>JAZDUH010000216.1:2570000-2764342 GCA_036419115.1 Scarus forsteni | reverse complement strand
TAAAACATGTATTAAACATACAGAATAGTAGATGTTCAGCTCACACTTTAGGTCACTCCCCCTTCGAGGTCCAAAATGCTCTCTTGTGTGCAGTGGCGGCTGGTGAAAAATATTCTTGGTGGGGCTGTACTGTGCAACACTCAGTTTTTAACAACCTTCCCACTACGATTCGACACAAACTACAGGATACCAGTGCTTCATAAAAGTGTTATTATTGATTCCAAATAAAAATAACAGATTACAGAATGGTGCACACACATATCAGACAGACACACATAATTACATACAAATGGTCAACCATATACTGCCGAAAAGCTTTCAAAACCTATATAGAAAGAAATGAGTAAGGGGTGCATGTGTAAATTAAAAATAACTTTATACAGAAATTGAGTAAGGAGATGTGTGCATGTGTAAATTAAAAATAACTTTACAGTAATTAGTAAGGGGAACATGTGTGCATGTGTAAATTAAAAATAACTTTGTACACAGAAATTAGTAAGGGGAACATGTGTAAATGTGTAAATTAAAAATAACTTTGTACACAGAAATTAGTAAGGGGAACATGTGTGCATGTGTAAATTAAAAATAACTTAATACAGAAATTAGTAAGGGGAACATGTGTCTAATTCTCCACATTACTTTTCCTCCACATAAAAAACCTACTTCTCTTTACCTTGTTTTTAAGTCCTCCTGACTCCGTTATACGTTGAACATGAACAAATTGTTTGTTGATACGCCAAAGTGACGGTAAAATGCGGGTTTCGGGGCTATCACAAGTTGACACAGTCGAAAGTTTGACATTTTGATCAGGCATCTAAATAGTTACCTTTATGTTACCTTCCTCATATTTACGCCGTCAATTAAGTCTGTAAGTCTTCAAAATCTTTCGTTGTCACGCAGATGTTGTGAAGTCACTTTCACCACTAAGTTAGTAAATAAATAGGTGTAAAGAGATCATCTTTGAGTATAATGTATAATAACGGAAGGTGTTTGGATAGTAAACAAAAGGGTCCTTCAAAGGCCCGCCCCCTTGACATCTGCCTGGACGGTCACCAGTTAATTCATCACACTGGCACGCCGACAGGAGCTGAATAAACCCGAGGGGCGATTCCAGAAGCGTCCTTTGGAGATTATTTTCAACGACACTGATTGGCCAAATTCACGTTGATATGCGCTTATCTTGCCCTAGCAACAGTCCCTTATTGGCTATTCCTCACTGTCTGATGGGCGCTTTTTCCAGCACTCATCAGACATGGAGACAGAGACAAGAAGGCTTACTGTTTTATTAATGAAATTAATTACTTTATATATTAATATGTATATATTTATGTTTATATTTATATTTATATCACACATTTGAATAAGTAAGTTTTGGTGATATTCATTTTTCAAAATAAAGTAAATACATTTAATACCACACTCTCCGCTGGGGGGGCAGCGCCCTAAGCGCCCTCTGCCAGCCACCACTGCTTGTGTGGAAAAAATACACTAAACTCCAGAAGATCATTAGCACCCAGCAATACTACAAAGCATTATTGTTTAAATTACTTTTATGTTGAGTCAAGTCAAGTCAAGTTTATTATATAGCACTTTTTCGACAACATATGTAACTCAAAGTGCTTACAGCAGAGAAACAATACGAAAGGGAGGAGTAAAAAAAATTATTCCAAACTAGGCACCTATCAGAGGAGCACAGTGTGGGATCGGAAAAAAAACACCTCAACACACGAGACAACAAACACAGAGTGGAGGAGCCAGTAGGGGTGTTGATTCAAAGGAGTCCAGTGAACCTTGTCCTAGCTCAGACCTCACAAAGTCTCTATCATCCGATAAGATGACTGTACGGCCTTGAGCGGGAGAGTTTCTGTTCCAGAGCAAAGTTCACAGGAAGAGTGAGTGGGGGGGGGGACTTTGAGCAAATGTGTTTGAAGAAGACAAGTAAGAATGTTTCCACAGTGTTTCAGCAAAATGTGATCATTAAAAAAGTGAATATCAAAGTTTTCCAGCTGAAGGTAACAGTTCAGCTCTTCCTCCACAGCACTGCTCTCTGTGGTCAGACCTGCCTCTGGTTCAACTGATTCTGGAGAAAATCACATCAAACTCATTAATGACAGAAGTTTTCTCTTTGTGTTCTGAATGTAAATCAGTTTCTGAGAGCAGGAGGCTGTTACCTGCTGCTCTGGCTCCTCGACTGTGTTCAGTCATTCTCATATGTTCTCATAAACAGGATCTAACTCATCTAACTGAGGACCGTCAATTAAGACACACACACATGTACAGAGAGAGATTTAGATATATCACTCAGTTAAGAATGTCAGAAAAGCCTTGACAGCCTTCTCTATCTTCCTTACCTCCATCATCTCTGCTGGTTCGTTTGGTTCATCTGAGGAGTTCACAGTTTTCTTCTTCCTAGTTTGAGTCCAAAAACAACACATACACATTTAAAACCATGAAAAGAAGAACACTAAAGAGATTTGGTTGAACTGATGTCTCTTTATTGTTTTACCTCTTCCATATAATCAGGGGAATCAGAAAAGTGATCATGAAGATCACCACAGTCACCCAGATGATGTGCACTATCAGTGTTGAGCTCGCTGGAAATAAACATGGACATGTGCAGATTGTTAAACAGGTGGGTGGGTAGTTAAAGGATCTAACATGACACTATATTAAACTAACTGTGTTATACTCACTTTTTACAGCTACAGAGATGAGTTTGGATCTTGTTGTCCCCAGCTCGTTCTCAGCTTCACAGAAATACTCTCCAGAGTCTGTGGCATTAAATGAGCTGAAGGTAAGCAGAGGTCCTGACTGTAGGTGACTGAGGTTTTGGAGTCCATGGTTCTTGTACCAGGTGTAATTAGCTACTGGGTTAGCATCACTGCTACAGGTCAGATTGACTGCAGTGCCCTCCACTACCTCAGCAGGGGGACTCACAGACACAGAGGGGGGCTTTGGAGCATCTGAGGGAGATTTAAAAAATGATCAATGTAACTAGAAATTTACATTTGCAGCCAGGATTTCCAAAATATGGCTCAGGGGCCAATTGCAGCCCAAGGCTTTTGTTTTTTTGCTGGTCCTCAGGGAATTCTGAGAAATAAACATTTGGCACACAATAGAGCAGCATGAACCTTGTGGTGACTTAAGTCAAATGAATGATAGCATAGTAAAGCAGCAAAAATCATGTCCATTTGCTGGGCTGTCTCCTCTTTCTCACTATTGATTTACAAACTGTGGCAGTTTAATGGTTTGTATTTTCTTGTATTGGGCAGAGCAAACCTGGTACTGACATGATTTAGAAGAATTGGACTCAGATGCAGAGAAAACCAGGACAAACTGAAACAACTGAAACTCTTAGCATCTATGCTAATCCCTGTACGTGCAGTCTCTTCCTGCTGTCGTCTGGCTGCTACCTCTTTCCTCTTCAATGCTCTAAAGGATGCTGATTGGGGGCCGGCCACTTGTGGTCAATTACAATTACATTAGGAAAAGAAATAGCTGCAGGTTGCTTATTTTGGGTTTGTTTTTATCAACCTGGCTGCTTATTTCAGAAGAAAAATCTGGAAACTCTGGACAGGAGCTCTCATTCCACAGGGTATGACATGATAAAAAAAGAGCACAAAAGAAATAACTGTTCTGTTCTCTGTTGTAGAACTTTTTATATGCCCTCACATTTAGGAACAGGTATGGGGTTCTGTCAAAAGTTCAGCTAAGTAAAAGTAATGTAAAAGTTAAAAGTAAAAAGTCCCGAGTAACGTGAAAAGTTACTTGTCATAGAGGGTAACTAAGTAAAGGAACAAGTTACTTTTTGAAAAGGTAACAAGTAACGAGCAAACTCTACTTTTTAAAAGTAATTTCCCAACACTGGTGATTACTGACATCAAATCAGGCAGGTCCAGCTGCTGGTCAACGTCAGGAAGAAGCTGACTCAGTTAAGCTAAGCTTTGATTTCTAACAGAATGCTTTTACCTTTTGTTTCACAGAACTTTTCTCAGTGTGACCTGATGAAATCACTGCTGACGGCTGTCTGTTCTATGTATAACATTGTTTTAAAAATGAACAAATGGATCACATTTCCCAATGTCCCTGAACCAACTCAGTAGTTGAGTTTAGGAACCAAACACATTAACACCACAGAATTCAAAAGTGGAACACTTCCAGATGTGTTTCATGCTGTGGAAATTAAAATTTAAAATTCAAATGCATGTGTTTACCTTATTTTGGGCAATTATCTTTTTTGTTTTTTAATGAAAAGTTTCACTCACATTTCACATCAATGAGGATCCATGAAGAAGATTCCTTCCCGCGCTTGTTCGTAGCTTCACAGCTGTATTCTGCAGAGTCAGAGAGCTTTATGGGGCTGAGGTGTAGCTGATGTCCTTCAGTATATTTAGAGATTTGATTTCCTCTCTTCTTGTTCCAGGTGAAGGCAGGTGCTGGGTTAGCATCACTCTGACAGGTCAGCGTCACTGAACTGCCCTCCACAACATCACCAGGGGGACTCACTGATGCTGAGGTCTGTCTTGGACCATCTGGAGGGAAACATGTCTTTATCACAAAATGTATAATTAAGTCCTGCAATTGTAATTTTTGAAGGTCATGGTACTTGTACACAGGAGTGAATATTAGGCCTTAAAGCGACCTCCATCTTAAACTCTTGGCACAGTTCAAATTTTTGTGTACCCAGACATTGATGCAGGATTTTAGACTCTTTGTACAGGCGTTTACACTGATGATTTATGCTAAGGTTATCAAGATACTAAGTAAACTGCACCCAATAAATTTACAGTATGACTTCAGTGACAACCTGTGATTTGCTTGAGTTTAACCAGTCTCCATGTTTTGAGTGTCCCTACATGCTTTGTGCAGAAAAGTGAAATAAAGGGAACAAATTGACAGCAAAGCCAAGAGGCTAGCAGCACTCCAGAGTAGCTTTTTCCTTCATTTTGATAACAAACATACTATGATAGCATCACAAATTACAAGTGAGTGGTGCTGGTTGGATTTGTCTACTCTTCATTCAAGACCAAAAGTGAAGAAAGTATTTCCCCAAAAAACTGCCTCTTTTCTAACCATTTCTCTTAAACTCCTGAGACAGTTGTGTTAAAATCTGAATAGGTTAGCCCTCTCTAAAATACTTGGATAAGCCCATCTAGTTTGTTATGGCAGTCCATAATGCAGCTAAAAGTGGTTGATGTCTCATGTCTTAAGAGGCTCATGCTGTAGGGTTTGCACCTTTATGACCATTTAACTTAATCACACAGGAACAGGAACAAATGAAGTAGTGTTAACTTTGCTGGTAGTGAAGATGAGTGACATGTGACATGACCTGGCCATCCAGCAACAACACTCATGCTTTATTCAAAGAAACAAATCATTTTTTTCTCTGTTCTTGAAGCTCAGATTGAAGTTTAGTAGGTCATCTTGACCATATCTACTTTCTAAATCATGGAATTAATCAGCTGGTCTCTCAACCCCATCGACCAAATTTTCTCGACAAGAAGAGCGGGGAAAGGAGATCCTGCTTGTCTGAGCGGACCTACCAGGCTGGCTATGCGGTTGATTCATGGGACAAGTGGAGAATCGTGTGCCTGTCGATTATGTCCATCGAGGACGTGGAAGATGCATACATAATTGGATTTATGATAACAGGTTTCTTGCTGTTTGGAGTTAGCAGTTTCCTGATTTATCGCAAAGTTAAGAAGGCGATGGCAGCACTTTTGGCTCTTGAGAAGCTGCTCGTCATGACCGAGGGAATGGGCAGGGCTGTCAACACTCAGACTCAAGCAATTTGTGAGATCAATTGCAAACTTGATGCGATTCTTGAACTTGTTTGCAAGGAGGGTGACAACTTGGAGAAGTTGATGGTTTGGCTCGGCTGAATGGACCCACAGATTCGGAACATCGGCATGGGAGACGGAAAAGTGTAGAAGGGCTGATGGAAATTTACAGCAGCCTGCCCTAAACAGAATTGTTTTTTCTCTCTATTTGGCCCCTGCCTAGCCTTGAGCTTTTGTTATCGTCTGTCTCCTGGAATGTTTTGCTAACAGAGGCTCGATCCCCCGTCCTGCCCCTACTCCGTTCTCCTGTGAACTTTGCTCTGAATCAGAGACTCTGTCTCTCAAGGCCATAATATAATCTTATCGGACAATAGACAGTGTGGAGTCTGGGCTCAGAGGAGGCTTGCGGGCCCTTTAACTCAATGTGCTCTGACGGCCCCGATCGTTCTCTCTCCCAGAGACTGATGAGTTTGTGGACAGTGAGAAGCGCCTGAAGGGCCGTTCCTCCCCCCAGACTAATCATCTCTAACTTCCCTCCCTACTACTAACCTACTCATCACATTTGCTCATCTAGTTTTTATGTTGCTGAAATGCTGAGGTGTTTTTTTCCTGGACTCTCACTGTGCTCTGTGGGGCAAAGTGTGGGACTGGCCTTTTTCTCCTCCTCTTCCCCAAATGTAATCCTCTTCCTATCTGAGAAAAATTGTGGCGCCTTGAATGGCGACAACGAACGGTCGACCCGGATCTGTCCCCCATGTTTTGTGATTGTCTTTGTATGTTCTTGGATGGGTTGTACGGTGAAACACATTTCATTGCTCTGTACTTGTGCATGTACAATGACAAATAAAGCATTCCATTCCAGAATGGACTGAGTTGCCGCAGTGTTATTGGCTGTCTAACTACACGTGATAACAAGCAGTTAAAAGTGTGTGTCTGTGGTAGAGTGTGCAAGATTTTCTTCTTTACATGAATTGGTTGCGACAATGCAACCCTGTAATAGATTTAAGAACTATCAGACAAAAATTGACGTTGCTTCACACCAAAATTGACGAGTCAAAGTTTTTATAGCTTTGAAAGGCAAAAAATGTCTATATGCCAAAATACATTTGTTGAGTTTCAAGTCATCAAGTTTATCTTAAAAGTCATAAATGAGCTGCCAGACTTACATTGGACATCAACTTTCTTGACTCCAGATTGCTTTTCTCCATGTTTGTTTCCAGCTGTACAGTAATACTCTCCAGAGTCAGAGGCCTTAACGGGCCTAAAGTCAAGCTGTTGATTTGTCCTGAGAGGTGGACTTCTCTGATCTCCAGTCCTCTTGTACCAGGTATAAGTGGGTGCTGGGTTAGCATCACTGCTGCAGGTCAGAGTTACCCTTGTGCCCTCTAATACCTCAGCAGAGGGACTCACTGAGACTGTAGGAGGCTTTGGAGCATCTGGAGGAGAAAACATCTGTGATTTAGTGCCACACAAAGATTCAGATATTTGAATAGCTAAAACTAGGAGGAAAATATTAATACAGACTGTAGATATGATTTACATTATGTGATCAGACAGAGCCCGACTCTGATATAAACAAAGCTCCATCTTTCTGCTGGTGTGTGTGGTTTGTCTCTCTGGTTTAAGATCCAAAAAGCACTGAATGGATAAGACTGTGTCATAGCCATAATCACCCTGATTGTCCCTCAGAGTTGACTGCATCACACTCTCCATGCACTGACAGTGAGTTTAGAGGCTGTCAGTGTGTGGAGAGTGTGATGCAGTCAGTGAGGAAAAGGAGGACCTGCGTGGGCTGTTTGTGCCTGTAGGTCTGCTCTTTACATGAGAGGTTACTGAACATGAGGCTGTGAAGCCAAGTAAATGCTGCCATTTTTGATTTTGTTTAATTACAATCTGAAAAAGAAAAATTAACATTGAGGGAAAGAAATATGGCATGAGGGAAAAGAGAAGACCTTGTCCATCAATATGACAGACAGCATAAAAAAAATTACAGCAAGTGTGTTTATTTCCTTAAAAACCCAATGACTTTAAACTTACATTGCACATTAACTGTCTTGACTCCAGATTGTTTTTCTCCATGTATGTTTTCAGCTGTACAGTAATACTCTCCAGAGTCAGAGGCCTAAATGGGCCTAAAGTAGAGCTGTTCCCTGTGCTGAGAGACAGACTTCTCTGACTTCCAGTCCTCTTGTACCAGGTATAAGTGGGTGCTGGGTTAGCATCACTGCTGCAGGTCAGAGTTACCCTTGTGCCCTCTAATACCTCAGCAGAGGGACTCACTGAGGCTGTAGGAGGCTTTGGAGCATCTGGAGGAGAAAACATCTGTTATTTAATGCCATTTAGAGATAAATCATTAAAACAAGGAGGCAAGAACATGGCTTTAAACTAGAGCTATGTTTGGATCAACATGATGTGATCAGACAGTCTGACTCTGATATAAACAAAGCTCCATCTCTCTGCTGGTTTGTCTCTCTGGTTTATTAATCCAAAAAGCACTGAATGGATAAGACTGTGAAGAATGTGAATGTTTGGTAGAACAAGCAAAAAGAGGCAGATATGATCCCCAAAGAAAACAGAAACATTGCATGTGTTCCCAAACCTGACCTAATCATCTCACAAAAACTCATTGTACAATAAGAGAAACTTAAACAATCTTTCTCCTCTGTTCTGATGCTCAGATTGAAGTTAATCAGGTCATCTTGGCTACATTCCAGAATGGACTGAGTTGCTGCTTTGTGATTGGATGTGTAACTATTTGTAATAAAAAGCAGTTGAATGAATACCTATCATGAATTATGCAGGATGCAGGATGTTAATCTTAAGATGGATGGGTTGCCACAAGTATGGATGCTATGTTTTGGGTTCAACTACTTCTGCATGCACCTTAGCACCACTGTGTGAACAAAGTGAATTCTGATGTAGAGAAGATTTTCTGGACATTG
This sequence comes from Scarus forsteni, assembly GCA_036419115.1. Classification (NCBI taxonomy): domain Eukaryota; kingdom Metazoa; phylum Chordata; class Actinopteri; order Labriformes; family Labridae; genus Scarus; species Scarus forsteni. The sequence goes on along the minus strand of JAZDUH010000216.1, from coordinate 2,755,620 downwards.
TCTCAAACATTCATATATTCACTGGAAAAAGAGAATCTTAAATACATCAGTAAAATAGTTTATTGGATATAAACAAAAAATGATATTGTTTCAGATCAATGATTTCTATTGTTTTAAAAGTCAAAAGTGGACATTTATCTGATTATTATGACAAAAATATCTGTCAAAATACATTTGTTGGGATTCAAGTCATCAAATTTATCTTTACTGTCATAAATGAGCTGTCAAACTTACATTGGACATCAACTTTTGTGATTTCAGATTCTTTTTCTCCATGTTTGTTTACAGCTGTACAGTAATACTCTCCAGAGTCAGAGGCCTTAATGGACCCAAAGTCAAGCTGTTTATTTTTGCTGACAGGTGGACTTCTCTGATCTCCAGTCGTCTTGTACCAGGTATAAATGGGTGCTGGGTTAGCATCACTGTTGTGATTTGTGATTTAGTGCCATGTAGCCATATGTTCACACGTTAACATCATTAACGCAAGGGGAAGTGAGATGAATAAAAAAGACATGTGATTGGATTAACATAATGTGATCAGACAGAGCCTGACCCTGATACAAACCATCTTTCTGATGGTATGTGTGGTTTGTCTTTCTGGTGTTTGGCAGAACAAGCAAAAGAAGCAGATATGACCATCAAAGAAAACTTTACAAGGAGTGACCAGCTGGTTGTTGCTCTTAAATAAAATGTCTCTTACTTACATTTCACATTAATATCTATGGATGCAGATGTCCACTTCCCCAGATCATTTTTAGCCCAACAGTAATAGTGTCCAGAGTCAGAGGACTGAATTGTACTAAAAACATGTTGGGATTCAGAACTGAAACCTCTCCGGTGATTTATCTTGTACCAGGTATATTCAGGTGCTGGGTTACCCTTATACCTGCAGGTCAGAGTTACTTCACTGTCTGGCCTATAACTTTAAAGAACACAATCAATGTGTTAACCCACTTTATAAGTTCAGCATGAGTCTAGTTCTTCTAAAGAGTTCCACCTTCTTATCAGAGTGTTTTCTTTCCCCTGTTACTGTTGCTGTTTGAGATTAAAGGCACAATACACCCAAAAAACGATTTGGCCTCATTTTCTACTCACCCTCATGCTGAACAACACTGTGGAGTAGTTTTGGAACATCTAGGATGCAGCCGGAGATCTGGGGGAATCCTCGCTGTCCACTGACATTGATATCATGACTTCGGTCAGAGCCAGACAAACAGTGTCATAAAAGTCCACAAAAAGTCCACAAAAAATCGCCAATATTCCTCCATACTGCTCGTCGCTGTAATCCAAGTGTCCTGGCGGAGCGTCCACCATTTACTCGAAAGCGTCATTTTAGCACATGTTTATAGCCTAAACAGTACTACTTAGCATTTCTATGATACTCTTCACGGGTGCCCTCACAGGCGCGGATGACCAAACAAAGGAATCGCACTCTGCAATAACTAGGAGCGTAGAAAAAGAAAAAAGAACCCAAGAAATCCAGAACGAACCATACAGGGATTCACATTCTGCTGACCCCTCTTATGTCTGTCCACGGCTCCGTTGCTCACAGCAGAATGTGAGATTTCTTGTTCTACGCTCCTAGTTATTGCAGAGTCGCATTCCTTTGTGGATGTGCAGTCGATCAGGATTTTGTGCATAATTTCAATTTGGTACTCGTGTTTGTTGTGGCAATTTCACGGGGTTGTCCAGTCAGTAGTGGTGGTGACACAATTTGTGCCAAAACTGTGTGGCAGTGTGGCCTGGCGCAGTGTGCTCAACCACAGAGTTGTCATGCAGGGTCCAGCTCCAGAGCCAGAATTCCAACCAGGTCTATTGTGGACAGGCTTCCAGCGCCCTCACGCAGCTGTGTGCAGGTTTGCAGAGAGGGTCAGAGGCAGGTTTCCATAGTGTCAGGCACATTTTAAACCAATAAACAATCACAGCAATCACTATTTAATGTAACCGTCTGAACCAGCATACACATTTGTATCTATATAAACTGTCCCGTCACATCTGATGTTGGATTAAAGCCGTTTGTAATAATGGAAACTTGTAGCTGGAGGTTTGATGCACATCTTACAAGTCAACAATAAACACCCTAAGCATCTGATACTAGAGTATATATCTGGCTTCTCTCATTTCATTAAATTCAAAGAAAAGAGGAGAAAAAAGACGAAGAAAAGGAGAGAAAATAAATGTTTGTCACTCAGGATTTACCTGTGATTTCCCATATTCCTCTGTTTTAGTCTTTATTTTTAACGTGATCTAAAAGATGGAGTACATTATTGTAAGGAGGATGAGGCGGAGAGTATACAGTATATCACTAAAGACTCTGCTATTTAGCGATGACAGACCAGGAATGCAAGTGGATCACAAGCATGAATGGATAAGCCAGCGGCTGTGTAACTGTCTCTTGATTTTTACTCCTATTAATGACAATGGAACAGATTACATCTGTCCCGGGAGCTAGCCCACATGGTGACGCGCTTTGTGGCCTCCGATGCACGCCCCGATGGTCAGTCTGTTCTCCCAGCTGCTGAAGTGACAGCAGCTCTGACCCTCTCCGCTACCGGGTCTTTCCAGCACTGTTTCAGCCGTGGCGGGGATCATTCAGACCAATCAGATGCTGCGCCTCGGCCGCAGCACATTTAAAGGCAAGGAGAGGCACATTTTTGCCAGACCCGCGACAGACCTTTGTTATGTTATCTGGTCCCTGAATGAGGTTCTAAAACAAAGCAGCTGGCCAGGGAAGCTGGGGGTGATGTCCCGACTGCAGTGATCACTAAGCTGCTGGGCAGCTTGGTGTAACTCCTTATCTCCTGAGTGCAGCAGTGTGTTGGGGTGAATTGCCTCAAACATATTCACAGTTCCATTTAAGCTGGTGAATCTTTGGGACAGTTGCTGGATGATAATATCAAGACAGGCATTGAAAATGTTCACCCAATGTTGCTCTCTGCGTCAGTGAGGCGGCTATCTTCAGAAAGTTCATCAAAGTGACGCTTAACTTTTCTGGACCTGCTTGCTTCAAACTGCATTTGACTTCCCCATTTTATAGCCAGAGCAAGAGTGGCAGACTTAGCCTCATCAAATTGCTCCCTAAACTCTATCAAAACACTGATGGCGTTTTGCAGAAGAGTAGATGCTTTCAGAACATCCGCATCTTTAGCTTGCAGTAAATGTGAGGCAGCGTTTATACACTCAAGAGTCTTGGTTTGCATGTTCACCAAAAATATGAAAGAAAATTTGCTTATGGCATTCTTGAGCGCATTTGCTTCACTATGCTCCTCTTTTTGTCACTGGTCAGGGATATTTTGATGAGAGCTTTTATAATGTCTCCATATCTGTGCCTTAACGCAAAAAACGCATCATGTCGAGATGATCAGCGAGTGGGACAGAGGCATTTCAATGTGACCGTTCTGCTCCATGGCGTCATTAACTCACTGAGGAGCGCCCATCGTTTGATACTGTGACCAAAAAAATTGTACATGTTCTCTACAGTGTTATAGAACTGCTTCACTAACAGAGTCGTTGAGAGCAAGGTTGAGGTTATGAGCAGCGCAATGAACATAACGGGCAAGGGGCTCCCTCTCTGTTATTCTTGCCTGTACGCCTGAATACGCACCACTCACATTTGCGGCCCCAACATAGCCTTGTCCGAGGCATTTTGACAGATCAATTCCATTTTTCTCGATAGAGCTCAGGATTTGGTTTTGAAGCTCTGATGCTGATGAGCCCACGGTCGCTTCAAAACCCAAAACCACTTCATTGATCTGTATGTCTGATGCAATATCCATTTCACTCTTAACAACAGTTACGTAACGGTACACCTAGCTCAGCTGGTCTATCTTTGACACATCTTGTGTTGTGTCCATGATAATAGAATAAAACGGGACTTTATTTATGTTATTAATTATGTCAGCTTTCACACGTTGAGACAGGTGAAAATATTCTCATCTTGAATCTGGTGACTTATGTATTTCAAATTCAAATCAAATCAAATTTTATTTATAAAGCACTTTTCATACATTAAAAATGCAGCACAAAGTGCTATACATGTTAAAAACAGTCCCCACCCCCCCATTCAAACTCCACCCCAACGCATACCCCCCCACACACACACACACACACACACACACACACACGCACACACATAACACACACACACACACACACATGATTTAAAATGTGTGATTTAAAATCGTGTGGCTGGGTACAGAGGAGCCAGGTCAGGAAACGCCAGGAGGCCGACTGCACTGGGCGCCGCCCACTGTCCAAAACCAGGACGCCTCCACCCAGGCATGCCTCGCTACAGGACCAGCGAGGGGCCCACTGCAGCAAAGCACTGCTGCAGACCCCCCACCTGTCCAAGACGACACCCACCAAAGACAGAGACATCCCAGCCAGAGCCAACAGCGGCCCCCAGTGCACGCAGCCCCCTGCTGACGAAACACTGGAGAAATGGAGTAAAAACATAAAACTACATAGGCTATCATTAAATGAATAAAATAAATAAATAAAAAAAACACTAGTAAATGAAATAAATAGTAACAGAATAAGAATAACAAGTAAAAAGGCAAGATTATATAAATAAATAAAATAAAAAGGTAACACTTTATAATATGGCCCGGTAATGGCGCTGCAATAGCGCTGCAATAGCTCTGCAATAGTGGGGTAATAGCGCTGCAATAGCACTGCAATAGCGGGGTAATAAGCGCGCACTGCAATAGCGAGATAATATGGGGTAATAAGATGAGGCGCAGCAAGCAGCGGTAACACTTTATATCTGACCCGTAATAGCACTGCAATAGCGCTGCAATAGCACTGCAGTAGCGGGATAATAGCGTCACAATAGTGCTGCAATAGCACTGCAATAGCGGGGTAATAGCGCTGCAATAGCGCTTCAATAACACTGCAATAGCACTGCAATAGAGGGGTAATAGTGCTGCAATAGCACTGCAATAAGCGGGTAATAAGCGCTGCAATAGTGCTGCAATAGCACTGCAATAAGCGGGGCAATAGGGCTGCAATAAGCGAGGTAATATGGGGTAATAAGATGAGCAGCAGCAGCAGCAGAAGCACCAGGAAGCGCTGTGAGGATCTACAGAAAATCTAGGACTGCCTGGCCTCTACTAACGAGGACACCGATCACCTGCAGCGGGCCCTGCTCTTGGGGCCCCAGCCGGTAGGCCTCGTTTCCCCCATCTATCCTCAGTACATGTTTCCTTGCTAATTCTCCACTGCTAGCTCTGAGCCACCTCAGCTGGGCTGCATATTGGAGCCCCGCGTAACTTAGTCTCTGCTAACCACTGTGATCCTGTTGCCTCCAAGCCATAATCTGCATTGTGCACTTTTAGCCCTGTACTGGCCGTTCTTTTACTGTTTCCAGGTGCTACATACATTTCACAACAATGGCTACACTCACCTCTTCGTCCTGTGACTCCTGCTCCCACCTGGCCAGCAAAATCCTCGAACTCGAAAGACGGATCTCCACACTCTACCAAATCCAGGAAGCCGAACGTCTCATGGATACAATCACGTTTAATCCACCTCACGTCGAGACCTCCATTCCTCATGTGTGCACCGTCTCCTCTCCTCCAGCCTCCCCACCGGACACCGTACACCGTCCAGCTAGTGCTGCCCTCCAGCAGCCCTCTGTCTCTGATGACTCCTGGACAAGGCTCGGGGCTAAACCAAAGTCACTGGTCAGCTCCACTCCATCCCAACATAGTCACCCCTCTCTGCCCGCAGCTGGCAGAAGAAGAGAGGTGCCTTGCCCCCGAGATCCCCCTCACTTTGACATACCGCTGGAAAATAAATACGATATCCTCGCCCATAATGACTTTCCCCCTCTCTCTGCTGACTCATAGTCGTCCTGTCCATCTCCCCCGCCGTCTTCTCAGGTTCCTCCATCGGCCTTTTCCACTAAATCCACCCGCCCCAGGACCCGACGCTCCACACTGCAATTTACACCTGCTCCGTGTCAGGCTGCTGCCTCACCCCTGCCCATTCAACCACCTGCTTCAGCTCCCGCCTCACCTCCGCTGCTCAAATCAGCTGCTCCTCCATCCTCAATTGAGAGCCGACACTCATCACCCCAACCGTTGTTTCTCCCGACTGCTCTCATAGTTGGTGACTCCATCGTCAGGGACGTCCGCTTTTTTAATGCCGTCACCCGCTGCTTTCCCAGAGCCACCGTCCCTGACATCCTCTCCAGGCTCCCCGCTCTGCTGGAGTCTGCTCCGTCCTCTGTCCGCACAATCATAATTCACGTTGGAATCAACGACACCACGCTACATAACTCAGAGCTGACGAAAGCGGACTTTAGAAAGCTTTTAAAGATTTTAAACAGCTGCGGCTTGCGTGTTTTTATCAGCGGTCCCACTCCCACACTTGGTCTCGGATCACAGCGCTTCAGCAGAATCCTCAGTCTTCACACCTGGCTCCAATCGACCTGCATCTCCCACCAAATAACCTTCATTGACAACTTTAATCTCTTCCTGAACCGACCCACTTTTTACAGATCGGACGGAATCCATCACTCCAAAATGGGTACCCGCATATTAAAAGCAAATATCCAGCACGCTGTTCACTCCATAACACTTGCGTGACTGTTTACTTTCCCCTCACATGCCCCTCCTCCTTCTTCTACTGCAACACCTACAACTGATGATTCCTGTGAGAGCTCCCCCTACCGGCCCTCCGTGTCATTACCCCCATCCACATCAACTGTTTATTCCATTCCTGTCATCATCTCAGAGAGGTTTTCCAGCATATCACGCAGCAACCCCCCACCACGTCCCAAAGACAATAACCACGTGAATTTAGTAAATCTCCGCACTCTTACCCAGACTGTACAGGCGATCAACACCATCCGTCAACTGAAACTGGCCCTTTTTCACACTCGCTCCCTTAACAATAAAAGTCTCATTCTGAATGATTTCACTACAGACAATGACCTGGATATCTTCTGCATCACTGAAACTTGGCAAAAACCCCTAGAATTCACAACACTAAACCAAACAACCCCTCCTGGATACACATATATTGATAAGCCACGTCCTCAAGGGCGTGGGGGTGGCATTGCTGTCATTCACCGGGAAAGCATCAAAACTACCACCATCTCCATCCCCACTTTCTCATCATTTGAACATCTGACCTTTAAGCTCTCCAGTCCAACTCCCCTAGTTACAGCCATAATTTACCGCCCTCCCAAGCCAAATCCCACCTTCTTCTCTGACTTCTCAGACCTTTTAATCCAGCTGTGTGCTATCTCCCCATCGGTTCTCCTCCTGGGCGACTTCAACCTCCACATCAATAACACTAACTGCAAATCTGCCAGTGAATTCTTAGGACTGTTGCAATGTCACAACTTCATCCAACACATCAACTTCCCCACACACACCCATCGTCACACCTTGGACTTGGTCTGCTCCACCAACAATATCGACCTGCAACAGCTTTCCAGTCACAATCTCCACATCTCTGACCACCTAGCTATCACCATGGACATCAATATCCCCCTTCCTACCCCAAAACACAAACGGTCAATAACCTTCAGAAACCTCAAATCCATTTGTCCCACAGCTCTCTCAGCCTCTCTCACCCACATTCTGTCCACCTCCCCTCCCTCACTGTCTGATGACCCCTCTGCCTTCGTCAGTTTCTACAACGGCACACTCTCCACCTGTCTGAACCAACATGCACCCACCAAAACCAAAACAGTCTCCTTCAAAAACTCTGCCCCCTGGTTTACCCCTGAACTCCATCTTATGAAATCCCGTAAACGTCAATTGGAAAGACTCAGCAATAATACCGGTTTATCAGTACATCATCAAGCCTACATCAACTACCTTCAGCAATATAAAGACACCACCTACAACTCCAACCTGATCCACTCTGGTGCCAACAACCCAAAGGCTCTCTTCACCACAATTAACTCCCTCCTCAAACCACCAGACAACATCTCCTCATCATTCACTGCAGAAAAATGTCAATCCTTCCTTTCATTCTTCCAAACAAAAACCAACACCATCCATAGTAACCTTATCACCTCCAGCACCTCCCCACCTACTCAACTGACTCTCCACCCGGCTCTCCGCCCTCCTCCACTCTGCCCCTGTCCAAGGTTCCCCAGTATCCGCGGCAAATCTACACATGCTAATGACTAGAATGAAAACCACCACCTGCACCCTGGACCCCATGCCATCAAGACACATTGAGGACTGCCTGCCTGGCATCTCACCTCTGATCACGGCTATCTTCAACTCCTCTCTCAGCTCTGGTTCTGTCCCTCAATCCCTCAAACTGGCTGCTGTTACCCCCATAATTAAAAAACCAGGTCTGAACCCATAAAACCCAATTAATTTCTGTCCCATCTGAAACCTCCCTTTTTTGTGTAAAATACTTCAAAGTGTCGTTGCGTGTGCACTCAAAACCTATCTCACCTCCAATAACCTGTTCGAACCATTTTAATCCGGCTTCAGACCCAAACACAGCACTGAAACAGCTCTCCTCAAAGTTTCAAATGACCTTCTCCTCTCTGCAGACTCTGGACACCTCAGCATACTCATCCTCCTTGACCTCACTGCAGCATTCGACACCATCAACCACACCATCCTCCTTTCCTGACTACAATCAACCTTACACATCACTGGCACTGCACTCTCCTGGATCAAGTCATACCTCACGGACAGATACCAATTCATCAACATCAACAACTGTACCTCCTCCATAGCTCCCCTGTCCCATGGTGTACCCCAGGGTTCGGTGCTTGGTCCCCTCCTCTTCATCCTCTACATTCTCCCAATTGGAAAAATAATTGGTCATCACGGTCTCCGCTTCCACTGCTACGCTAATGACAACCAACTCTACATCTCACAATCACTGCCCCCACCCTCTCCACCCTGTCCAACTGCCTGACTGAAATTAAACTCTGGATGCAAACAAACTACCTCCAACTCAACTGTGATAAATCCAACCTTTTAATCATTGGCCCCAAATCCCTCACCACAACCACCGCCAACTTTTCTCTCACAATTGACAATGCTTCCCTCATCCCAACCTCACACGTCCACAACCTCGGTATAATCTTTGACTCCCATCTCACTCTGGAACATCACATCAACCAACTCACCAAAAACGCCTCCTTCCACCTGAAAAACATTGCCAGTCTCCGTCCATCGCTCTCCTTTTCCACCGCTGAAACCCTCATCCACGCTTTTATCACTTCCAGACTCGACTACTGCAATAGCATCTTCTATGGCCTTCCTTCCAAACAACTCAACAAATTGCAATACATTCAGAACTCTGCCGCCCACCTGCTCACCCACACCCGCTCCCGAGACCACGTCACCCCTGTCCTCCAAAACCTCCACTGGCTCCCCATAAAACATAGAATAAACTTCAAAATCCTCCTCCTCACCCACAAAGCCCTCCACAACCAGGCCACCCCCCCCCATTCTCTCCAGCCTGCTCCACCACTACACCCCCTCCCGAGACCTCCGATCCTCTGGCGCCCACCTCCTTTCCCTACCACCTGACACCAAGCACCGAACCTGGGGGGACAGAGCCTTCTCTGTCGCCGCCCCCACCCTCTGGAATGCACTACCATTACACATCCAAAACTGCTCGAACTTGCCCACATTCAAAACCCTCACCAAAACCCATCTCTTTAAAATTCTTGTTAATGTATGTGTATGTATGTTTTTTATGCATTGTGTTTTTGTTTCTTTCATGTTTTTATTGTGTTGTCTTTATATGATGTTTTTAGCCTCTGTACAGCGTCTTTGAGTGTTTAGAAAAGCGCTTTATACATAAAATGAATTATTATTATTATTAATAGCACTGCAATAGCGGGGTAGTAGCGCTGCAATATTACTGCAATTGCAGGGTAATAGCGCTGCAAAAGTGCTGCAATAGCACTGCAATAGCAGGGTAATAGCGCTGCAATAGCGCTGCAATAGCACTGCAATAGCAGGGTAATAGCGCTGCAATAGTGCTCCAATAGCACTGCAATAGCGGGGTAATAGTGCTGCAATAGCAGGGTAATAGCACTGCAATAGCACTGCAATAGCAGGGTAATAGCACTGCAATAGCAGGGTAATAGTGCTGCAATAGCAGGGTAATAGCGCTGCAATAGCACTGCAATAGCGGGGTAATAGCGCTGCAATAGCACTGCAATAGCACTGCAATAGAGGGGTAATAGCGCTGCAATGGCACTGCAATAGCAGGGTAATAGCACCGCAATAGCACTGCAATAGCGGGGTAAAAGCGCTGCAATAGCACTGCAATAGCGGGGTAATAGCGCTGCAATAAGCGGGGTAATAAGCGTTGCAATAAGCGCTGCAATAAGCGGGGTAATAGCAAGGTTATTGCACGGTAATAGCAAGGTTATTGCATGGTAATAGCATGGTAATAGCAATGTAATTGCAATGTAATTGGTGGTACCGGAATGATTGCAGCGCCACTGTACTAATACATTCGTGCTGTATTGTTTTAATACATTTCATGAGAGGCTCCAGGCCCTCTGCGCATTCGAAGGGGAAAAGCAGAAGAAATATGGCAGGTGGATTTCTAACCACAAAGTAATATGTATGCCTGAGTTACCCTGCAGATCGTTGTCCGAGCAATATAATTCCCTAATGATTTCATGACCATATTGGGATTAGAATATCACAGGCTGTAGCGATTCCATAGTGTCAGGATTGCCTTTCACGTCACATCTGTCTTGCAGTATTTTACAATGCTGTTCATGCGTAAAGCATTACAATGTGCCAATAGCATATCAAGTACTGCCAGAAAAAAGTACAGTAGTGACATGATTATGGTCACAAAGTACTCTCTCAACAACTCAAATTGAGCGTCGAGCTGACCAAACAAACCTCCAACCCATCTAAATCACGGTTCCGAAATCGTTACACATTAAACTCAACCAAAACACCGCACAAACAATGTCTTATTCAGAAATCCCACATAAAAGGATGAAACGCCAGCATTACAACACAAAACACAAGCATTTTACTGTAAAATCATACTTTATTCAAATTACCCATGAGCCATTGCGGCTGACAAACACACCCAGTCACCATCAGTGGCCAGGACAATTTTTTTTTTTTTTTTTTTTTAATTGAAACTCAACAGAATACATAACATAAACATACGTACTTAAAGGCCAATACATCCATAATAATTTAAGATAAATAAAATACAAGAAAATAAGATAAATAAACAAATAAATAAAATAATAATAATAATAAAAAAATATTAAGGTACAAATTAAGTAATTCCAGGGATAAGCCAAACTTATGGAGACAAGGCACTCAGCATAACAATTACAGAAGTTATAATAAAAGAATAATATACACTGTCAATATTCCAGTCATATTTTTCAATCCTGTATGGTTACCCAGTCACAGTCACAGTGTGTAGATATTTTTTGTCATTTCCAGTATCTTAATAGCTTTGCTTTTTTCTGAAGACTTGATATCCATATCATGCTGATGCATGATTTCCTAATATATAATAATAATAATTCCTGATACTCTAGAATGAGATTTGATGCCACTGAAGAAGAAGGGCAGTCTGGCTGGAACTTTTCAGCTACCTTTGAGCCACGTGATTTATACATTCCTGAATTTCTATCGCAGTCAATAGAAGTGTTGCAACTCTCTCTTTAGAGGGCGCTGAGCCAGGCTGTCCTTCTTCTTCTACTGTACTTTCCGGCAGGTTTAAAGCTGCGACCCCATATTGAGTCCCCCTACAGGCCAGAGGTTCTGGTTTTGTCAGCTAGGGATTTATATACTGCTGCTGGTGAATGTGTTCCTCGCTGATGGTTTGTGGCTAACGGACATCACAGAGGAGGAAGTGTTTTATCGGATTACTCCAATAAAAAGAAGGTACCTCGTGATGTCACAACGTTTGAAATCTCGCGGACATCTCGCAATGACCTATTTTCAGAGGCATCAAATCTCGTTCTAGGATATCAGAAAAAATATAATATCTCATTTTTTTTTAAATCAAAGGGGTGTAAGGTCTTGTTTTCAAATTTACTATATTATATGTAAGTATTAAATCATGCATCTGCATGATATGTCTCCTTTAACATCCATCCATCCATCCATCCATCCATCCATGTGCGATCATAATCGCCATCCAGGTCCATGAGCAAGCAGCTGACTCGCTGGAGACAGCAGCACCAGTGGGCGTCACAGTGCCGCGTCCACCTGACTCTGTCCTGGCCACTGATCTTTTTTTGTAGAGACCAGTTAGGGAAGGGAAAAAAATACCCCTCGTGGTTAACAAAATTCCTATAGTGTAAAGTGCTTTTTTTTATGAGGTGCCTGAGTTTTGAATAAGTAGTACCTGATTTAGATTATTAATCTACTTACTTTTGTTAAAGGAAAAAAAAAAAAAAAAAGGAAAAAAAAGATAAATATTGGGTGGATAATTAATCTCGTTTTCTAAGTTCAAGAAAAACTCTAGTAGCAAAGTAATTCTGTAAAATGAAAGCCCTCTGTATAACTTTTTGCTCTTCGGTTGCAGAGCTGCAACTTTTACACTCATCCTAAGAGAGGATTGTGAGTGCTTTTGTTTTGTTTTGTCCTGATTTTTTTCTTTTTTTAATCTTTTTTTCCTTTAATATTGTCTTATGTCCTTATCATTAATGTCTATTAATACCAGGGGACTGAGAAATAATGTAAAGCGCAAGGCCTTATTTCTATTTGCTAAGAATTACAAGTCTGATTTCTGTTTTTTTCAAGAATGTCACTCAACCCCAGAGGTCTTGAATTTTTGGAGATCACAGTGGGGAAGTCATATCTGGTTAGCTCATGGTTCTGAACACTCAGCAGGGGTTGGAGTTTTTAAACCCAGCTTTACAGGGAAAATCTTGGAAACAGACACGGACTCCTTAGGTCACTTCATAATAATGGTAATAGCAGTAAACACCTACAAACTGATACTTGTTAATATTTATAGTTACAACTCTTCAGTGGACAACAAATCTCTACAACAACAACTTATGTAATCTGTTAAGTCTCCATCCTACTGCTTTGTTGGTCCTTTGTTGGGGGGACTTCAATATAGCAATTAAAGGGAAACTCCGGTATTTTGACACCTGGACCTTATTTTTAGGTTTGTGCATGCTCATATACTCACTCAGACAAACATCGTTTACTTCGAGTCCTTCAAGTTATTTAGATCAACGATGTAGTCGCTGCAAAATCGCTCGTCTCTACCACAGCCGGTTTGTCATTGCAGAGAAATCCTCCAAGTAGTCAGACATATATTCCTGGATAGATCCATACGCGTGTCAGCCGGTTTCAAGTCCCACTCTGAGCAGCAAACACACTCCTCTTCTGTTGCTATAGGCGAACACTGTCCAGAAGCGCACCGCTAGTTAGCATTGAGTCGTGGACGTGCTCCTGTTTGTTGTTCACGAGCCAGCTGTTCGTCTCTCTCCCTCTCCATTCTTCTCTCATGGAGCTCCTCGTCCGTGTACTCAGACTCAAACCGGTCGTCGTAGTCTGACTCTTCAGCATCAGATAAATATTCTGCCATGTTGCTGAGCACGGCCGGCTAAAAGTAGGTCAGCTGTACCTTTGTGTCGCGCGGCTATGACGTCATCAAAAGTTTGTTTACCAGGTCAGCTGACCCACCTGAAGAGGGTAGATGAGCTGACTTTGTAATAACTTACTGGTGATGGATGAAAAAATATAACGAAATACGAAAGCGATTTTTTGCCCTATAAGAGAGCTTCAAGCGGGACATAATCTCTGCCAAATGCGCTCATTTGACTATATTTTCATCCATAAGCCAGTGTTATCATAAAAGTCATTTTCATCAAGCCAGTCAACGACCTGCTGGCTAACATGGCAGAATGTTTGTGGAGGAAACTGTTTTCCTAATGTCCAACCAATATACAGTTCAACAAACCCTGTCCCACAGTGTTTTATGGATAAATTTGATCTTGTTGATGTGTGGAGGAAACTGTTTCCTAATGTCCAGCAATATACTTGGTCCAATAAGGATGGCTCTAGAAAGTCAAGAATTGACTATTGGCTTATTTCCAGCAGCCTAATAAATAACAATATCTCTGTAAACATAAGCAACTCTCCTCTAACAGATCATAAAGCAATCTATATCTCATTAAACCTAACTAACTGTCACGGTCAAGGCTCTAAAGCTACTTTTTGGAAGCTACTTTTTGGAAACTAAACAGTTCTCCTTGATCATGATCAGGTTAAAACTCTAGTAAAGGATCTCATTCAAACCTAGTGGAGCAGGGCAGTAACCCAAAATGCTTTCAGGAGTAACTGGGAGCTGCTAAAATATGAGCTGGGAAAGTTCCTCAGGAGATTTAGTGGCATCCGAGCTAAAGAAAAAAGAGCATCAGAGGAGGAGATTATAACAAAACTGTCTTCTCTGTCTCAACAAGTTACGCTTTCTGAATCTGAAAGAAGCCAATATGATTTATTGCAAAATAAACTTGATGAGTTATACAAGCTAAAGCTAAAGGAGCCTACATTAGATCACGAGTAAAATGGTTAGAAGAGGGTGAGCAAAATTCAGCTTATTTCTTTCGGATGGAGAAAAAAAAATTATACAAATATGACAATATAGAACAATTAAAGGTTAATGATAAAATCACTGATAACCCCAAAGAAATAGCATCAGAATGCCACAAATTCTACCAGAACTTATATACATCTAAATACAGTGAACCAGCTGCCGACTCTTTCTTGAACTCCATTAGCCACTGTAAAACCATATCAACAGACCAAAAGGATTTATGTGAACACAACATCTCCTGTGAAGAGGTAACTAAAGCAATAGAAAATCTGAAAAATAACAAGAGACCAGGATGTGATGGGTTAACTGCAGAGTTCTCCAAAATGTTTAATGAACAACTGTCTCCATTTTTAGCTCAAGTATTTTGTGAGAGCATTGAAGATGAACTCCTTCCACCCAGTATGTCTCAGGGTGTCATCACTCTGATCCCTAAGCCAAATAAGGATAAGAATATCCCAGAAAACTGGCGTCCAATTACTTTATTAAACAGCGATTACAAGATTTTAGCAATGATGTTTGCAGGGAGACTTAAAACAATTCTAGACTCAATTATAGAGGAATACCAGTCAGGTTTTATGAGTAAACACCATATTTCCAATATCAGACTACAATGAACTCATATCCGATAACAGTTTTATCCTGTTTCCTGACTTCTACAAAGCTTTTGATTCCCTTGAACGTGGTTTTATTTTGAAAGCTCTCACAAAATTTGGGTTTGGAGAATTTTTTGGCAGAACAGTTAAAACTCTATACAATAATGGCAGCAGCTGTGTAAAGCTAAAACATGGTAACTCACAAAGATTCAGTATTTCTCGTGGCATCAAGCAGGGTTGCCCAATCTCACCTTACTTATTTCTCGTTGCTTCTCAGCTCTTAGGTCTCCATATGTCCAACAGTGTTTTAAAAGGCATCTCAGTGGCAGGCAGACAAATCATCATTAGTCAATTAGCAAAGACACCACTCTTTTCCTAAGGGACGCCTCCCAGGTTTCTACTGCCATGGATGTAATCAAATTGTTCTCGGGAGCTTCTGGTCTCCACTTGAATCTTAATAAATGCAAACTTTTGTCTGTTAAAGATTATCACTCTCCCTCTATTTATAACATCCCTGTGAAAGAACAGGTAACGTATTTAGGTATTGTTGTCAGTAAGGATCCAAGTGCTAGATGTACTGAGAATTTAAACCCTATTATTGAAAAAACCCAGAAGAAACTAAACTCTTGGTTACAGAGAGATCTCTCTTTCCGGGGGAGGACTCTGCTGTCTAAAGCTGAGGGACTCTCTAGATTAACTTATGCTGCTATTCCTCTGTCTGTACACAGTAAAGTATTAAAAAGAATTGATAACATGTTGCTTAACTTTTTATGGAAAAACAAAATACATTATGTGAAAAAATCAGTCTTGATGAATAGCAGTCAAATGGGGGGCTTAATTTTCTGGACTTTAAACCTCAGAACAACATACTCAAAATCAATTGAGACAGTTTTTTAATAACCCAGCATCCCTTTGGAATATCATCCCAAACCATGTATTCTTTAAAGTTGGTGGCTTAGAGTTCCTATTACTATGCAACTTTCATGTCAATAAAATCCCAATTAAACTATCAAACTTCCATAAACAGATGCTCTTAGCATGATCTCTCCTTTTTAAACACAACTTTACTCCCCATAGATACTTTATCTGGAATAACGAAGACATCCTGTACAAAAACAAGTCATTGTTCTTTGAAAACTGGTTCAACAATAATATCATCCTTGTCAGCCAATTACTAAATCAAAATGGTCAATTATATTACCATAGCTGAATTCTTACATAAAATCCAAATCCCAATGACTGTAAAAAGAATATGCTATTGTTTTTGATGCCATCCTATCTGAGCTGTGGTGTTGCTGAGAGGCTCAGACTTCCGCTCACACTGTTAGTTTACGTGACACTGTCGTGGGGAGGCTGTGCTTCTCAGCCACTTGGAAAACTTTTAATAAAACTGTCAGAGGGTTATTCCAGAAAGAACTCATAACTATTCCTTCTTCAATATCATTTTGGAATAGTATTGTAGAGAATATACTTTGGAGAAAGATCTGGTCTTTGCCATTTCAATATTTTATCACTAACAAAGTCAGAGAAGTCTCATATAAACTCATCCATAAAGCATTCCTTCAAAAATATAAACATGATATTGACACAAACTGTTCTTTCTGCAATAACTCACCAGAAACCAGCTCACATTTGTTTAGGATTGTTCATTTACAGAGATATTTTGGTCACAAATATTGAGTTTTATTAACACTTACCTAATTCCAGGCTTCTCTTTTTGTTATAAAAATGCTGTTTTTGTTTTTTTTTTTTAAGCTAAAGACGAGGGACAGAGACAAACTATTTATTATAAACCTTTTGTTTTTTCTTGCAAAATATCATATCAATAAAGGAAAATTTGAGGGCTCAAAACCCTTCTTTCCAGCATTTGTATCAGAATTCAAAATCTACATAGTCTCCATCAAGTCTTCAGAAAACACCAAAGCTATTAAGATACTGGAAATGACAAAAAATGTCTACACACTGTGACTGGGTAACCATACAGGATTGAAAAATATGACTGGAATATTGACAGTGTGTATTATTCTTTTATTATAACTTCTGTAATTGTTATGCTGTGTGCCTTGTCTCCATATGTTTGGCTTATCCCTGAACTACTTAATTTGTACCTTAATATTTTTTATTATTATTATTATTTTATTTGTTTGTTAATTTATCTTATTATCTTGTATTTTATTTATTTAAAATTATTACGGATGTATTGGCCTTTAAGTACATATGTTTATGTTATGTATTCTGCTTCCGCAACTATATAAAAAGGAAATCGGAAACTAAAAATAAATAAATACATACTTAGTCATAATTATGTGATAATAAAGTATGATTTTACAGTAAAATGCTTGTGTTTTGTGTTGTAATGCTGGCGTTTCGTCCTTTTATGTGGAATTTCTGAATAAGACTCATCATAGCCAATGACCACACCTATGCCCCCACCCCCAACACACACACCCCACATACACCCCAGCACACACTCCACACACAATTTTCATAAAATAACAGGCCAAAATACAAATTTATTATCTATGTCACTGCAGTGCTGCTGTCTGGTGTCGGTACCAGATCTGCACGGGCGGCCAGATCGGCTCGGGGCCTGCGCCTACCGATGATGTCATGCTATATGATTGGCTAGAAATAGGTAAAAAGGATGTAGAAGATTGTGGTTGGTTCAGAGTAGGTTTAGAATAGTATTATTTCGGTGAGATATTATGTTTGTGTGAGGGCATCAACGGTGTATTAGGGCCGCTTAAAAGAAATAACCAGTTGAAGAATAAACATCACATGCACAATACAGTATTAAGAATGAGGAGAGGCTGAAAATTAAAGGTACTACAGAGGAAAAATACAAAACATAACGGTAAAATGCAAGACTTGTCTGTAATTTACACTAATAATGCCACAGATTGACGTAACACCACCGTCTGCCCGTTACGAACCCTTAACAGAAAAACAACCATAACTGGCCTTTTTACAATTTTACAACTTATTACGTGTTGAAAAGGTAAAGATAACAAGTAGTGGCTCATATATTTATTTTCGTGTACTCCCGTTGTTGAAGACTCGCTTCCGCCGCATTGCATTGTGGGTAACAGTAGGCAAAGCAGGCTGGTCTGATGCATATTGTGAATTTTTTCCCGAATCAATGGGCACTTCTAGTATAGTATGTGAATTCGAAAATGGCCAGAGGTTTGAGATGAATTGAACGAACACAGAAATAAAGTAAACCATGACGGTCTTTTAACGTATGATAGCATGAATTTTAAGTCATGTATCATTTCTATTCATGGATCATTTTACTCTTATATCAATCAATTTAGTCATGGACCAATTCATGCAACATCTAAGATGACTTTGTCCATACATGAAGTTTTCTCTATGTCTGCAACTATGTAAGCAAGGAAACTGTAAATCTGGAACCTCGCCAGAAATAGAAAGCCTGAACTTGAGAAGTCTCACAGCGGACCAACTATGGAATGGACATGACATTGTTGTCAACATGTTTTGTTACCATATATGTGACATGTATATAAGCCGTGGTTACCTATTGCTCTTTGTCAGACTATCTCTGAACCGGCCGAATAAACAACCAGATAAACCTCCAGTCTTGTAGTGTATCCTTTTGCCTTAGAACATCTGATAACAACGTATCACAGCATGACAGCGTGACGTCATTGATAGGCGAGGGCCCGAGCGATCTGGCAGCCGAGCAGATCTGGTACCTACACCGGCATTACTTGATGTGCCATTGGCACATTGTAATGCTTAACGCGTTAACGGCATTGTAAAATATTTTAAGACAGGTGTGACCTGTAAGGCATTCCTGACACTGTGGGATCATTACAGCCTGTGATGGTCTAATCCCATTATGGTCATAAAATCATTAGGGAATTATATTGCTCGGACAACGATCTGCAGGGTAACTCAGGAATACATATTACTTTGTGGTTAGAAATCCACCTGCCATATTTCTTCTGCTTTTCCCCTTCGAAGGCGCAGAGGGCCTGGAGCCTCTCATGAAATGTATTAAAAAAATCCAGTTTGTACGAATACAGCAACAAATGTATTAGTACAGTTGCGCTGCAATAATCCCGGTACCACCCCACTATTACCGTGCAATAATCGTGCTATTACCATGCTATTACCATGCAATAACCTTGCTATTGCAGTGCTATTGCAGCGCTATAACCCCCCTATTGCAGTGCTAATGCAGTGCTATTGCAGCGCTATTACCCCGCTATTGCAGTGCTATTACCCCGCTATTGCAGTGCTATTGCAGCGCTATTGCAGTGCTATTACCCCGCTGTTGCAGTGCTATTGCAGCGCTACTACCCCGCTATTGCAGTGCTATTGCAGTGCTATTGCAGTGCTATTGCAGCGCTATTGCAGCGCTATTACCCTGCTATTGCAGCGCTATTGCAGCGCTATTACAGTGCTATTACCGGGTCGTATTATAAAGTGTTACCAAAGAAAGTTGCTTGATGATCCAGAAAAATACAAAAATGTCCCTCATACAGAACAAGCTTAGACAGCTGGAAAGTGTTTGGTTCCTTTAGAGAGTAAAACTATCAACAATAACATTTTTGTTACTGGACGACAAATATTGATCATTAAATCCAAAGAAGAATCATCAATCAGGGCCTGTTTGCCGAGTGTCTTCCTCAGAAGACCTGCATTAATACTTTCACTGATGTTTTGAGCTGATGATCAACACATGAAAAAGGGCAGAATTCAGTTCTTAAACCAAAATGTACCTCATAATTCTAAACTTATAATGTGGAGTGTCTTCAGATAACACTTGTTATGTTTTGGCCCGACATAAATAAGATTAATTGATTGATCAGAAACATTATTATTCTGTATAAACAAATAAGTATTGTATATGTTATCTATAAATTCATAATCAAGGTCACCTCCATACTGACAGAATATATTTCATTTTTACTAAAGCAACACTGACACTATTGTGGCATAGATATCAATTTATAATGATTTGATTCATTCATGAAGATTGAATCAATCTCAAGGTTATTAAATTTTAAGGAAGTTTGAGGTCTTAGGTAGTTGAGAATCTTTGACTCATGGCCAAAACAACTCTGAGGCTCTGGAAACATGTCATGATGTTTTTCTTTAATATGTACTCTAAAGAATAAAGAAGTTCAGTGTATCATGAAGCATCCTTAAAACCATCCAAAAATTAACTGTTGATTTTTTTAAAACAAAGATAATTCCACATACCTTTACATAGTTGAAAGCAGGTTTATAGTATGATCATTAATGTCTTCAGAAAAACGTTTTTGTTGATTTGTGTCCCCAGAGGCTTTAAGACTGTGAAAACAGTTTATCAAACACCAACATGTTCAAGTGTTTCCTGGTACTTGAGCTCGCTCAGAGCTTTTTGTTGTTCTGGTTGTGTGAGGGGACTGAGTGACAAAGAAGAGAACTGAAAAGCAGAGGTGTGAAAATTAAAATGAACAACTCTACTTTGGTACTTCTGTTTAAAGACAGTGAAGTGCTGATAAGGAGAATGGAAACATCACAGATGGCAGCGGAAACTTCATAAACTGGCACATTTTGGTTCCCTCTTTTCTCAAAAAAAAATAAGGCACAACAAAGTTTATTTTAGAGTTACAGAATCTTTGACATGAACCTCATTCAGCTGTGATTGCACAGAACCACCATTATATTACAGTATTTTAAATGTCATAAACATGATGAATATGTTTGATAAGTCTAAAGACCAATTTACAGATTAAGTTTGTTTAGATTTACATTGCATTACATTAATGTCTGTTATAAAGGTCATTCTTTACGCTACGTCCCAACTTCATTGGAATGAGGGTTTGTGTCAATCTAGTAAAGGCTCGCTCAGAGATGCTCCCTTTAGTGATGCCAAAATTAGTTTTTAGCGTTCAATTTGGAAATAAAGCTCACTGTGTATTCATTTATTGATGTATTGTTAAAGGTTTTTACTCAATTATTTTCTAAGAGACAGTTTTATTGGGGCCACTGATGAAAAAAATTGTTTTTCAAACTCTTTTTTTAGAGGTGAAGTCAGCAATCTTCTAATCTAATGCAGTATTTGTCAAAATCACTGTATTTCTCCTCTCCATCCACAAGATGTCACCACTGACAGCATGTTGAAAAAAAAGTCCGGTTTCAAAACACATCCTTGGCTCTGAATTTCAGCAGGTAAATACTGTGGCTCGGGCCGAGTCACCAAAACAGGGTACCCCCCCACATCCAGGGGGCAGTCATACTCATGCACAGATCAGACAGAGGGGGGAGGGGGAGTTGTAGGTTGTGTAGCGTGCACAGTTAGCGTAAGAGAGAGATTCAATATGTGCAGTAGCAATGGCTGAAAAACAGCCCAAAAGAAAAAGGTTGGAGGAGCAGAAAGTGAAAAAGAAGGGCTATGACCATGAAAGAGCAAAGACCCGGGTCAACATTGGTGTTGCTTTCTAACGGTGGAGGGAACTCTGCAAATTAAAAGACCTGAAAACGGACGCGGATGTCGCTGTCTTTCTGCTGGATAGGTAAGCAACATTAGCTTTGTGGTGCTTCACATAACAGTAACAGCTGTCAGGCATTCATCTTATTGTCTAATCTGCCAGAATGTACAGTTGTTGTGATGTTATCAATACTGTCAGTGGAGTTGTCTGACCAATCAGGGTTACCTTAACTACGTTGGTCAGCTAAGCAGTTTCTACGGCCGTTTCCATGATGATGCACGTCCATCAGCTTTCGGGGGTGGAGCCAGGGGTGAGGTATGGAAGGAGAGGTGGTTTTAAATTTGTTTATCAACAACCTCTCCACTTGTTTTCTCCAACATCGCTGACTACACCATTAACTGAAGGGCTTTGCTCACCAGGGCCGGGGCAAATGCACAGCATGAGGCTGTGAATATTTCAGAGGTGGTTTTTGATGCACTTTTACTTCCATGGTCGAAGAAATGACATTTTCCAAAAAAAATTAGTCTGTACATAGACTAGAATCTCTGTACAAGGTTTAGTTAGGTCTACATCTGTGTGGTCAGCATAAGGCGAGCTGCTGTTCAGGCTCTCAGAGCAGAGAAACTGAGGTGGATTGTTTGTCACTTAAACAGTCATCCACTGAGAGGAAAAGAAAAGACCTTGGCACAGATGAGGCCCATCATAGATGATGAAGCCTGTCCTCAGTAAAAGTTGAAGTACAGTACCTGCTGCAGCGAGGAGGAGGAAAACCAATCCACTCAATCCTGCTCTGAAACTCATAGCTGCTCCTCTCATCCCTGAAACTACAAAGAAACACATCAACAGAACAACCAGAGTCCAACAACCAAAGTCTGTCCCATTCATTTAAAATCTATTTACAGCAGGGGAAAGAAGTCGTCTCTACAGCACCTGAGGCAGACGATGACCAGGGCTGTTTCCCAAAGCCCAGGTACCTTGCCTTGCCTTGCCTTGGAAGGCAGTGCCTCTGAAGCCACTTCCTTCCAATCCAAGGCAAGTGTCCTGCCTCTGCTCAAAGGAGATGCTAATGGAACAGCCTACAAAGACATCTGGAAACGTCAGACCCGCCTCTTTGTGGAGTTTTATGGATGTGGTAATTGGTTTATTGTTTCATATCTTGCAGACATGACTGAGGATGAATTTTTTTGGGGTTTTTTTGCCTATTTTTTGATGATATTTTGGTTTCTGATATTTTTTTATAATAAATGAAGGTACACAAAAATGTATTGTGTATTTTTAATATGAACTAAAGTAAGGTTCAGTGTTGCAGCATTTTTTTTCTGCAGAAATGGAGAAGTATGTTAATCTGCTATGTTCATCAGCACACATTATTTTTATGCAGCTTCTTTGTGCATTGCACACATCAAATCTCAATCTCCATCTTATCAATGCATTTTTTCCAACGCAAATCACTGTTCAGCATCTGACATCTTGTTATTTTCAGAGGTGTATTTTGTTTCTTACATTTGAATTGGAATTTACTGCGCGCCTCCGCCGGAGCGTCTCTCTCTGGTGTGTCTTTTCCTTCCATTTTTTTCCTTTTTTTGTAAATTTGCGCATTGCATGTTGGGTATTTATAGCCATGGCAAGGCAGCGAAGGATACACCTGTGTATCCTTGGTCAATTAGCCACATGCTAACCAAACGGAGGACATATGCCTCCAGAGGACATGAACATTGGAACAGCACTTGGGCAGCGACTGATGATGTGGATGCCTGCCCACGCCCACATCAGACCAAGGCAAGGCAAGGTACCTGGGCTTTGGGAAACAGCCCAGGAGTCTAAATGCTTCTGAAGACTAAAGCTGAACAGATAATCTGCTCACTTCCTCTTCACAGCATGAATATGCATGAAGAGTGTGACTTCAGCCTTATGAGTAAACAGGGACATTTTTATCCTTTCAGGTAATTTTGGCCATCATTTTGGTTGGGTTACTTCATAAGAAATGAATTTTCAAAGGAGTTTTTTTTTTAGCATTTAGCATCACAACAATAGACGCTTTGGCTTGGGTCACGTCTTTACGACAGTCGCCGTGTGTGCATGGGTAGCAGAGCCTTTATGTCACGAAATAGATTCTCCTCATTGTACCTTTTATTTTGACTTGAATTACAATTGGTCAGTTCAAAAAGGTCAAAAACAACTTTGTTGTCTTAGAAAGTTTGCTAAAAATCAGGTTGATAGAGCTCGGATGAAGCTTTGCTACTGCTCCTTTATTCAATCCATAGTCTCTTTTTCTGTCATTTGCTGAATGCGGTAACCTAAACAGCAAAGACAAGAACTCTCTTGGGAAGATAATGAAAGTGGTCTTATTAGGTTTCCTTTTTCTATTGTGTTATTTGGAGGAAGTGGGTGTGGGCTAAGTATGACTGACAGGGGCAGACTGACATGCACACATGAGGGGGTGTGTTGGTGTTAGATTGCTCAAGACGCTGCACCTGGACAAGAACTGATGAGGCTGGAGACGCCACATGCTCGATGAGAGAAGGCAAAGAAACCCAGAAGAAGGAAGCATTGATTTTACTATGGATGCCATAACCTCCACAAAGATTTTTGTATATACACCTTTTAAAAAGGGAGACGGTCGGGTCGAGGCCGAGCAGGCTGCAGAGACAAGAACGCGGGGGGACGACCTGGCTGGGTGAGTTATTCCACACACACAAACCCCCTCCAGAGCAGGGAAACTTGGCATTCACTCAGGGATGAGCAGTTTCATGTTAACGTTAAACGCAAAACGCTGGAAAAGGTAGGTAGTGTTACCCGCTAGGCTAGCCTTCAGCGTTGATTTGGTAAGTAGCTTAGCTGAGCAGCCTGGCGACGTAACAGGTCTCCAGAGTGGTCGGGGAGTCGTTCAACAGTATGGAGGACATTTATATCACACAAGTAATAAAGAAAGCTCAGTCTATTCTTATGGACAGCCCTTATCCTCTTAATCTGGAGTACAAGTTGCTCCCTTCCTTGCTGTGCCATAGGCCAGAAAAAAAAGATACCAGTTCTCCAGGACGTAACTCTCGAGGTATTGTAATGCACTGTGTTGATTAAACCTGTTTTTGATGCCACTGTCATTCAACTATCAGTTTCATGGGAAGCTTATTTTTTGCTATGGCATTAACTGGATAGAGGTTTATGATATTTAGGTGTAACAGTTTAATATGCACAGTGGATTATGATTATGATAGATAAGAGAACCTTTTAAATGAGGCTCTGCAGCTGCTCGAGCTGCTGTGTTTGCAGACAGGACTTGACTCTCTGAGCTGGCCTGTATCGATATGGTTGCAGTATCAGGTTCATCCAGTCATTCAGTGTCAGGCTCCCTCCTGGAGTCAACACCTTGTGCTCCTCCTGGAGCCACCATCTTATCATGTGGAGGGTTTGGGAGCCCAAATGACCCTAGTAGGTATGTTGTCAGGGGCTTTATGCTCCTGGAAGGCTCACCCAAGGCAAACAGGTCCTGGGGGAGGGGCCAGACAAAGTGTGGCTTGAAGACCCCAATTGAGGGACAGAACAAAAGCTCCCAGTTTCCCTTGCCTGGACGTGGGTAACTGGGGCCCCACCCTGTTGCCCGACCTGGGGATGGGGCTCAATGGCAAGCTTCTGGTTGCCAGGCCTGCACCCATGGGGCCTTGCCGGGCTCAACCCAAAAAGATGACGTTGTACCGTCCTCCCATACGCTCACCACCCGTGGAAGGGGCCAAGGTGGTCAGGTACACTGTGAGCTGGGTGGCAGCCGAAGGTTGAAACCCTGACGGTCCGATTCCCAGCTGTAGCGTCTAGCTCTAGGAATGTGGAAGTCGGAGCTGGTGCGCGAGGTTGAGCAGTTCCAACTAGCTATAGTCGGACTCACCTTGACACACTGCTTTGGCTCTGGAACCAGTACTCTTGAGAGAGGTTGGACTCCCTTCCACTCTGGTTTTGCAAATGGTGAGAGGCACCGGGTGGGACGGCAGTACTTGTTGCTCTAAGGCTTGAGACCTGTATGTTGGGTGGATGAGAGGGTATCCTCCCTCTGCCTTTAGGTAGGGGGGCGGAACCGAACTCTTGGTGCTGACTGCAGTTCAGATAATCCACCTCGTTTGGACTCTCTAGAGGGGGTGCTGGAGAGCGCCCCTTCTGGGGACTCCCTTGTTCTACTGGGGGGCTTCTATGCTCACATCAGCAATGACAGTGAGACCTGCAGGGTGCTGTGGAAATTTTACTCTGATGCATGCTTATACTTCACATTTTGGTTTCATCACATATATATATACAGGAGCAGAGTCTCACACATAGTTGAGAGTAATAACATACACATAGATTAGCAGAGCGGCACATAGATGTCATGTCCTTGGTCCACACACATAGTTCCAACTAAGACATCAGCTGTTTGTGTCTAATAAATTAGAGACAGCACTGGGACAGCGTCCCAGTGCACACCCATACCTCTTCACACACACTCTTACATTCACAAACACACATATCAAACACATATGCTTGCATTGCTATACTTTCAATGTGAGCACTTCTTTGTCTTCAGACTTTCTCTGCAGATGATTGACTGTCCATCTCTGTTCCTTTGATTGTCTTAAAACTTGCAAGCCTTTTTTCCATGGTAGTAAAGACTCACAGAGGCAGCATTTGGTTCAAGACCCCTCATTTTTCATCTTTTTTCATTTTTGTGGTAAGATATACAAATTTGACATTACAAGAGGCATGAATGGGAGGGGTTCTAAATTGTAATTTGTTTTCAATTCTTGTTTCTAAAGACGATAAATGCAGGTTTGAATAGCCTGATTGGTGTTGCTCAGTCTGTAATTCTGCTTCCACCTAAATAAATAAATAAAATGTCCCATTAATCTTGCAGTGCAGTTGGATCCACCTGTTTAAATATCTGTAATCAGGCAGATCCATTTAATCAAGATCCAATCTTCAAATAATGATTGTTCTAGGCCAAATCAGCATCTTTTGAAGCAGGAAGAGATGGGAGCTAGCAGGAAGTGACTGTCATAGAGATTAGCATTGATGCTAACAGTTTCAGTTTTATTACATCTGAACCACATTTCTTCCCAGCTTCCCTTGCAATGCCGACAGAGGAGCTCTCCACATGGACAGATATAAACAGAGACTTTCCTTGTTGTTAATTTCTTCAGTTTTTGGTGATGAAAGTACCCCTAAAGGTTTTGTCGTCCACATTTCTTGTTGGCTTTGTTCACTGTGCTGTACAACAGAGCTGGATCCTCTGCAGAGTCCTCACCGTGTGAGCTGGGAGAAAACCAAACAAATTTGATGGTGTAAGCCTGACATTTTTGACAATAAGGTTAATTAAAGTTGTATGAATGATGATTTAAACATATTTTGTCATCTATTGTATTTACCTGTTGACTGTTCTTGCCTTGATAAAATTCACAGTAGAGTACTCAACCATGTCCTCTTCCTCTTCATTCATCTGTTTGTGTCTTTTGGGTGTGATGTTGTAATAGACAGGATCAGGCTTGCTTTTGGAAAAGTGTACAGTCGCATACTGAAGGTCATCCTGCTGCTCTGACTGTTGCATCTGTAATGACAAAATCCAAATAATTTCTAAATGAACGGGGCTCTCTCGTGTCTTGAAGGAACATCGTGCAGCCACGTCACTGTCAGTAAACGGAGACCTTACAGGCTTCTTTTCTCTATTTCTGTGACTAATAATCAATGAAGTCTGTCTGATATCAGCCTGATTGTTCAGAAGACTCTCTGTGCGTCTGCACGTTTAACAGCCATGCTGCTAATGTGATTGTTTCAAAATGACACTATTGATAAAAGTACATAGTTTATGAATTAGCAGTTTTCCTCACCTGCTCACTGTTGTCTGGTCTGTCTTCTGGCTGAGACGATTGTTTGGACGTCTTCTTCTTTCTAGTGAAGTGCATTCACAAAGACAAGCAAAACATTATGTTGTCCTGAATTAAAAAATGCATACATTTATTAATAATCATTTGTTTTAACAGAACTGCTTACATGATCCATACGAAGACAAAGACGAGTATCACAGCGATGAAAACTGCAGAAACCGTCGCATAAATCACTGCTGATGTCTGTGGTCCTGAAGACAAAACAGTGATCATGTGGATCGGCAGGTACTTTGTTGGGCAAGTACAGATCAGATTTAGAAAAAAATGTCTTGATAATAATAACAAACAACAACTGAGAATGAAACAGTGACTGCTGAAATGTTAAGGAGTTTGTTGGTAGATAGACAAAACTGTGTGGTGGTGAGTCAAACAAGCACACGGAAATTTAAGTGTTGTGGTCAAATCTGTCGTTGTATGTCTGTTCTTACGGGTGAACACAGACTTGTCCACTGATCCACACACCTACGGTTTGGTTGGATCAAGTATTCAGCAACAGTTTCTAGAGTAATTTCCAGTACATCCCTGATTGGTAGAGAGAATCAAAGTGGCCCATACAAAAGAGCCAATTTTCTGTTTTCTTTTACTTTAATATGCTCTTTACTTTCATCGGATTCTTGTGATTACCTCCCCCAAGGAGGTTTTGTTTTTGGGAGAGTCTGTCTGTGAACAAAATAACTAAAAAAGTAATAGATGGATTTTGATGAAATTTTCAGGAAATGTTCAGCATGGGAAATGGAAGAACTGATTCAATGTTAGTGTTGATCCGCAGACCTCCGCCAGCGCCACAATCCTCTCCCATATTGTGATTTCACCATAAATATTAGTCCTACCTTTATTTTATTAAAATATTTAGATTCCTTGACCATGAAAACAAACCATTGGCAATTGGATTCATAATGATATCTATTTTACTTCAGTAGTTATTCACAGAAATCACATTTTTCATCATTCTGGATCAACACCAGAATTGAATCAGTTCTTCCTTTTCCCATGCTGAACATTTCCTGAAAATTTCATCAAAATCCATCCATAACTTTTTGAGTTATTTTGTTCACAGACAGACAGACAAACAAACTCTCCTGAAAACATAACCTCCTTGGTGGAGGTAAATATGAATCAATTGCTAATGGTATGTTTTCATGGTCAAGGAATCTAAATATTTAGATGAAATAAAGGTAGGACTAATATTTATGGTGAAAATCACAATATGGGTGAGGACTGTGGTGCTGGCGGAGGTCTGCGCTCTAAGAGTGCTTTTCTAGTTTTCATTGTTTTCGAGGCTTCTGTGATAGCACAAAGTCAAAAAAAAAAATCCAGTACAGGATGATGCTTAAACTTCTTTGTTATATGATTTGATCTTTAACTTATCAATCCAAACAGCAGAGATGGTGGATCATAAAAGTATTGGGGCTAACTTCCTCTTCACCATAGTCAGCAGTTCTGATCAGACAGACCACCAATGACGTCTGAGCAGAGGGTAAAACCTACCTGACACAACAGTCAGAAGTATGATGGAGTTCTGACGTCCTCTCTCACTTTGAGTCACACAGACATACGTCCCGCTGTGTTCAGGTGTTGTGTTCATGATGGTAAAAATCTGATCAAATGATTTTGGTTTGTCGTCATTCTTCTTGTACCAGGTATAGTTAGCTGGTGGGTTAGCATCGACAGTGCAGCTCAGATTCACAGGTGTGCCCTCCTTTACCTCAGCAGATGGACTCACTGACACATTGGGAGGCTTTGGACCATCTGAAATAGATTTAAAAAATAATCAGTACAATTAGAAATTTGTATTTGCAGCCAGAATTTTCAACCTATGACCCAGAGGCCAACTGCAGCCCGTGGCCCTTTTTTGTCTGTCCTCAGAAAATTCTGAAAACGAATGATGATTGAAGTCAAATGAATAACAACGACGGGAAACAGCAACAATTACGTCCATTTTCTGGACTCTCTCCTCTATCTCATGATGTGATTTACAAACTGTGGTTTTCTGATTTGATCTCCTCTTGTGTCTGAATGTCCCGTCTTCTGCACATAGCTTCAGTCTCTTCAGAGCTAACCTGGCAAACCAAATGGATCGTTCAATATATTTCACTGGTCGTCTATGTGGGAAGAAGTTAATTTAAAATGTCAGGGGAGGGCAGAACCCTTCAAAAGCATATCGGTCGGATGATTCTTACATCAATCACATTCATTATAGACCAATCTGATCATTCAAAAATAAATAGAAAAATATCTTGGTTTGGAGTGCTGATATTTGTTTTCATTTGATAAAGACATGTGGTCATGTGGCTATGCTAATCCCTAAACGTGCAGTCACTTCCTGCTGTTGTCTTGCTGGTACCTCCTTCCTCTTCCTGCTCTAAAGGGCTGCTGATTGGGCCGTCTCGCTTGGAGCTGATCACAATTGTTGTAGACTGGAGGTTGGCAGGATGACGTCGAATCAAGCAGGTTGAGCTGCTGATCAAGGTAAGAGCAGAGGCTCACTCAGAGATAAACAGGGTTGACCTGGAGGTTCATAAGGCCAATGTGACCAAGTCTTTTTTGTATTTACTGTATGTGTCCCACAGTGAGAACAAGAATAACAATGTTAGGCCATCATGGAACTACAACATAGCAGACCCTCCTTGACTCCACGAAGACTAAGCTTTGTTTCTAACTCGTGCATTTACCTTTTGTTCAACAGATCTTTTCTCAGTGTGACCTGATGAAATCACTGCTGATGGTTGTCTGTTCTATGTATAACATTGTTTTAAAAATGACCAAAACAGATCATATTTGTTAATGTCCCTGAACTAACTCAGTAGTTGAGTTCAGGAACCAAACACATTAACACCACAGAATTCAAAAGTGGAGCACTTCCAGATGTGTTTCATGTTGTCAAAATTTAAGTTTAAAACTCAAATGCATGTTTACCCTATTTTGGGCATTTATCTTTTTATGTTTTTTTAAGTTTCACTCACATTTCACATCAATGAGGATCCATGGAGAAGATTCCTTCCCGTGCTTGTTCGTAGCTTCACAGCTGTATTCTGCAGAGTCAGAGGACTTTATGGGGCTGAGGTGTAGCTGATGTCCTTCAGTATATTTAGAGATTTGATTTCCTCTCTTCTTGTACCAGGTGAAGGCAGGTGCTGGGTTAGCATCACTCTGACAGGTCAGTGTCACTGAACTGTCCTCCACAACATCACCAGGGGGACTCACTGATGCTGAGGTCTGTCTTGGAGCATCTGGAGGGAAACATGTCTTTATCACAAAATGGATAATTCAGTCCTGCAAGTGTAATTTTTGAAAGTCATGGTACTTGTTGAACAGGAGTAAAATATTCCACCTGAAAGTGACCTCCATCTTAGACTCAAACTTCAAACATGCAATGAACCAGCACATATTACATTTGTGTGGTGCAGGTTATATTTAATTATCTACTTATTTTAAGACCAAACGTGGTGGAAATCCCAACAGATTAGCCGTCTCATTCCTCAAGAAAGATTTTCAGGAATGATGAATGGCAAAGTGCAGACACAACATGTGCTCCCAAACCTGACCAGACCATCTAGCAATAATACTCATACTACATTCAAAGAAACTTAAATCACTTTTCTTCCTTATTCTGATGCTCAGATTGAAGTGAAGCAGGTCATCTTGACCACATCTACATTCCAGAATGGCAGAGTTGCTGCTGTGTGATTGGCTGTCTAACTATGTGTGATAAAAGGGAGCTAAATGCAATACAATAAAATACTGACGTTGTGTAAGTCATTTTTCAATAGTTTTGAAAGTTCTGAATGGAAACATATCTTAATATTATGACAAAAAATATATGTCAAAATACATTTGATGGGATTCAAGTCACCAGAATTTTCTCTGCTGTCATGAATGAGCTGTCAGACTTACATTGGACATCAACTTTCTTGACTCCAGATTGTTTTTCTCCAAGTTTGTTTCCAGCTGTACAGTAATACTCTCCAGAGTCAGAGGCCTTAATGGACCCAAAGTAAAGCTGTTTATTTGTGCCGACAGGCCGACTTCTCTGATCT
The DNA here is from genome assembly GCA_036419115.1 of Scarus forsteni. Taxonomy (NCBI): domain Eukaryota; kingdom Metazoa; phylum Chordata; class Actinopteri; order Labriformes; family Labridae; genus Scarus; species Scarus forsteni. The sequence goes on along the minus strand of JAZDUH010000216.1, from coordinate 2,724,091 downwards.
CCAGTCATCTTGTACCAGGTATAAGTGGGTGCTGGGTTAGCATCACTGCTGCAGGTCAGAGTTACACTTGTGTCCTCTAATACCTCAGCAGAGGGACTCACTGAGACTGTAGGAGGCCTTGGAGCATCTAGAGGAGAAAACATCTTTAATTAAATGCCATGTAGAGATTCAAATATTTAAACTATTAAAACATGGATGCAGAATCATGAGTACAGAGCCTGACTCTGATATAAACAAAGCTCTGTCTTTCTGCTGGTGTGTGTGGTTTGTCTCTCTGGTTTAAGATCCAAAAAGCACTGAATGGATAAGACTGTGAAGAATGTGAATGTTTGACAGAGCAAACAAAAAGGAGCAGATATGACCACCAAAGAAAACCTTACACTGACTGACAAGCTGATCATTGCTCTTTAAGTAAAATGTCTCTTACTCACATTTCACATTAATATCTATGGATGAAGATGTCTGCTCCCCCAGATCATTTTCAGCCCAACAGTTATAGCGTCCAGAGTCAGAGGACTGAATTGATCTGAAAATATGCTGGGATTCAGAACTGACACGTCCATGGGGATTCTCCTTGTACCAGATATATTCAGGTGCTGGGTAACCATCACAGCTGCAGGTCAGAGTCACTTCACTGTTCTCTCTGATTTCTCCTGTGGGACTCTTGGACACAGAGCAAAATGTTGGAGCATCTTAAAAAGAGAAAAGAAAGAAAAAACTTTAATGAATACATTTAAGAAGAAGCAGCATGTGCTCCAAATCCTGACCATCTTTGCAATTTTGGGCATTTATCTTTTTATGTTTTTTTAAGTTTCACTCACATTTCACATCAATGAGGATCCATGGAGAAGATTCCTTCCCGCGCTTGTTCGTAGCTTCACAGCTGTATTCTCCAGAGTCAGAGAGCTTTATGGGGCTGAGGTGTAGCTGATGTCCTTTATTAATATATTTAGAGATTTGATTTCCTCTCTTCTTGTACCAGGTGAAGGCAGGTGCTGGGTTAGCATCACTGTGACAGGTCAGTGTCACTGAACTGTCCTCCACAACATCACCAGGGGGACTCACTGATGCTGAGGTCTGTCTTGGAGCATCTGGAGAAACATGTCTTTATCACAAAATGGTTAATTCAGTCCTGCAATTGTAATTTTTGAAGGTCATGGTACTTGTTGAACTATAAAATATAAGGACCTAAAGTGATCTCGATCTTAGACTCTTGGTCCAATTTATATTTTTGTGTACCCAGACATTAATGCAGGATTTTAGACCCTTTGTACAGACATTTACACTGATGAATATATGCTAAAGTCATCAGGATACTAAGTTAACCGCACCCAATAAATTTACAGTATGACTTCAGGGACAGCCTGTGATTTGTTTGAGTATATCCAGCCTCCATGGTCTGAGTGTCCCTACATGCTTTCTGAAAAAAAGTGAAATAAAGGGAACAAATTGGCAGTAAAGGTAAGAGGCCAGCAGCACTCCAGAATAGCTTTTTCCTTCATTTTGATAACAAACATACTATGATATCATCACAAATAACATGTGTGTGGTGCTGGTTTGATTTAGTTGTCTACTCCTATATCAAGACCAAAAGTGAAGACAGCATCTCTCCTAGAAAACTGCCTCATTTTCTAACCATTACTTTTAAACCCCGGAGATAGTTGTGTTGAAATCTGAATAGATTAGCCCTCTCTAATATACTTGGATAAACTCAAACCTGACCATCCAGCAACAACACTCATGCTTTATTCAAAGAAACTTAAATCACTTTTTTTCTTCATTCTTGATGCTCAGATTGAAGTTTAGCAGGTCATTTTGACCATACCTACATTCCAGAATGGACTGAGTTGCTGCAATGTGATTGGCTGTCTAACTACGTGTGATAACAAGCAGTTAAATGTGTGTGTCTGTGGTAGAAAGTGCAAGATGTTACTCTTTACATGAATTGGTTGCCACAATGCAACAGTATAATAGTTTTAAGAACTTTCAGTTCACCATTGGTATTGTATCAGACCAGAATTGACAAGTCAACGTTTTTATAGTGTTGAAAGCCATGACTGTAAGGTTAATTGATTCTTACAGCAAAAAATGTCTTTATGCCATTTTTTGAGTTTCAATTCATCAAGTTTATCTTTAATGTCATGAATGAGCTGCCAGACTTACATTGGACATCAATTTTCTTGACTTCAGATTGTTTTCTTCCATGTTTGTTTCCAGCTGTACAGTAATACTCTCCAGAGTCAGAGGCCTTAATGGGCCTAAAGTAAAGGTGTTTATTGTTGCTTGGAGTCCAACTGCTCCGACCTCCAGTCCTCTTGTACCAGGTATAAGTGGGTGCTGGGTTAGCATCACTGCTGCAGGTCAGAGTTACCCTTATGCCCTCTAATACCTCAGCAGAGGGACTCACTGAGACTGTAGGAGGCTTTGGAGCATCTGGAGGAGAAAACATCTGTGATTTAGTGCCACACAAAGATTCAGATATTTAAATAGTTAAAACAAGGAGACAAAAAAATCAATACAGACTGTATTTATGATCTACATTATGTGTTCACACAGAGTCTGAATCTGACATAAACAAAGCTCCATCTTTCTGCTGGTGTGTGAGGTTTGTTTCTCTGGTTTAAGATCCCAAAAGCACTGAATGGATAAGACTGTGAAGAATATGAATGTTTGGAAAACAGGCAAAAGAGGCAGATATGACTCTCTCTTACGATCGTAATAGTTTGTGATGAGGTCATTTAACCTATGTAAAAGAAGAACCTTTGAAGCCATAATCACCCTGTTTGTCCCTCAAAGTTGACTGCATCACACTCTCCATGCACTGACGGTGAGTTTAGAGGCTGTCAGTGTGTGGAAAGTGTGATGCAGTCAGTGTGGAAAAGGAGGACCTGCGTGGGCTGTTAGTGCCTGTAGGTCTGCTCTTTACATGAGAGGTTACTGAACATGAGGCTGTGTAGCCAAGTAAATGCTGCCATTTTGATTTAGATTAATTACAATCAGAAAAGGAAAATTAATATTGAGGGATAGAAATATGGCATGCTGTCTATCAAAATGACAGAGAGCATAAAAAATTACAGCAAATGTGTTTATTTTCTTCAAACTCCATCGCTTTAAACTTACATTGGACATCAACTTTCTTGACTCCAGATTGTTTTTTTCCATGTTTGTTTCCAGCTGTACAGTAATACTCTCCAGAGTCAGAGGCCTTAATGGGCCCAAAGTAAAGCTGATTATTTTTGCTTGGAGTCCAACTTCTCCGACCTCCAGTCCTCTTGTACCAGGTATATTCAGGTGCTGGGTTAGCATCACTGCTGCAGGTCAGAGTTACACTTGTACCCTCTAATACCTCAGCAGAGGGACTCACTGAGACTGTAGGAGGCTTTGGAGCATCTGGAGGAGAAAACATCTGTGATTTAGTGCCGCACAAAGATTCAGATATTTAAATAGTTAAAACAAGGAGACAAAAACATGAATATTAAGTTGAGATAAGAATGGATCAACACAATGTGATCAGAGCTTGACTCTGAAAACATCTGTGATTTAGATTCAGATATTTAAATAGAACTATGACACAAAAACATCAATACAGTCTGTAGATATGATTTGTAGATATGATTTAGAGACACATAGAGATTCAAATATATAAAAATTAAAAAAAGGAGAAATATGATGACTAAAAATAAACATATTACTAGATCAACATGCTGTGATCAGACAGAGCCTGACTCTGATATAAACAAAGCCCCATCTTTCTGCTGCTGTGTGTGGTTTGTCTTTCTGGTTTAAGATCCAAAAAGCACTGAATGGATAAGACTGAAGAATGTGAATGTTTGATAGAACAAGCAAAACAGGCAGATATGAACCCAAAGAAAACTTTACACTGGCTGACCAGCTTGTCGTTGCTCTTTAAATTAAATGTCTCTTACTCACATTTCACATCAATATCTATGTATGCAGATGTCCACTGCCCCAGATCATTTTTAGCCCAACAGTAATAGCGTCCAGAGTCAAAGGACTGAATTGATCTGAAAACATGCTGGGATTCAGAACTGAAACGTCCAGGGTGATTTATCTTGTACCAGGTATATTCAGTTTCTGGGTAACCAACACAGCTGCAGGTCAGAGTCACTTCACTGTTCTCTCTGATTTCTCCTGTGGGACTCTTGGACACAGAGCAAAAAAATGGAGCATCTTAAAGAGAAAAGAGAGAAAGACTTAAATGAATACATTTAAGGGGTCATAACATGCTGAGACTGTACAGTGCAGCTGACCTATGACCTTCAAGAACCCTAAATCTGTCATAACCCATTTGAGTTGATGACTGCTGGAGTCTGTCCACCATCCCTAAAGTTAAAGAAACTTTCTATACCCTGATCCTCCTGTATCCTCACTCTGTCTGAAACACTCTGCTTGACCCCTTGTCCCTTTAAGACTTCCTCATCCGCTTAAGCCAAGCAGATCTGATTGGTCAATCTGCTCTGTGGTGATTGGTCAGTTCAGTACTGCTTGGTGCCATGTTTTTTAAAAACTGTGCATTTATTCAGCCCAAGCAAATGGGCTTAACTGCCCACAAAACAATGGTAGGACATAATCCTTCTCGGTCAATTCAGTGGGTCAGAAACCACTTGTTTCAGGCATCTTTTGGCTTTGATAACATGGAGAAGGAGAAGACCAGCTGCTGTGGACGTCCTGTTGAGTGCATAGAGATGCAATATTATGTTGAGGAGACATGTGAAATACCCGAGCTGTTAATGTGATTATTAGAACGATCTCTCTATCCATGGTTGTTATTGATTATACCTCCATCATAAATACACTGCTTGGCCAAAAAAACGTCACCTGAATTTAACTGAGCCTCCTATTGGATAATTACTGCATGAGTGATTATCTTTCAGATGGAAACATGTTATTTAAGTTCAGCTGATGCAATGAGCAGCCTCTCATTTCTTGAACAACCGTGTCAAAGACACACCCTGTGGTCGAGGAAAAGATGTTAGGATGTTTAAGAAGGATCAAATCATTGGCATGAATCAAGCAGACAAAAAATCTAAGGAGATGCAGGAACTACTTAAATTGAGTTTAGAACGGTCCAATGGATTATTAAAAACTGGAAGGATAGTGAGGAACGATTGTCTTTGAGGAAGAAATGTGGTCAGAAAAAATGCTGAATGTTCGTGATTGGTGAATCACTTAAATGTTTGGCCAAATCAAATCTAAGTAAAAAAAACAGCAGAAGTCGGGGGGGGGGGGGGGGGGTGTTTAATAGTCAAAGTAAGAGCATTGCCATACACACAATTTGAAGGGAACTAAAGGGATTGGGACTGGACAGCTGTGTAGCCTTAAGAAAAACACTAATCAGTAAGACTAACCAGAAAAAAGGCTTCAGTCTGCTAGGGAGCAGAAAGATTGGACTGTGGAGGACTGGAAGAGGGTCATGTGGTCTGATGAGTCCAGATTGACCCTGTTCCATAGTGATGAGAGCATCAGGGTAAGAAGAGAGGCAGGTGAAGTGATGCATCCATCATGCCAAGTGCCTACTGTCAAAGCCTGTGGGGGCAGTGCTGTCATCTGGGACAAACATTGTCACATTGTAGAAGCTTATCAAAACAATGCCACAGTAAATGCGTGCTGTAATCTAAGACAGCCCAACAAAATATTGGTGTGTGTGACCTTTTTTTTGGTGGTGACTTTATTTTGGCCAGGCAGTGTAAACATACAGAGAGGAGGACCCTCTTGAAAATCAGATGCCACATCTCATAGTTAAGATGCAATAGGCCTAGACTGCTGGGGGGGATCTGGCACATTGGGCTCTCTCTCTCTATCTCTCTCTCTCTCCACATCTGCCTTTTCCCCTTTTGTTTGCTCCTGTACTCGTTTCTGGCTCTGGTCTTGTAGGTGGCCTTGGATCCTTGGTGGAGACTGCCTGCTGCTGTGGAGTCATGACGCCTCAAAAACTACAATTATAAACATGACACATAGTTGGCCATTTTATTAGGAATATTCCATTCCCATTATTATTAAAGCTGTTCATGTAGATATTAGCATGATCTCCATATCCATGATCAATACATCTACAGTATCTATTTTTATTACCACATAGGCATGAGGTCCCTCTTGAAAATGGGATGTCACATCTCAAGAGGCCTTTAATACATTTATACTTAATGAAGACAAATATGGTTGGGATGCACTTGTGGTCTGGGCATCCATGAGTTCGTCACTGCCATAAATTCTTATTTTCAGTAAGAATATCATTGCTTATACTTCTATAAAATGATCACCACTACCATTCAGACATGAGGACCCTCCTGAAAACGAGATGTAGCATCTCAAGAGGCTACCCTCTCATAAATCAGATGACAGATCTGTGTTCATGAACCTGTCCCTAACTTTAGTTCTTATGTTAGTCCACTTGTCTCCTCCTACCTCCCTTTCTTTGCCCACACACCCAACACAGCATCGTGTGGATTTGCTGTTCATCATGAGACTGGGATCCACATTCAAGATTTCCTGCTGCTTAACAGAAGGTTTTTCTTGCCGCCATGATGGAGGATTCATGATTGGCTATTTGGATTCATGTTGGGTGTTGGATGTATGTATTTGTATATATATGTATATGTGTATCTTTATATGTATATATGTATATATGCATATATGTGTATCCACAAAATGAAGAGCTTTATGCTCTATTGTAAAGTGTCTTGAGATAACACTTGTTATGAATTGGTACTATACAAATAAAGATTGATTGATTGATTGATCTGACCCCTGATACATTTCTACTCAATAGAGACAAACATGATGAGGACAGATTATGTTACAGGTGTCCATGGATTTGTCACTCTTGTAAGTTTTTATTTTAGTCCCTTTTTCTCTGCCTTCCTTCGTATCTCTGCCCATTCATCCAGCACAGAGTCAGTTTTCAACTACTGTTCAACATGAGTCTGGTTCTTCTCAAGAGTTCCAGCTACTTATCAGAGGGTTTTTCTTACCTCTGTTACTGTTATGGTTTGTTGTAAAGTGTTATACTTGTGTTCTCATGGTGGACACACCAGGGCTGGATGTATGTGTACAGTAAAGCAAATATTGTTTTGATTTAATTCTTATATTTAATTCAATTAAGGATTGATTGATTCTTATTTCTGTCTGCTGAGCTTGGCTTTTGTAGACCAAAAAAACATTAAAATTGACTCATTTTGAAAGAATTCTTAACATTTGTTCACACCTGCTCACAACATTGCTCTGTACTTAACTTTCACTCAGCTAATTTGTTTTTTTTTATCTGAGTTTGATAAACTTGAATTGGGTCAAGTGATTGAGTATTTCCATTAAAATGAAGTAAAGAGCTGTTTTGGGAACATTATGGAGTAAACTTACACACTTCAGGAGAGGGGACATGATCATGACCTCTGATGCCACAGGAGTACTTGTTGTTGTCATTAAAATAGACTGTGTGAGAAGAACCCTCTTTATTTAGTTTCCATTTATTTCTGGTCCAGAAGTAGGAGAGATCAGCTGAATTACAGCTGCTACGACATGTAAGCACCACATTGGACCACCCTGATCTTTTGGCCTCCACCTGAAGGGCTAACAGATGCAGAAAAAGTATGAATGTCATGAAAAAGACTTTAAAGCGATGTTCCGGGATGGAACAAGTTGGGTCCTATCACAAGGTTTAGGGCAGAAATTACCCCTACAGCAGTGTTTCAGTGTAGCTGAAGCCCAGGGCGCCTGCACCAAACCCCCCCTCCCTGCTCCGGGCCTGCTCGTTTGCCGAGTTCCTCTGCACTCAGACGGGGCCATATTTTACTTGACCAAAAACACAAATGAACGGACTCCCACCTAAAAAATCTGATATCGGTCTGCATTCACACTTTATTTAGAGAATTTTCAGCACATTACTTTCACACAAAAACACCGCTAAATAAGGCTCTAGTTCTCATCGTGGCGTAAAACGACCTCCGCTGTGGCTCTGCAGTGGAGGTAGAGCCGTTTTATAACACGATGAGAACTGGATCTGAGCATATACAGGCTGTAATGTTATGGATTCATGTTGTGTGTTGGGTGTATATATTTGTATATATATGTATATGTGTATCTTTATATGTATATGTGTATCTATATATTTGTATCCATAAAATGAAGAGTTTTATGCTCTACAGTGAAGTGTCTTGAGATAACACTTGCTATGAATTGGCGCTATACAAATATACAAATAATGACTGATTGATTGATGCCAAGACTCTCTGGTAATCATGGGATGTACGTATATGTATGTATATATATATATATATATATATATATATATATATATATATATATATATATATATATATATATATATATATATATATATATATATATATATATATATATATATATATATATATATATATATATATATATATATATATGTATATATATATATATATATACACACATATATATATACAGATAGATAGATAGATAGATAGATAGATAGATAGATAGATAGATAGATAGATAGATAGATAGATAGATAGATAGATAGATAGATAGATAGATAGATAGAGATACACACACACACACACACATATATATATGTATATATAGATCCTGTAGTAACACACTCATGCAATGAGGTAGGCTATCGCGCAAAGGGTCTTGCCCAGGGACCCAGATGTCATTCAGTCCATGTGAATACATACATATACACATACATTATTCCTAAGACTTTTACATTTTTAAAATCAAGTATACAGTATGATCATAAATAACTTATGACAGAAGTTTTACTTTAATTGTGTTCCCAGAGGCTTTAAGAGTGTGAAAACAGTTTATCAAGCACCATCATGTTGATGTGTTTCCTTGTTGCAGTTCTGTTTGTGTGAGTTAAATCTTTGTTCAGTCTGTGGTCAGATTGGTCCTCTGTTTCAAAGAAAGAGAACTGTGAAGCAAAAATGTGCAAAAATGCAAATAAAAAACTCAGTGAAGTGTTGATACGAAGAATTGAAACATCACGGATTTCAATGGAAACTTCATACACTGTCACATTTTGGTTCCCTTTTTTAGTAGATATCTAACTTTTCTCTCAAAAATGGTCCAACAAATTTTATCTTAGAGATACAGAATCTTTGACATGAACCTCATTCAGCTCTGATTAAAGAGAACCACCATTACATTACAGTATTTTTAAAGTCATAAACTATTATGAAATATGTTTAATAAGTCTAAAGATCAGTTTACAGGTTAAGTTTGTTTTACATTGATGTATATACTTCTCTTTTAATGTCTGTTATAAAAGCTCATTCTTTTACACTACGTCCCAACTTCATAGGAATCAGTGTTTGTGTTAAAGTAAAGGGTCAATCAGAGACCCTTTGAATGATGCCAAAACTAGCTTTCAGTGTTAAAGATGATCATAGATGATGAAGCCTGTCCTCAGTAAAAGTTGAAGTCCAGTACCTGCTGCAGCGAGGAGGAGGAAAACCAATCCACTCAATCCTGCTCTGAAACTCATAGCTGCTCCTCTCATCCCTGAAACTACAAAGAAACACATCAACAGAACAACCAGAGCAAATAAAAGTCTGTCCCATTCATTTAAAAATCCACTTACAGCAGGAGAAAGAAGTCGTCTCTACAGCACCTGAGGCAGACGATGACCTGGAGTCTAAATGATTCTGAAGACTGAAGCTGAACAGATAAAGTGTCACTTCCTCTTCACAGCATGAATATGAGTGAAGGGAGTGACTTAAGTGTTACAGTATATTGGTTGTAGGTCATTTACAGGTTTTCAGCATGGCTGAGTAAGAATGAAACTGAATTGTGGTCACTTTATTCTATTGAACAACATAAAATGCCTTTATAACAACATGAAGCAGATTATCTACTTAAAAAGGTGTGATGAAGATATCAGCTATCTACCTGGTCAGGACCAGCTGTTTTTGATTGACAGAGTGTTCTTAACATTTTAGGCTGATTTAATTTAATAAAATAAGTTACTGAATTTTCCTTTTACATATGTATCTCTCAACATGAGAATATTGTTCTGCAGCTTCTCATGCTGATAACACTCTAGCTTAGGTGTGGCTGTACAGCATGCAGGAAGAAGCTTCCACCACAGACAGACAACAGGAAAAAGTGATAGAGACAACAGAGGTTAGCAATGAGAGTGAAGAGGAACAAACCAAAAAAAGTAATTAAAAGGATAGCATCAATTTTAGATACTTCTCATACCGTGTGACAATGAACAAAAAAAAAAAACGACCCATACTCAAACGTAAACAAGTTAAGTCTTTTGAACAGCTCTTTTAAGTAAATCTGATTTGATCTGTATACATGAACTTTGAGAAAAGAGATCCACGTTCAATCCGCGTTTGCATGGCCCCAGCTGAATCCGATTGCATTGTTTGTTTTTTTTTACATGTGCAGAAGGTCACTCTGCCACTACCTGTAAATGTGTAAGAGAAGAAGAGGTGCACTTCCTGCTTCCTGTTTACCTCTATGGATCCATGTTGTGTTTTGTTGTGTTATGGTTACATTTATTTGAGGCTCTGAAGTCATTTTTAACTCTCGCAGGGTTTCTATTAAAAAGTTTATTTCCTCCATCGTCCAGTTCTTCAGTTTGTTTGGGCACGCTCTGCGTACGTCACTTCGTGCCTCTGATGTACTACAGAGTGCCTGCGCAGACCGAACAATCCTCTCTATAAACCCAATCCGCTCCACTCAGCCGTTTACAGGAAGCATGGAGTGGATTATCAGTCGGCGTAGACTACCTCTTACAATCCGATCCAAAATAAGCTGGTTCATGGTGGGCAATCTCTGCCCGTCTCTTCCTTGATCTTGGACACAGTCGAAAGAATGGAGTCTATCTGCTGGTTGTGGACTCGGGAGTGAGGCAAGACACACAAAAAAGGTGGTGTTTCACTTCTGTTGTGGCTTAATGCAGCTGTGTTGTGGTGTTCTCAGTTGTTGTGACCTTTCTCAGCCACTGTAATAACGGGTTGAGACAGTCTTTATTTTGATTTTAAAGTGACCAGATTTCTGAAATGAAATCTGGGGAATATCTGTCTGTCTGTCTGTCTGTCTGTCTGTCTGTCTGTCTGTCTGTCTATCTATCTATCTATCTATCTATCTATCTATCTATCTATCTATCTGTCTGTCTGTCTGTCTGTCTGTCTGTCTGTCTGTCTGTCTGTCTGTCTGTCTGTCCATTGATTTATCGATCTATCGATTGATCTATCTCTCTATCTATCTATATCGATCACAGAGGAAGCTAACAAGGAGTCACCCGATCAGTCAACACAGCAGTCCGTAAGTCTACAGAGTTCTTGTCAGCTTCTTCATCCATCAGAATCTACAGCAGGAGTGAGCTGTAGATGTCCTCGCAGGAGAACATCCAGCATCTCCTGCCTATGGCGTTTCCTCAAACTGACTTCACCTGTTTCTCGAGGGTTTTTTGTCTGTTTGTGTGAGAAACTGTAGCGAGTCCTTTGGAAGTTGTGTATGGCCACAAGCAATTTCCCACTCCTTTATTCTCTTGCTGTCACTTGGGAAACTATGTGAACTTAGATCACTCCCATTGTTACCCTTTGACTGGAAATAGCACCCAAAATCAGCACAATGTGGCATTATTATTGTATTCTCGCCTAAGATAGTCAGTGAGTAAACAGTGAAAGCACTTGCAGCTAAGCACAATTGCACTAATATACGTCATCAACCCAGCACATGTGGCGCAGTAAAACCATTTGCACCTGTAAGTTACAGTATGTGTTATAAATGCAATTTTTGAAAAAATAACAATTCTTCTTTCTTTTTTAACAACACTCTGCTATCAGATAAACATTGAAGCCTATTTATGCCAATTTATCCTGACACGCGGGGTTCCTTTAACCCTCATTCGGCATTCGGGTCTCTGACGACCCGAAGGCATCAAGATGCTCTTTAAAAATGTAGCCTAGTTGCCTTTAATGTAATTACATGAAAATTGCAGCAGTTCAGCATAATCAACCTCTTTTTCAAATACAATTGAGTATCCCCCCCCTGCACTGCATCATGGGTAATTTTTACAACAGAATGGCACAAAAGGCCTTCGGGTCCCTATAGACCCGTACAGTACTAGGTGGCACTATAAATTACAAAATTGATTTTGGTGTGCTTTCTGGCACAATGCACACATCTATTACCATCCTCTCACTCACCTATACCAAAAAAAATTTTTTTCTAAAATCTCACCCCACCCCCACCCCGCCAAAAACATGCACATTCACACACATACGCTAGGTTATGCTGTAGGAAAAATCTGACATTTCCTGGCTTTCTAGCACAATCAAAGAATCAAACTCCACTCTCTCACTCATCCACACACACCTCCAACTCTCAACCAAAAGGAGGAGGTGCCGATACTGCAAAAAGAGTGACCGGAAAGTTGCTACCAGGTGCCACAAATGTAGATCATACATTTGTAAAATTCACACCCTGGTACCCTGCCACACCTGCAGTTAGGGACGCACACACACACAGGCCCACACACACACTCACTTACACACACGCACAGCAGTTTTGTTCTTGTTCTGTACTTTTGGGCCACTCATAAAAGTTAGTTCTCAACATGTATGCACACACACACCAGTTTGGTTGTTCTGTTGTTTTTCGCCACAACAAGCATGCACCAAACACACACCCACACACCAGTTTTGTTGTTCTATTGCTTTTGGCCACAACACGCATGCACCAAACACACACAGCAGAGGCCTATAGCACGAAGCAGGATTAATGTTTTAGCAAGGTAACTTCAGGGTTAACCCAGATTTACCGATAGCACGAAGCCGGTTCATTTCTTATCGGAGTGGATCACCATGGTGACTCACTCTGAACGGCTATCCTGCTCCGGAGCAGAATAAGTTGGGAGTTGAATCTGATCCTGTAAAATGACCCTCGCACTAGCCAATCAGCTTCTTCAAATCAACGGCCTGCCCTCTTGTCCTGAACCCGGTAGAAGGAGGCGCACAACTCTTGAGACGAGCATGAAGATGAGAGAGTGTCACAATACCGATTTGACCCACGAGATCAACCTGACGACTCACTATGAGATGTAGCCTACCGGTTCTCCTGGCCCAGAATCATCTACCTGGGTGATATATTGGAGCTGTTTATTCCCCGTGCGACCCGCAGAAGCGGTGCACTAACTGTCACACTGTTATTGTGCATCGCCCTGCTATATAAACTTCACTTGTATATCCCCTTTCATACATTCAAATGCACCATAAAGTGCTTGACAAATAAAGGGGAAGTAATTCTTATGTGAAACATCACATTCTTCCATCATGTCCATCATGTCATTCCTGCTCTTTATTCATGTGTTAAAGAGCATGTGCTCCCACGACCTCCTCACGAATGAGGGATTACATCTGAGGGAATGGGATGATAATTGTCAGACATGGAACACTTTTTCACAGTATATTACTTCATGAGATTCATGAGAGTGATCAGTGTCAGATATAGCCAATAAACTTTGCGCAATTTCACAGTCCGCCACGCATTTTGTCTGACAGACAGCTGCTACAGTGTTTCCTTTCTCCATTATTCTGGCTTTTTCATCCTCATATTTTAACTTTATCAGACGCTGCTCTTCACATGTGAAATATGGAGCTCTATCAGTGTATTCGCTTCTCAGCGTGTTTTCTGCTCATGACTGTGATTGGTCAGCTGCCTCTGAGCCCTCCCCTCATACGTGCACATTCACAGCTCTTGATGAGACAATCCTGGGATGAGTTACTGTGTTGATAAGATATCAATTATCCTGATTACCATTGTTGCGGTTACTCAATCCTGGATGGATGTGAGTTACCTGGGGTTAAGTTGACCGCGCTTTGTGATATAGACCTCTGTTTTGTTGTTGTTCTGTTGTTTTTTGCCACAACACGCATGCACCAAGCACTCGCCATATATGAACTGAATAATGTTCAGTTGCTGTCATTATTTGCTGCCATTAAAAAAATGTTAAAGAGTTAAAAATGATTTGTCTCTTTCATCATATACCACACTCTTAAAACCTATTATATATTTTGCAACTCAGAATTCATTATATGTAATTATTGCTGTTTTTAACCCCAAAAATATGTATAATTTTATGCAAATAAAGCCAATGACATCATAAATATAGATATGACACATAGTTGGCCATTTTATTAGGAACACTCCATTCCCATTATCATTATAGCTGTTCATGTAGTTATTAGCATGATCTCCATATCCATGATCGTTACACCTACAGAATCTATTTTTTATTACCACATAGTCATGAGGTCCCTCTTGAAAATGGGATGTCACATCTCAAGAGGCCTTTAACACATTTATATTTAATGGAGACAAATATGGTAGGGATGCGCTTGTGGTCTGGGCACCCATGAGTTTGTCACTACCATAAATTCTTATTTTCAGTAAGAATATCTAAAATTATACTTCTAGAAAATGATCACCACAACCATTCAGACATGAGGACCCTCTTGAAAATTAGATGTATCATCTCAAGAGGCTACCCTCTAATAAATCAGACGACAGGTTGATGGTACATGAACCTGTCCCTAATTTTAGTTCTTATTCTAGTCCACTTGTCTCCTCTTACCTTCCTTCTTTTGCCCTCACACCCGACACAGCATCGTGTGGATTTGCTGTTCATCATGAGACTGGGATCCACATTCAAGATTTCCTGCTGCTTAACAGAAGGTTTTTTCTTGCCGCCATGATGGAGGGATTCATGATTGGCTATGTGGATTCATGTTGGGTGTTGGATGTATATATTTGTATGTATATGTATATGTGTATTTTATATGTATATATGTATCTATGCATTTATGTGTATCCATAAAATGAAGAGCTTTATGCTCTATTGTAAAGTGTCTTGAGATAACACTTGTTATGAATTGGCGCTATACAAATAAAGATTGATTGATTGGTTGATTGATTGATTGAAATAAAAAAAAGGATTAAAATTTGTTTCAAGTAGGTAGAGGGAAGTTGACAAATTAAGTGAAACATAGAATTTGTGGATAATTTTAATCTGCATGCCATCGTATATGTGTCAAACAAAAGCGGGTCATATATGACCGTGAATACAGTTAATGTCAGTATTTGTTGCCATTCAAAAAATTTGAAAAAAAATTAAAAAATGTTTCATCTGAACTTCAACATATACCCTTCTCTAAAAATCAATAATATTAAATTGGACCTCAGAAATCATAATTTGTAATTATTGCTGTTCTTAACGCCAAAAATATATAATTTTATGCAAATTAGGTAAATTATGTCATACAATTTAAAAAAAAGTGTAAAAATTAATTTCAATTAGTTGGAGGGAAGTTGACAAATAAGGGAAACATAGAATTTGTAGATAATTTTAAAGTACATGCCATATATGAGTCAAACAAAACCGGGTCATATATGACCCCGAATACAGTTAATGTAAAGTTTTTGTTGCCATTCAAAAACTTTGAAAGGGTTAAAAAAAAATTTTGTCTGAACTTTAACATATGCCCCTCACTAAAAATACATAATATTGTATTGGACTTCCGAAATCATAATTTGTAATTATTGTTTGTTTTTTTTCACTGAAAATGTGTATATTTTTATGCAAATTAGGTAAATGATGTCATATAATTTTAAAAAAGTGTTAAAATTTGTTTCAATCAGTTGGAGGGAAGTTAACATGTAAGGTGAAACACTGAATTTGTGGATATTTGGATCGACATGCCATATATGAGTCATACAAAACGGGGTCCTATATGACCCGGAAGGCTTTTATGAGGTATTCAAAACGAATACCGCACAAGGGTTAAGAAAACAAGCCCAACACAGTTTTTATCCCATTCTGCTTCCTACCCAGCTACTGTAAAAACTGTTGTTCTAGTTAATGCACAACTTTTTTCTCAATTGAAAAATGCAAAAATCTGATATATTTCCGAGGATAGCTTTAACCTGGGACAGGTCATCCAAAACAGGGGCCGTTCCCAGAAATCAGTGACTTCTGGTCACCGTATTTATTCTGGATTTCGAACATCAACATCTAAAAACGACAGATGACACATTAATTAATTTATTAATCTGTTCCTTTCAGATATTACCAACACTGACTTAAAGGTGTCATGTGTAGAAGTTGGAAGCATTTTACTGAACAGAAGCAGTAAATATAGGATATAATGTTCCTATTTGTATGTAAAGTCTGTTGAGATAGGTGCACAATCACCCCATGAAACTTTAGTTTTCTTTTTATTAAGTTAGAAAAAGCTTTTCATATTTATATACTGTGGGTCCCTCTTTGTGGAGGCTGACATAACGATTGGCCGTGCTGTCTACGGGTGGGTTTTGAGGACAAAAAGAGCAAAATGCAATTTTTAAATACAAATCTGGCCACCAGTCCTGAAATCTTCCTGAATGGCATGTGGCATCGTAACTGACCTACAATATGTTAAAATAGTAGTTGCAAAAATGAATTTAAAAACCCTCACCTTGTTACTGTTGCTTTATAATCCTTTTTGGTTTATTTCAAAATCTGAATGCTCGATGTCACTAAAATGCCAATTTCTACACTCTGCACCTTTAAGTAAGTCTATGACTGAGTGGTGCAGGAATGAGTCCAAAAATGCTGATGTGAGTTAGCATTTAGCACTTCCTGGTTCCCCTAGCCTGAAACTACATGGGATTTGGAAAACCAGCTTTGGATAAATGCCTGGAATAAGGTCAGAGGTGAGCACACAGACATGAGATCAGACATTTAATGGGCAACAGTAAAAGCATTCGATGTTGCTTGCTTTTGAATCTTGACATGTTGCTAACAAGGCAGATGAGTCTAGCAAGCATTTTTAACAATAATCATTTTTTAATAATCAATACTTAAAGGGACTGTGAGGAGAATCTGTTTTCGGCTACATAAAGACTCTGCTACCCATGAGCATGCGTGGCAACTGTCGTAATGCTGCGTTCCAGTCACCTCGGAACTGGGAGTGACATCATCTCCGACTTATCAACGTTCCAGTTGAAGTCGGAAAAAAACATGCCGATCTACCAGGCTATTGTTAGCTGTTGTTAGCACGCCCTGCGTTGTTGTATGAAGAATGTGATTGTCACTATGGCAGAATTTTTGTAAATATAAGTCTCACAATACTATGTATACAGCTGATCTAGAGCGACACACTCCAGTCAGAAGTGCAAATAAATTGATTATTACAGGAGCTAAATAACTGTTCACACTGGGGGCATCCATTTTTGATTGTCAACTCGGGGGTGGCGAGGTTTCACCGAGTTCCCAGTAGAAAATTCAGACTTCAGGGGACGTTCCAGTTGCAGTTTCCTTCCCAGAACTCAGAAATTCCAACTTCTGACTACAACTTGAACGCATCACAAGCCAAAGCGTGTGTTTGTTGATGCTAATAAAAATGCAGCTCTGACCTTCCTCAGAACTCTGCATTGCTTTACAACTTCTTTTTTTTAACAACTTACAGGATGCAAAGCGACGAGGTAATGTATCTCTTTCTAGTGACGTAGCGGTAGTTTTTGATGTGTGACAACAAGCACTATTTGGAAAACTTAGCATCGTAGTTTTGTAGCCGGCTATATATCGCTACTTACAGCCCGGTGCTCTAAGACGTGTCCGAATAATATAAATTTGCTGTAGTTTTAATTGTCTTGTTCCCGAAGTTGAGTATCCAGGCCAGTCCAACCCTGTCCGACCCGACCGCGAAGCTAAGGAATAGCATTTATAGATAACCTATTTTGATGCTATAAAACTCATCTTAAAGTGTGTATTTTGATCAGGCATATATCTAAAAGTGAGACTTTTTTGCAATTACTTAGAAACTCCTCACAGTCCCTTTAACTGCTACAGTCATGAGCACCAACTCGAGCAGGTCATGTTACTAACCAGTTTTAACACTCACCAGTTTTCTTCAAGAACAAAAAATCATGAAAGGTTCATTTGTTAAGATTATTAAAAATAGTAGAACATGTAGGCTTATTAAAGAAAACCAGTGTGATGCTAAGTAGCCTAAAATTGTCATGCTTCCACTACTCTATTGAACTCAGAGTTTTACCACCTGATTACCAAGGAAGTTGTTTTTGCCGTTGTTTGTTGGAATGTCTGTCTGTGAGCTGCACTTTGAGTTACATATGTTGTAGGAAAAGTGCTACATAAATAAAGTTTGTTTGATTGATTGATTGGTTACTAAAAAATGTCCCAACAGATCATTTCGAAATTTACATTCCAACAACCCATATTTAACTGCATATAGATTAAAACAAACTCAAAACCTACCTTTTTAGTCTAGCTTTTACCTGAATTACCTTTTAGTGTTTTTATTTATGCTAATTACAGGCCACTTTTTATTATTTTATCTTATCTTATTTTTTATCTTTTCTTTTTAAATCTATTTTTCCTTATTTTATTTTCTAGTTTTCCTATTTTATTCTTCATTTATTATTATTATTATTATTATTATTATTATTATTATTATTGTTATTATTATATGCATATTTTAACTTAATTTCAAGTCATTTTTTCCTCTTATTTTTTAAAATTAATTTTCTTATTTCATTTCATGATATATTTAATTTTATACTTTTAACCTAACCTCCAGTGTTTTCTCATTTTTAAACCTTCAAGATGGCGTTTCCTCAGTACGTACTGGGGTACATCAGTGTGCTTTATTATTGTCTTTTATTTATGATGCTTTTTATCAACACTGTGTATGGATTGCTGTGTGGGTGGGTTCAGGGGCTGGGTGGAGTGGGTTTGGGTTATAAATCCTTCATTTAATTCATTTGTCTGTTTGTAAAGCACTTTGTGCTGCATTTTTTTTTATGAAAAGTGCTATATAAATAAAGTTTGATTGATTGATAATCTCTGTTGAAAAGTGAGTGGTTAATAATTAAGCAGTTGGTGATAGTATGTTGGGCTGGGTTTACAGCAGGCTTTCCATTGATTTGATTGGTGGGGGGGGGCTCAAAATGAAATTCTGCTTCCGGTCCCAACTTGGCCAGGGGCGGCCCAGCAAACAGTCTCTCAGGACTTACTTCTTCATGTGCAGCTTGGGTGTGAAAATGCGAGTTGTTGTAAATTTGTTACATTGTGTTTTTTTATTCACTTTAAACTCATTACATCCCAGAGTTCAGAGAGCACAAACCCTGTCAAGCATCTTTAACATTTTTGTCAAGGTATAATCAAATTTGGAAACAACCTCACTGGATCCAGATCAGCGTCTCTATCTTAATCTAATCCCCTGTGTCATGAACAACAGTCTTTTCAAGCCATCTTGCCCAAATACAGACAAAAAGACAACAAGTTGACAAGAACATTGTCAAAAACATTACCGCCTTAAATTAAAAAAAATACCATGTTAAACATATACAGCTTTAATTTCTGTCCTGGTGGCTTCCCTTTTGTGTTCATCTGGGTTTGACGGTGCTGTACAGGGCAAAAGACTCTTCTTTGGCTTTTTGACATCTTGTTCTGTCAAAGGAAAAACAAACAGTCACACAAATGTCAAACTCAGGGTGTATTCTTACAGCAAACCCTTCAACTGTCTCAATCTTTAAAGTGGCAGGAAATGTTCACCTCTGATTTCTGGCGGTATGAGTCTTTACAGTGGCATATACCACTTCCTCTTCTCTGTTCACTTTTTGTGATCGTCTGCTGGGTCGAGCTGGTCTGATGTTTGAGTACACAACATCTGCATGATTCTGAAGGAGGCGGATGCTTGCATAACGGAGGGGATTCTGCGGTGCTGGTGCTGCAGCTGAGAGGCCGTCATGCCCTGGACCTGAGTTTGGCTAAAGGAACAAAGAACTGATTTAGAGATATACACACACTGTTTCACAACAGAGGGCGACACAGGAGTGATTTTTCACTTCCATCCCATCAAAAACTCACAAAAATAATCCTGATTTATCCCAATGAGAGGTCAGCAGATTAAAAACTAATCCCAACCCAATCCAGTCCCAACAGTATGACACCTACTTTTCCCTTTAAATGGCTCCACTTAAATATTCCCCACTTTCCTTGACTGAGCCTAATCTTGCGCTGCAGCTGGATCTGCCTGATTAAATGTCTGTAATCAGGTAGATCCTTTTTGCCAATCTGCAAGGATCATGAGCTGCCGGATGTTGTCCAGAGTCCTTTAGAGCAGGAGGTGGGAGGTACGAGTGAGACGACAGCAGGAAGTGACTGCATTTATATAGATTAGCATAGATGCTAACAGCTTTCGTATAAGTTTTATCAGATCTGGACGGCATTTCCTTATTAAACTAGAAACAAACATACTTTACATACAGTATATAAGCAATCTTTCCATGATAAAGCTACCATCATAATATGATTCCTTGACCCTGAGAACCAATAGCTAGCACTCAGAATTATGTTAATATTATTATTAGTTGGACAGTTATTATGCTAGTCCATTTTTATTAAGCACAGAGCTTGTGCTCTTGACGTGAAATATCAGTATCAGTATTGGTATCGTATCGGCAATAATGAATCAAAAAATATCTGTATGGGGTGCTGGTTTGGTGGAGTGGTTAGCAACCAGGCACCCCATGTACTTGCTTCTGCCAGTCCAGGTTCGAATACCGCCTATGACTAGTTTGCAGAGTGTCTTTCTCTACTCTCTCACCCCCTTTCACAAGCCTATCCACTGTCTCGCTCCTATCAATAAAGGCACCAAATGCCCAAAAAATACATTTAAAAAAAATATCTGTATGTCAGATATCAGCAAAAATCCAATATTGTAATGTAGCTACATACATTTACATTATTAAGTGCACATGCAACATTCAGAAGCAGTCAAACATTTCACACATTTAATTCTGCAAAACAGGAGCACGGTGTTTGTAGATGAATGAAGACAGACTTCTTTAAAACAATCAAAGATGAAATGGCTCTGAGGGAATCAGGCAAATTGTCACAGTCTGATGGGGATTTGATTGAAAAGCAGAATGACCGTTTTCTTTATAAACTACTTGAACAAACAAAATGAGAAAGATAAGTTGCATGGCAAAGATTGTTCTGTGATCTATATGTAGTTAAATGACGTGTGAAAGATTGAAATAGAGATGAGGTAAAATTATGAAACCCATCAGTCCACATGTGGTCACAGGTCGTGACCGAAAGTCCTCATGTGGCTTCAGAGCTGTCCACAAACCAATGTAGGACATCACAGTGGTTATCTTCACTTCCTATATAAAGAGCATTATTACTCCAGTCCAGGAAGGTATGATTTTGCCTTATAGTCTGTTAGTTAGTTTGTGAATGAGATAAATCAAAATTGAATGAACAGATTTTGCTTTAAAACTTTGAGAATGTTGGTCATGGCACAAGGAAGAAGTAACAACTACTGGTGGTGATCAGAATGTGGATGCAGATCCAGAAAAACTCTGATGATAAACTTACATTTATCTGGTTTTCTGACATTATATCACAGTCTAATATATCCATATCTCACCTATTGTAGTACTGTCTGTGGTTTTGAAGTGTAGCATATTTTCTTTTTCTGGTATGCTCTTCAAATGTGTACTTTTACTTTTAAAGTCAAGTATATTGGTCCTTTTCCACCAGCACGCCCTGGCCCTACTCTACTCTGCCCTTCTCGATTTGCAGCATGTTTCCACTAGCCTGGTACCTCCTAAAACAATCTAGTTTTAGTACCTACTCCACTCTGGTTCCTAGCGAGCAGAGTCGATACTAAAAGATGACGTCACCAACTGCCAGCTACTGATTGGTCAGACAATGTCTTCATCGATGAGTCATGAGTGCTTCAACCTAGCATGCTAGCGGTAGCTACCATTAGCTTACCCTCATCGTCTTTTCTTTGCAGCTCGATTGCTCTCGTCCTCGGCTTCATTCTGTTGTATATCTTTCAAAACTCTCCTGTGCTTCTCAAGGGCTATTTCTTCTTACCACCTGCAGTCTTCTTCTGCTTTCCTTTTTTACTCAGTTTGTGACAAAAAGCCACAGATTGTTGTGTCGTGCTAAGAATGACGTCACCGCAGTGCCGCTCAGCTGTTTACAGCAACACTGCACCCTGTTGGGCAGGCAACTGGGGCTAATGGAAAAGCAGCACAAGGTGAGTAGAGTAGAGCCGGGTAGAGTCGAGTAGAGTAGAGTAGGGCTAATGGAAAAGGGCCATATGAGTACAGAATTGCCAAAAAAAAAAGTCAAAATGTTCTTTATTCCAAACTCTAAAGTGGACTTTTATTCAACAAGACAGACCAATAACCTTTACAAACCACTGTGTCAAACATCTCAAGGTCAGTTTTCAATAAAATATACAGCATTCAGTTATGGGACTAATATTTCCATTCACTTTCCAGATACAGATTCAAGCTAAATAATGTTTTGATGCCAAAGACTTTTTGTAGTCAAGATCTGTGTCACAATAAAATTTCAATTTTGCTCAACAAATACAGCTTATGTACCACTTTCTTTTTCATATTCTGTGTTTGTTTTGCTTTTATTACTTGGATTTAATGTTTTTTTTAGTTAATTTTATCTGTATTTACCTTTAAGGTGAGGTTGCAAATAAACTCATATTGAATTTCTACCTCATCTGCCAATGTGACTTTATCTCATCCACTGTTTTTTTAACTTCTAGTTCAACTATGTGCAAATTAAGAAAATAAAGAAAATATTTAGGGACCCTGCTGGTCTCTGGTTCCTGTCATTCTGTGGAGACCCCAGAGCGCTTGTTAAACTTGTTATGCGTGAGCGGCTATTTATTTAAATTTATAAAGAGAGAAAATTGTTATACTCTTTGTAATCGCACTTTTATAATGCACCTCTTTTGTCAGAAAATAAAAAGTTGAAACATAAGAAAATATTTAACAGTGCAAGAAAAGGCAGTTTTCACTTTCCACTAATAGCTCTACAAGTTTTCAGCTTATTTTCATGGCATGAGCAGGGCCTGTTGATCTTGGCACAAAGAAGAAGTGATCAGATTTTGGTGGTGATTTGGACGCTGATCCAGGATTTTTTCAGGATTTGATAAAATTGCAAGATAAGGTATTTTAAAAAGAAGTTGAAAAGAACTTGATAAATTCACAATGAATTTTACTACATTTCCCCGAAAAGTTGGTAATGACACAAATAAGGAATAGTCTGATTTTCGTGGTGATATGAAACTCAATGTAGATCCAGAATTTTTTACAGCATTTATTACCATTGAAGGCAGGTCAGTTTCCACATTTTCACAAATAACTCGGTAAGCTTTCAAAGGATTTTTAAAACATTATCAAGAAATGTTGGTAATGGCATGAGGAAAAAAATACTAGATTTGATGATGATACTAATCTTGATGATGGATTGGGCAGTTTTCCAAATTTTGAAAAATACTGGAAAAGGGAGGTTTGTGCTCTCGGAGCACTGCATCCTGTTCATCATTTATCAACAAGTCGCTTTCTATCAGAGCCTTTGATCTGAGAAAAGGAAGTTGTCATCAGCAAAGCAAAAGAGAGACCAACATGACTAAGGCATACCTAATAAAGTGGTCTGTATATGTATGTTGTGTTTGAAGTCTTCCTTTGGAGTTTCTTTAGTTACTAGAGCTTTCCTAAATTTTGTTTAGTGCTCTGCTCAGAGATGCCTCACCTGTGTTTGTTGCGTGAAGGACTTCTTTCGACTGGAGAGGAAAATCAGGAGATTAATTCATGAACTTCAAATGTAAGGAGTCATAAATGAAATAGTAGAGACACATTACCGTATCCATAGGAGGACAGTCAGGAGAATGATGAACATAAGAACAGCAGAGATAATCCCTTTGACGGCTGATGTCCTCCCACCTGGACAAAGAAATAAAGATTAAAGAAATAAAGATTAAAACAGCTTCTAGGAGAAAGAAGATAAGCCTGAATTTTTCCAAATTAAATCACTTTTTAATCAGCCACCTTTAAGTGATTCAAGGAAATTCTGTATCAAGGTGAAGTCTTAAGCTTACCTGCTGTACTTATCATGTGTAAGGCAGACGTCTGGCGCCCTCTAGTGTTCTTGGCCTCACAGTAATAACTCCCACTGTGTTCAGCCCTGAAGTGAGTGATGGTGAAGATCTGTCCTGAGGCTTTTGGTGAGACTTCACTCTCCTTGTACCAGGTATACTCAGCTTCTGGGTTAGCACTGCTGCTACAGGTTAGATTCACCACACTACCCTCCACTATCCCACCTGAAGGACTGACTGACACAGAGGGGAGCTTTGGAGCATCTGGAGAAGAAAATATATGAATTTACAATCAGTGTAAAATCTGGAGGACAGGTTCACTTTATATAAAACTGTTTTTGATTAAAATACTTCACAAATGCTGATTCCCAGTGTTATAAGCCAAAAATGTGCAGCTGTTTTAACACTGTATCCAATCCAACTTTATTTGTTAAGCGCTTTAAAAAACAACCATAGTTGAAACAAAGTGCTGTACAGGAGAATAAATAAAATACGAGATAAAAGAATAGACATAAAACATAGGTAAAAAGAATTTTCAAAGACAAGGAAACAAGTTAAAAGACATAAAACCAATTAAAATGAAATAAAAACGCAGAAGAAGCAATCAAGATAAAATCAAATAAAAAGTAAATAACAATAGTAAAATCGCCAACTACTGTGCATCAAAAGCCAGGGAGAAAAGGTGGGTCTTAAGGAGGGATTTAAAAACAGGCAGAGACGAGGCCTGTTTAATATTTTGAGGCAGCCCGTTCCAAAGTTTTGGGGCTGCAACAGCAAAAGCACGGTCCCCTCGGAGCTTCCGCTTGGTCTTAGGGACCTTCAGGAGAAGCTGGTCGGCTGACCTGAGACAACAGGAGGGTGTGTGAGGGTGCAGAAGCTCAGAGAGGTAGGACGGGGCAAGACCATGGAGGGATTTAAAAACAAATAAATTTTTTTTTAAATGAATCCTAAATTGTACGGGCAACCAGTGAAGTGAGGCTAAAACAGGGGTAATGTGCTCATATTTACGTGTGCCAGTTAAAAGACGTGCAGCTGCATTTTGTACCATCTGCAGACGGGCGATAGAGGACGCACTAACCCCCACATACAAAGCATTACAGTAATCCAGCCGAGTGGTTACAAAGGCGTGGATTACCAATTCAAAATGCTGCTTTGAAAGAATTGGCTTTATTTTAGCCAGCTACCTCAAATGAAAAAAGCTGGATTTCACAACAGCCTTAATCTGCCCGTCAAGCTTAAAATCAGGATCCATTTTAACCCCCAGGTTTGTGATGGCCTGTTTGTTGTACTGAGCCAGGGAACCCAGATCTACAGAGGGTGTCCCGGACGTACCACCAAAAACCATTACCTCAGTCTTTTTGTCATTAAAATTTAAAAAATTTAGACCCATCCAGGCTTTTATGTCATCAAGGCATTCAAACAACAGACGAAGAGAGTGCTCATTATTCTTTTTGAGAGGGACATAAATCTGACTGTCATCCGCATAACAGTGGAAAGCAATGCCATGCTTCCTAAGTACTGATCCTAGGGGAAGCAAATAGAAAGAGAAGAGGAGAGGGCCTAGGACTGAGCCCTGTGGAACTCCACACAAGAGAGGAGCAGAGGAGGAGGAGGATATACCATCGCCAAGACTAACACA
Organism: Scarus forsteni; assembly: GCA_036419115.1. Taxonomy (NCBI): domain Eukaryota; kingdom Metazoa; phylum Chordata; class Actinopteri; order Labriformes; family Labridae; genus Scarus; species Scarus forsteni. The sequence continues at coordinate 2,698,501 of JAZDUH010000216.1, read as the reverse complement.
GAAAGTGCGATCAGTCAAGTATGACCTGAACCAATCAAGTGCTATGCCCCTGATGCCGACCCAGTGCTCCAGACGAGAAATCAAGATATCATGATCCACAGTGTCAAAAGCAGCAGTTAAATCTAAAAGAACAAGGACAACACAGTCACCAGCATCAGTAGCTAAAAGAATATCATTAAAAACTCTTAAAAGAGCTGATTCGGTGCTGTGAAGGGATTTAAAACCAGATTGGAAAACTTCTAAAATATTATGTTCTTCCAGAAAGGCCATTAATTGAATGCAAACTATCTTTTCCAGAGTTTTTGAAAGAAAGGGCAGTTTAGAGATTGGCCTGAAGTCAGAAAGAACTGTGGAATCAAAACCAGGTTTTTTAAGCTGAGGTTGAGCTACTGCATGTTTTAGCAAGTCAGGCACCACACCCGAGGACAGACTACTATTAATGACTGCCATAGCAGATGGCCCTACAGTAGAGAAAACCTCCTTAAATAAAGGAGGGGGGACAGCATCGCTTGGAGAGCCTGAGGGCTTCAAATGACCAACAATCTCTTGAAGAAAGGGCAGAGTCACAGGCTCAAACTGCTCAAAGACAGCAGAGCAGGGGATAGAGACTGAGGGGTCATAAACAGAAGGAGAGATTTGAGCCCTAGCACAATGGACTTTGTCAATAAAGAAGCAAAGAAAACTTTCACAGACAGCAGAAGAGGCCTCCATACAGACAGTTTGAGGGGCATTAAGAACAGAATCAATAGTGTTAAATAAAACACGAGGTTTGTGACAGTTTGACACAATAATATCAGAAAAATGACTCATTTTAGCATCCTTCACAGTTATCTGATAACGGCGCCAACAGTCCTTTAATATTTGAAGTGACACTTGCAGTTTGTCCTTTTTCCATTTCCGTTCAGCTCTACGGCACTCGCGTCTGACAGCACGAGTCGTGTCATTTAGCCAGGGCTCAGATTTGGTTCTGGGCTGCCTGGTTTTTAATGGAGCCACAGTGTCTAAAACCATTTGGCAGGTTGAGTGAAACCAAGAGCAAAGTTCCTCCGTATTACACACAGACTCCGGTAAGACACAGTTCTGATCGAAAGCTGCAGAGAAATGACCAGCAGTGGAGGGGTTAATAATACGGCAGCGCCGAGGAGCCGCGGGAGCTTTAACTGTGTTGGAAGCAAGAGCTGCCTCAAATAATACAGGCATATGGTCGGAAAACACTGCATCACAGATCTCAAGATTAAAAACAGGCAAACCATATGATAAGATGAGATCGAGTGTGTGTCCAAGTTCTTGTGTGGGACCAGACACAGACTGCACAAGGTTAAAAGAATCAATCAGATTCAAAAAGTCTTTAGCCATCGGCTTATCAGCACAACATACATGCACATTAAAATCCCCAACAATCAGAACACGGTCATATTTTGGCATGATTTCAGCCAGGAACTCAGAAAAGTCATTTAAAAAGTCATTATACCTGGGAGGCCGATAGACAACAGCGCACAGCACTGTTTGAGAGCGACCCAGCTCAAATACACTCTGCTCAAAGTTGGTGAAAGAAGATGACAGAGATAGCTGCCTACATTTAAATTGACTCTTGTAGACTGTTGCTAGCCCTCCTCCTCGACCCGACGTCAGCGGGGAATTGAAATAGCAGCAATCAGGAGGTAAAAGCTCAGTGAAAGAGCTGGACTCACCAACATTCAGCCAAGTCTCCGTCACACAGAGGAAATCCAGCCCTCGCGATGTAAAGAAATCCTTTAGAACAAAAGTCTTGTTCGCTAGAAATCTAGCATTTACCAGGCCAATCCTGACTGGAACCGGCCGGGCCGATATGGTCGCTGTCCCGGGAGCCCGACTCAGAGGCCGCAAGCTGCGGTGATCCACCCCACGCCGGCGAGGACGAGGAGAGCAGGTACCGCTGGAATGAGACACCGCTCTCGGGCGGATGACAGGTATCAGCCAGGTGTCAGCAAAGTCCAGTGAGCTCCGGGAAACGTAAGGACTGTGTAAATCTCCAAAATCCGTCAGAGAAGGCGTAGAAATACGTTTCAGAAAGGTTTTCAGCCTCACCAGCCGCCCGCCGCGCTTACCCCGGCGCCGGATGCGCTTACGCCGAGGAGGAGGAGCAGAGTCGCGGCAAAGGTAAGCCGGGACACCCGACAGGAGGGGGGGCAAGGATCCATGTCTACCATAATCTAATCTGGCTAGATCCACAGCAGAAAATCGAAGATCCAGCAGCATTTGGCGATCATACATAAGTACAGAGTCGACATTTAGTGAAAACAGTGAGAAAAGCAGCGTAAAAACACACAGCACTGGCAGCGACAGACGGCAGGCCACACACCGCGGCGCCATCTTTAGCTCTGCCACTGTATGACCTTGACATGAAGAGTTTGTCCTTTTATAGCTATATAACAGTAGTTAAGGTCTTACCTATGAGGATTGTTATAAAATATGATACATTTGACACCAACCCACCATCATGGTCTGCTTGCTTTATGTGAGCAGACCATGATCGTGTCAGGATGCATGCAGATGATGGTAGCAGCTGTGGAGGGGCAACAAACACAAAGAAACCAAAAATTTGCTTCACAATGCTGGACAACTTTGTTCCCATTATTAATGTTTTTTGTCTCTTAGTGACGGAAACCAAACTTAATTGCAGACCCCTCCTCTCATCCGTCCAAATGATTTAAAATTCGACCCAGACCACGTTAACTTGAAAGCTTAGATGATAAACTGTAAACTGTAGTTTAGGTTCTTTTAAACACTAATGTTTTAGAAAGCTAAATAAAATGCCTTTTCTGATAATTAAGTGAACTTCAGATGTTTTACTCACATTCAACGTCTAAAAACAGGGAAGCAGAGACGACCTGTCCGTATTCATTCTCAGATGTGCAGCTGTAGACCCCTCTGTCCTCTGAGCCGACGGGGGTGAAGTTAAACATGGCCTCTGGTCCTTGAAGGAGTGTTTGGTTCTCCTTGACCCAGATGAATGTAGCTGCAGGGTTAGCATCACTGCTACAGGTCAGAGTGACTGGAAGACCCTCCACTATTTCAGCAGAGGGACTCACTGACAAATCTGCAGCCTCTGGTCCATCTGGAGAGAAAGTGGAGATTTACTTTTTTATCTGGAGAGGGGTTTGAGAGTCAGACACTCAAAAGCAGGTCATGAATATTCAGGATAAGTCCAGACAACTTAAATATCACTGCTGTGATTCAGTCTTGGATAATTAGCAGTGGGCAAAGTAAACAGTACACAACTCCAGCACTTAAGATAAAGATCCCCCCAGTCACACTTCAGTACAAGTGAAAGCTGTTCAGTCAAACTGTAGGTGAGCCAAAATTCTGGGGTGAATGTTTTTGCAAAAACAAAAGAATTTTTAAAAAATGTGCATGTGTTTTCACAACGCATGAGCGCAGTCAGGAACACACAGCTGCACATTCTGTTTCGACTATGGGGATGGTGTTATGCTTTCATAAGTGACCATGTTAAATAGGACTATAAGTGTTTCAATGGTCGTTGTTGACAAAAGTCATTGGAAAAATGTCCGAAAACTTTAAAAATGTTTTACTGCAGCTAATATCAGTCTGACCACTGTTGTTGGTCTTAACCCTTAAACAAAAAGGATATGAAAAACTGAGATTAACTTTGAAAAAAATGTATCTTTGAATGACAATTCAGCCTCACAATCCCATGTGTTCGTTCCCAGAGTCAGTTAGCACGTTCTCCTGGTGCACAGACCAAAAAATATGTTTTTTTTGGTGACTCCAGATTGTCCTTAGATATGAGTGTGTATGGGAAAGGTTATCTGTCTCTACTGTCAGTCTAGAGATATATAGATACATATAAAAATTAATAGTCTTCATAAGTCTTAATAGGGAGATTTAATGACTTAGCATGAAGATAATCAGAGTGACTCAGCATGAACAGTTAATCTCTGAATCTACAATATTCCAAATTTGCTAAATTGGATTCAAATCAAGACTTTGACTTGGCTGGTCCATCACTTCCAGCTCTCCAGATTAATTTCTCTTGGTCAAATAGTCTCTGCACAGCTTCAAAGTGAGCTCGAGGCTGTTGTCTTGCAGGAATATGAACTCATCACCAACCAGATTCATTCTAGAAGGGATTCATGATGCATTAAGATGTGGTCGACGTTCATTTCATTCTCGTCCAACAGCGTTTCCACAAATGGTACCCCAGACCATAATGTAATCTTCACCATCAAACTGATGCCACAGACTTTAAGATTTACTAGTGAGGCAGTTCACGCTACGGAAAAGAAAAGTTTGAGTGTCATATGTTCACCAAAGACTGTATTTACGGTATTTATCAAGACAATCCACTCAAAATCCTTCTAATCTTTTGAACTGCTGAAATGCCAACTCACCTGAGTATCAAGACTCAACTGCACCACTCTACAAAAACATAAGTAAATCTGAAATAAAAATGCAGAAACTGTTGCTGCAACATCTCCCAAACTCTCTCTGGAGATTAAATACAAGGATAAACCAAACACCTGCACTTTAGACCTAAATGCAAACATTTACTCACATTTCACGTCAACAAAGACATGTCGAGATGTTCTTCCCAACTCATTCTCAGCGGTGCAATAATACACTCCAGAGTCAGAGGTCTGGACGGAGTGGAGGGAAAGCGTTGAGTCTCTGAGCAGTAATTGGTTCTTCTTGTACCAGGTGTATTTAGGTGCTGGTTCAGCTTTACTGTCACAGGTCAGGGTTACCAAACTGCCCTTCATGACGTCACCAGAGGGATTCACCGACACAGACGGAAATGTCGGAGCATCTGAGGGAGAAAATATGAACATTTAATCAGTGAGCCAACAAACTCTGACGTGGGACTGTATGTTACTGCACCTTTTAAAGGCTTTTGGATCACTTTCAGCCATGAAGTGTCACTACCAAAGTCTTTGTTTGCACATATAAATAAGCAAACAAAGACCAAAACCAAGACTAAAGCAGAGTACACACATAAAGACTATTGGACTGTTTTTGTCCCGCCTCTCCCCCTTCCCGACCAAGGATGGCAAACGCTAGATTATCTTAAGTCTTATAAGATTATCCTACAAAATTATCCTTGGGTTTAAGGTGTTAAGAATGCATTTGTCCCAATAATCAGCTTTGAAACGTGTCGGGCAACAATCATAATTATTAAACTTGTTCAATATTTACGACCAAAAATCTTCATGTGTGTGAGGAAATCTGGCGACTCCTGAGTCATGGCTCCTTGAATTGTGATGTGGAACGAGATGCAGAGCTGACTGAGGGAGCAGGTGTAAATAAAAGCAAGAAGGGCCGACTCGAAACATAAAGTGGGTTGGACCTCAGAAATGGAGGACCAACTCATGTTTTCACTCTGGGTGGACCCGAATAGTCCTTCTTAAGTCCTTTCTATCCACTTTACCTTAACCCCGATAAAAAACGTCACAGGGTCAAGGGAAGGAGGGAAAAGACAAGAGGAAAGGAGAACTGAAGAGGAATTCGACTGCACTTTCACTTTGATGTCATATTTCTGTGACAATGACTACTTGTGACGTAGGTAAGCCATGATGAACTACAACGTTCCGAAAATGAACTACAAGAAGCGCATTTGTCCTCTGCCTTATCTCACAGGGTCGCTTCATGTCGTCACAGCTGTGAGGTTCGTGAGAGCATCTATAAATGTTGACGCCTTTGGTCAGCAGACTGTCAGAGGCACTATTCACCCTGTTTCATTCACATATATCATCATGAACATTGTTTGAATTTATTATATTTGAAGTATTGTAAAAGTCCTCATTTGTCCTTCTTTTATTGATTATTTTTAATAAACGTTATTAGGCTTCATCGTTCTGTCTCGTTATTGACAAGATTCACCTCAGAAATTGTGGAAATGTGGTAATTAATATACAATATTATCAAGTACAAAAATTGTGTGTTTCATATTCATCTATATTGTGGAGAAAACGAAATTCTTTAAAATTAGTGCCTTTAAATTTAAGTTACAACTTTTTATTTGACAAAAGAGGTGCATTATAAAAGTGTGATTACAAAGAGTATGACAATCCCCCCCCCCCCCCCGAACCCAACCCAACCCAACCCAATCCAGTCCTCTTCTTCAATAGTCCAGATATCAAGGGCATTGTACATCAGATACAATATACATGCACATGAATACTAATGTTATTCAACCATGAAGCAGTGTACATAATATAAAATGAAATATGAAATAAAAAGGCACACATATGCTCACATACAAATCATGTGCCTGCTCATCAATTATACAAGTAAAAAATTATAAATTTAAAAAATAAGTAGCTGCTCGCGAGTAACAAATTTAACAAACAGACAAATGCTCTGGGGTCTCCACAGGATGACAGGAACCAGGGGCCAGTACGGTCCCTGTGCTTATATTCACGCTCCCAAGTAATCAAACAAGGAACAAAAACAAGCACATTATGTTGACCCTCTGGAGAATGAGCTTACTGGAAGGCCATCGACATAATTAATCAATGGTCTCCAGGTTGTGTAAAATTTATCAGAGGAGCCTCTCAACGAAAATTTAATTTTTTCCTGTTTAAGAAGAGACACAACATCCTGCAGCCAGGACTCAAAAGAGGGTGGTACTGAGGCTTTCCATAGTAAGAGCAGCCTCCTACGTGCAATTAGTGAGGTAAAGGCTATAACAGTTCTTTGCCTTATTGTTGTGGAGATTTCATCTGGAGGTCTATTGGAGGAATATTGCCACATGAGGACAGGGGAGTATAACCATACCTAGGATTTCAGACACTGCATCAAAAAAAGATTTCCAGAAATTATTCAGTTTGGGGCAATTCCAGAACATGTGAGTCAAGTTACAGTGGGCTTGGGCACAACGGATGCATTTATCCTCCAGCTTGTCTGGATAGAACTTTGCAAGTTTAGCTATGCTAAAGTGGAGTCTATGAAACACTTTAAATTGTATAAGATTAAGTCTAGCACAGCTGGAGGGGGAATTAACCCCCTTCAAGGCTCCATCCCAAAAGTCATCAGAGAAAATTAAGTGCAGCTCCTCCTGCCACTCAATCCTGATTCTGTCAAGAGCAGATTCATCCCTTGCTAAAAACAGATTATAAGGATGAGAAACATGGCCCTTAGCTAGGATGCTCATTTTAAGTAGCATATCAACACCACTGGGTGGGGGAATTTGGGGGCACAGAGGGTAATGAGTCCGTGCTTTTTAAATTTAAACATGTAATTTTTTATCTGTCCACCAATTTAAAAATGAACAAAAAATAGGCTATAACCTTCGGCAGGAGCCGTATTTATACACGTCACATGCCGCAAGGCATTATGGGGCAATTTCTTCACCTTTTCTTTTGAACAGGATGGTCCAGTGTTTCCTAAGCTAAAGGAGATACTAAAGGAAGCAAGGACCCTCCTTTCCTTAACTTTTGGATAATTAGAACGACACTTATCATGGCCGACGCTTAAATGCTTCCGGGTCATTTCCTCAGTAAGGAAGGTTCCTTATCTAAAAAGGACTATTCGGATGCACCCTCTGTCTCCAGGTTTTTTTCAACATTCTTTTTGTTTTTTAGTTCAGGATTTTTCAATCAAAAATAGTCCCAAGACCACCATCATTCCCTATTTTCATATGTCCTCTTCATGTTGTGGGCTGTGTTTTCCTGTTGTAGCTACATTTTTTAATGTTCTTTTGGTTAGATCATGTTTGATCATGTCAGATTTCTGTCTTGGAGGACTAGATTCTAGATCAGTTGCGGTTACCAGAACACTCCATAATGTACATTTAAAACTGTTCAGTGTCTGATTTTTTTATCTTCATGTGTGAGGTCTCTAACAGATTAAAACTCCTCAGATTTAGAAAATCCTAATGTGTGTACCCCACTTAGGTCAAAGACTGCAGCTGAAAAAAAAACACTAATTCATGTTAAACTTTGATTGTTACATAGAAGCATTCACTCACACACTGAGGCAGAGGGAAAACCCTCATAAGCACAATGATAAATGTATGCAGGGTCGACAAGTCCTCTGTAATCCACAAATGTTTCCTCCTTTATTTTTGTTCCATTCTTGAACCAAGAGAAAGGAGAGCGACCGCCTTGAACACAGCTGCTGTGACAAATCAGCTTTGGACCTGTGGAAGTCCAGACCACCTGCACGTGTAAATCTGGACCTGTAAGAAGAGAGGAGTTTGGTTTTAGTTTTTTTATTATTATTATTCATTTGACTGAATTTTGCAGTTGAAGACTTCAAACTTCTGTTTGTGATCTAGAACAGGTTAGAATTTTTCGCTCATTCAAGCTCACAACATCGTTTAGCACACGTCTAGGGAGAAAGTGCAATCTAACAAATCTGCATGTCGCTTATGGTTGGAAGGTTTAATGTGCTTGAGCTTACATTACATGTTTCTAGTCTCTCTGATAAATTAAAGCTGCTCCACACTGCAGGTCACATCTACACTCTGACATAATATCACTGATGGTTGGAGTTTCTATATCAGTTGTCCATCAGTATCAACTAACACATTCACACACTTTTATTTCCATTTCCACAGAGCAGTGGAAGCAGCTTGAGGGTAAGTGTCTTGTCCAATTACAAAGCAATGTGACAGCTTGAGCTGGTCTCAAATATGTAACCCTCTGATACAGGCCCAGCACACTATCAGACCAAACCACTGATGCCTCTAAGGGTGTTTTCACACCAACCATATTTAGTGAGCACCAAAGAATTTTGGCCCAAGTTTTGTTATGTTAGTATCAATGTGAATGCAACCACCGCACTTTGGTGTGCACCAAATCAGACGGTCCAGGACCTCCATTAAGAGGTGGTCCCGATCTGCTCCATCTCCCGACATTTGATGCGGTTTCACTGGTGTGAAACAAAGTGGTCCGAACAGATCTACTTTTGATGCATTACTTCCTGTTAATCCCGCAGTTGAATCTTTTGCTTACTCAGTTTGTTGATTTGTTTAATATGGTTGAGGATTAAGATGATTTTCGAGGGTCCAGAAGTGTTGCTCAAACACGATAAAAAAACACACTTGAAGGAAAATGCAGAATAGAGCGAAATGTAAACATTGGTTGTTTGGTGTAGGAAATGGTTACCATGGTAGCCTCTTCTTCGTTCTCTTCCGTAGCAGGTTTGGTAACCAGTTATGTGCATATCACCATGGGGGTGACCCGCGCCGCAGCACGGTTCGAAACAAGTGGGCCTAATGTGAAAGTGCCCTAAGTTCTGAGTCTGTGACTCCATGATCAAAACCAATAAGCTGCTCCTCAGTTTGTCTGTCATTGCCACCAGTGGCACCACCAGCCTTTTTTTTTTTTGGACTGTAGGACGCTGGTAACCCAAGCATTCACCTGAAGAATATGCAAACTCAGAAACACAGAAAGGCCCTGAGTGACCTGGGATCAAGTCACCAACCTTCTTGCTGTGAGGCATGTGCACTACCTGCCACTCAGATCCATCTTGCCAAGCTGAAATCTACAACAACTGTGAGTGGCCCAAAGTGGGACGAACCAATCAGAGTCCTTTAAAGCAGGAGGAGGTGAGAGGTATAACTGTTGCCCTTAGGTTATCAAGGTGCGTTCATGCCAAATATGACTTTGTGATAATAACCGTGTTGCCCACTAAAGTGTCTTCACGTGTCCATAAATACCTCATTCTGGTCAACGTCACTTGTTGTCGTGGCTCGGTGGCCACAAAACACTGCAGCTGATGCCCTGCAGCAGCATCGTCTGGGAGTTTTCTGTGGTCTGTCTCGGAGGAACTAATGTCCTCACTGACTAGATATTGTTACTCTGTAGTCCAGAAGAAAAACTGTCTGTCATGGCTGTTGCCATACAGCCACATGACATCGCCTGAAAAGATCAATTTTAGCGACGAGTGATGAGCGATGTGGTCGTCTCAAAGGCGGCAGGCAAATCACGGGAGGTTTAGCCCTGCCCCATTGCGGTTATACAGTAACTTTGCATGGAGAGTGGTTGCTGCGAATGCTCAAGTTGCATTTGATGTGTAGGCACCTTTAGTGTGAGTAGAAATGGTTGTCTGTTTCTCTATGTGGCCCTGCAGTTGGTCGGTGACCAGTTCAGGGTGTACTCTACCTCTCACCTAATGTCAGCTGGAATAGGCTCCAGCCCCTGTGACCCCAAAGAGATAAAGATAACGTATGGACAGATGAGGGAGAAGTCTCGAAGGAAGTCACTTTGTTAACCATTAAAGGGAATTTTAAAAAAAACCAAGCCAGCAGAAAATGGTCCTCTTCAACTGTGTTCATAAGAAAGCCTGATCTACAGAGCATGGACATTCTCAACCATCTATGCTTCACTGTGTATACTCATCTTTCATACCTGTGACGATCAGCGTTGTTCCCGCGAAACTGGTCCCCCATTCAAAATCTTTGCTTTTGAATTTGAAGCGGTATTCTGCAGAGTCGCTCTCTGTCAGCTTAGAGATTCTCAGAGTAGAGCTTTTCCCCTCTCTGTAGATTACTTGAGCACGATCTATGTACTGTTGGTCATTAATCAAGTCCTCGGGTCTTTTATAATATTTCCAATTGCGACTCAGCTGTGGACTGAACCAGAACTTTGACGTGACCTTTCCATAACTGTTGTAATTACAAGTAATTTCTACTGATGATCCTCTGAAGGCACAGATCTTCCTGTCAGGGTACGTCACTCTGTTACATGAATTCTTATGACCACCTGAAAAATACACACAAAGATAAATAATGAAATTAGATTGTGAATATTCAACAGTCAAGACATGAAGCATCTTAAATCATCATAACAGCATCAAGTTTTAAATCAGGGACAAAGACTCACACACTGAAGGTGAAGGGGAATGTTTGTATCCTGGTACAGCACAGGAGTAACTGTCTGCAGCATAAAAGTATTTTCCATATGAATATGAGCTCGTCTGCAACTCCACCCCGTTCTTATACCAAACATAAGATCTTTGACCCAGGTAACATTTGCTGGTACACTCAAGACGACACCATGTGCATGGATTACTTCTGCATGGCTGAGAAGAAGAAATCTTCACCTGGAAACCTGACAAACACACACAAAAAAAGAAAAACAGAAGATTTTTTGTTTAATTTATATATGCCACTGAACAGTCATCCAAACTTTTGAGTCTTTTATTTTCCTTGCTTCTTCGTGTTTTAATCTCTTTTCATTTATTTGTGTTTTAGTCTTTTTATTAGTGCGGTCAGACAATTAAAAAAAATAATTTAATTAATTACCGGATTTCGAATATATATTTTTTTTAATTAAATAAATAAATAAATAATAAACTAATTAATATACAATTCAAAAGAAGGCTGAAAAGGCCGGTTACATACCTCGTGTTTTGGTCACGTTATTACGTTCAATCTCATTTAGACAGTCTTGGTCATTTAGGTGCCAATTTTCTCTTTATTCTGAGAGTTTTTTTAAAATTATTAGATAAAAGCACGGAGTTGTTGAGAAGGAATTTATGTTTCTTTACTCCTGAACAGTTTTTCTTTGGTTTTAAGTTAAAAAAAAACACTTTCTTAAACATCCCTGATGCAGTTTATGAAATAAAATAGAAAATACACTCATTAAAGACAATACTTAATTGTTATTTTACCCTGACCTCATGTCTGTTGCATCTATTATATAATGCTGAAAAATAACAAAATGAATCCCCAAACACATACAGCGTCTTTATAAAGTCTCTTTACAATTCAAAAAAAATATTACAAAGGCAGTGGATAAGATATCTTAACCAGATGTGTTTTATTTTAATCAGTGCTTATTAAAGTTTTTTATTCACATTAGAGTTTTGCCTTTTCAGATTTTCTGTCAGTTGAAGTAAAGCTGTTAAATGAACCCCTATAAAATGGCTACACCTCAAGAGAAGGTACAATGTGGATCCTGGTTCACTGAGAGAAAGTCGGACATGCAAACTCAGCGAAACAACAGAACTGAGTATGAAAGAGATCCACCATTGCGTCCTTTAATTTGTGCATGGCTCAAGAAATTTATGGAGACAGGGACAGTGTTGGATAAAGGGAGGAGTGGGTGACCAAGATCTGAGGAAAACATCAATCGTGTAAGACAAGCCTTTCCATGAACAGAATATCTGAAAAAACAAAATTATAATGTGAATAAAAACTTTAATATACACTGATTAACATAAAACAAACCTGGTTAAGATATCACATCAACTTTTTTTTTTTTATTTATTTATAAAGGGACCATGTACAATGTCACCATTTGATGCAGTGTACCAGAGTTAGCTTAAAGCTAACTGTCTTTTAATACATTTTTTAAATAGTAAAAATACTTTATGGACACCCTGTATAAGTCTTCAAGTTCTTAAAGCTGTGGTCTACGATTTGAAACCGCAGCCTGCGCCCCCTTCCCTCACCTCTCCCCTCCGTGTTCCAAGATCCCGCCCCCAGCTTGTGTCGCCTCGCCTCTTAACAAGCCCCCTCGGACAGAGCTACGAGCGACTAGCATAATATATCAGCAGCAAACTCAATCAAAAACAGCTCAGCTCAACTGAAAGTATCAAACACGACAGACATCCCCCTTGTAACACACAGCAGTAGCCATTTCAATTGGACCAGCGGCAATGCGGGTCTGGCGCCGCCAGAGCGGAGCCGATTGTGGGGGAGGATTTATCTTTCTCGGCCTGTCCTCCCAGCTCAGCTTACAATGCTAACGATAAGCGGCTAACAGACTAACCTGCTCCGCTACAAGTCATTAGCCAGGACAGGCACAGACTAACCAGAGTTATTCAGCAGACATCTCACACTGTATTAAACAAAGCCATTACCTGATCAACCAGGGGCAAAACGGCCGATGCTGAAGATCTGACGGCCGACTGAGGTCATTCGTTAACAGCATCAAGTTTTTAAATCAGGGACAAAGACTCACACACTGAGGTGAGGGAATGTTGTTTGTATCCTGGTACAACTGAGGAGTAACTGTCTGCAGCATAAAAGTATTTTCCATATGAATACGAGCTCGTCTGCAACTCCACCCACGATTCTTATGCTAACGCTGCTTGCTGCTCACCGGAGGTAGAGGGGAGGAGGCGGGACCATGGGCATGACGCTGCGTAGTGAGGGAGACGGGGGATTGGATGGACTCACGGACCAACTCATGGACCAATTGAACCTTACAAGCTTCTAGGCTTGATTGGTCAGCTAGTATGCAGCTTTGCAGCGGATATACTGAATGGATTTTTTTCGTTCTTTTTGGTCTTTATACTGTGTAGATAGGACCATAGGACCATAACAGCTTTATAAACGGTGTTAAGATGTACAAAGCTTCCAAATCATAGACCATAGCTTTAACCAGAATAGGCAATTTATTGAATTGTATCCAAGCAAAACATGATGAAATATTTTATTAAAGTAACATAGATATCCCATTGCTATTAGATTTCAGGAACAAAACAAAACAAAAACAAACAAAAGAAAACATTGGTTATTCCAATTGTTCTACTTGTGTGGTCTCTCTCATTAATATTTGTTTAATAGATCATTTTAACAAGTATTTGCTTTTGATGCTTTTCATATTTTCAGGTAATAAGTTCCATTGCTGAGTGGCTCTATAAAACAGTTTAATTCTGAATTTGGTTTACGAAGTTTCAAATAACCCAAACTTACTTGTCTAGTTTTATGATTATGATTTGGACCTGCAAACAAAGGAGCTGTCTGAGAACATCAGAGGAGCGATTATCAGCAAACACAAGACCTTCAAAGGATACAAGGCCATCTCCAAAGACCTTGGTATTCCTGTTTCAACAGTGTGTAATGTTATTAAGAAGTTTGCCAAGCATGGAACTGTCAAGAACCTCCCTGGACGTGGAGGGAAGAGAAAAAATGATAACAGAAGTCTTCAAAGGTTGGTGCGAATGGTGGAAAAAACACCACGTGTAACTTCCAAAGACCTGAAGACCAACCTGGAACAGTCTGGGGTCATGGTCTCAACGAGTACCATACAACACACACTAAACAGGGCTTTATGGGCGAAGGCCAAGGAAGACACCACTGCTGAAGAAAAAACACAAAAAGGAAGGAGTAATAAGTGCCAAAGAGGACCTGGACAAACCACAATCCTTCTGGGAAAATGTTCTGTGGACAGACGAAACGAAAATAGAGTTGTTTGGCAATGCACACCAACAGTTTGTTTACAGACGGCTCAATGAAGCCAACAAGAAAAAGAACACCCTACCAACAATTAAGCATGGTGGAGGTTCCACAATGCTGTGGGGCTGCTTTGCTGCATCAGGTACTGGAGGCCTTGACCGTATCACAGAAATCATGAAATCCGAGAATTATCAAGAAATTTTAGGGCGAAATGTCCGACCCAGTGTAAGAACACTTGGTTTGAGTCGAAGATCGTGGGCCCTCCAGCAAGACAAATACCAAAAGCACAGATCTAAAAGCACACAGGAATGGTGCAGAAGGAAAAAACTGTTTAAAATGGCCAGCAATGAGTCCTGATCTCAATCCGATTAAAAATCTTTGGTATGGCTGAAATCTGCCATTGGGGAAAAGAAATCCGCAAATGTTCAAGAGCTTGAACAATTTGCAAAAGAAGAGTGTGAGAAAATACCAGCTGAGAAGTGCAAGAAGCTTTTAGATGGCTACAAGAAACATTTGGAGGCTGTGATTAGTGCCAAAGGGTGTGCAACAAAATACTCAAGAGAGGTGCCATTATTGCTGAACATGCTTTTTTTCAGTTTACTCTTTGAAATTACAAGTTGTAACTTGTAAAACTATTTTTTTTTTGTTAAAGTATTTTGGACCTTTAATTAAAAGATCCTGACGACATAAATTTGGTACATTTCAATTTATTTCTGAAGATATTGTTAAAGTAATGCAAATAATGAAGGGGTGCCAATAATACTGAGCAGGACTGTAGGTATGTCTACGAGTGACAGCAATGCTCTGCCCCATTTTTACAACAATAGCATCAATATGATCTGACCATGTCAAGCTTTGGGATCCCCTAATCTGTCACAGTGACAGACAAAAAAGCTTAGGTGACCTTGACTGTGTGAAGTATTTGGTTTCACCTGTTACTGTCAGATGGACTCCAGGTTCACCGGCGTAGCTCCCACCTTCTCCGTTTGTCATGAACCTGAACTTGTACCTGGCCGAGTCGCTCTCTCTCAGGTCTGATATTATCAGAGTGCACTTGTTTACGTCACAGCGGTAGAGCACCCGGCCTGCATACTCCGGGTCAGCCCTCAAATCAAACGGTTGTTTGTCCTTCAGTTTAGTGAACCAGAAGCTTCTCTCCACCGTGTTGGTCGATGGATATGCAAAGGTGCTGCTGATTTCCACAGTTGATCCTTTGAAGGCACAAATCTGATGAGAGGAGTAAGTGACTTTCCAGATGTTATGTTGACACTGAATCACTGCAACACAAGACAAGGAGAAAATCAGGGACAAACTCAAACATATGTGGTTTTTTTTACTCTTAATGGATACAGGATTTTTTTTTTTTTTCGGTTCACCTGGAGTTTTTTTGTAATAAAGAGTGTACAGTCTAAACCAGGGATCATTTAAAACAATTAGAGAAGGGCCACTCTTTTTTCCTGGCATATGCTCTAGGACCAGATCTAACACAATAATAATAATAATAATAATAATAATAATAATAATAATAATAATAATAATAATAACAATTTTAAAAATATTTACCCCAGTTAAAATGTCATTATTTTGACACTTTGAATTTCTCACTTTAGCCTGTATCAGTTACTTTTACCTACCCTGCAGCCAGCCATATGGAAGTTTTTAAAGCTCTCCATAAAACCCAACAATTTTTGGTAACATGACAGATACTAGAGCCACAGCACTAAAAAAAAACTCTTTTAGAGGAAGTCTGGTGAAAAATCCAGAAGTTTAAAGTAGAAGTTGAAAGTCATTTTCACAGAAAGCCTGAATTCTGAGCATGAAGAATCTATTTTTTATTTTGAATTCAGAATTAGAATTCAGATTTTTTTTTTTTTAAGAATCTTACATCCTTCTTTGTCATAAAGCAAAGCTCAATCTCTGAGTAAATTTATCTGAAGTGGCCCTGGTCATCTTCTGCACGATAACGAGAGGGCAGGATGGAAAGTTTTTGGGGGTCCAGATGAGGCCCCTGGGCCCCCAGTTGGTGTTCACTGACCTCAACCCCTTCAAACAAAATCAACTCAAGAATCAGAGTATTTATGCTGTAATGATGTCCCATTTGTGCCGAATAGTTATATGGCCATAGAGAAGAGGGGTGTCCCGATCTAATATTGATATCAGTCCAACATCAGCAAAAAAATAATAATATGGAATTATATCTGCCTGCATCTAAAATTTCCAATTAAATCACTAATACACACAGTCCATTCAAATTTATTTTTTACATTTCTAATTCAGTTTTAGAATATGCATATGTTTAAGTTACACATGACAGGGGTTTTTTTGGAATTTAAAATTTTGTTTTTGTTTTTATTTGATTGAATGGAATTACTTTTCAGGGTCCTCTAATTAATTTTTATTTATTTCATTTAATTGTAGTATGTTCTTAAGTATGAGGTTAAATTTACAGTTGCAGGAAAAAGTATGTGGACTCTTTGGGATTACTTGGATTTCTGCTTAAATTGGTCATAAAAATGTTCTGATCTTCATCTACAGTGGGAGGAAAAAGTAAGTACACCCTTTGTAATTTCGTACATTTCTGGCTAAATTGGTTATAAAATGTGGTCTGATCTTAACTCAAATCACAAGAATAAGTAAACAGTGTCTGCTTAAACTAATGCCACCCAAACAATTACATGTTATCGTATTTTTATTGGCCTTAAGATGTAAACATTCACAAGACAGGGAGGAATAAGTAAGTACACCCCCCTGGCTAAGGATCCTCCAAGAGCTAGTTAGTCAAATTTATGAGTCAGGTGTGAGCCAACCTGAAGTTCAGTTACTGAGGTGTGGCTTAAAGCTGCCCTGCACACTGGAAAACACACACCAGTTAAGAGTTGTCTCTTGATGAGGGGCACTGTCTGATGTGCACCATGCCTCGCTCAAAAGAACTCTCTGAAGGCCTAAGATCAAGAATTGGTGATTTGTGTAAAGCTGGAAAAGGTTACAAAACCATCTCTGAAAGTCTTGATGTTCACAAATCCACGGTGAGAAAAATTGTCTACAAATGGAGACAGTTCGGCACTCTTTTTTCCTGGCATATGCTCTAGGACCAGATCTAACACAATAATAATAATAATAATAATAATAATAATAATAATAATAATAATAATAATAATAACACTTTTAAAAAATATTTACCCCAAGAGAAAATCCAGGACATTTTGAAAATGGGTTTCATGGGAGAACACCACGCAGGAAGCCATTGCTGTCTAAAAAGAACATGGCTGCACGTTTGAAGTTTGCAAAAAAGCATTTAGATGCTTCACAGCGCAACTGGGGGAATATTCTGTGGAGTGATGAAACCAAAGTTGAAATGTTTGGTGGGAACACAACGTCATGTGTGGAGGAAAAATGGATCAGCACACCATCATCAAAACCTTATTCCCACTGCTAAGTATGGTGGGGGAAGCATCATGGTTTGGGGCTGCTTTGCTGCCTCAGGACCTGGACAGTTCGCCATCATCAATGGAAAAATGAACTCACAAGTTTACCAAGATATTTTGCAGAAA
Source organism: Scarus forsteni (assembly GCA_036419115.1). Lineage (NCBI taxonomy): Eukaryota > Metazoa > Chordata > Actinopteri > Labriformes > Labridae > Scarus > Scarus forsteni. The sequence continues at coordinate 2,680,819 of JAZDUH010000216.1, read as the reverse complement.
AACCTGAGACAATCTGTCAAACAGTTGAAGCTCAAAAGAGGATGGGTGCTGCAACAGGACAACGACCCAAAGCACAGAAGCAAATCAACTTTAGAATGGTTTCAGAAGAATAAAATAAATGTTCTGGAATGGCCCAGTCAAAGTCCTGACCTAAACCCAATTGAGATGCTGTGGCATGACCTCAAGAAAGCTGTTCACACCAGACATCCCAAGAATCTTGCAGAAATGCAGCAGTTTTGTGAAGAGGATGGTGCAAGATTCATCCTGATCATTGTGCGCGCCTAATCTGCAGCTCCAGGAAACATCTAGTTGAAGTTATTGCTGCCAAAGGAGGGTCAACCAGCTATTGAATCCAACGGTGTACTTACTTATTCCCCCATCTTGCGAATGTTTACATCTTATGGCCAATAAAAAAAAATGATAACATGTAATTGTTTGGGTGGCATTAGTTTAAGCAGACACTGTTTACTCATTCTTGTGATTTGAGTTAAGATCAGACCACATTTTATCACCAATTTAGGCAGAAATGTACAAAATTACAAAGGGTGCACTTACTTTTTCCACCCACTGTAAGTCACAGCACTAGACAAACAACCGTCTGGTTCTGCTCCGAGGTGGATTCTACGTCAACAAGTGCTCATTCACGCGTAACATGCTGCGTCTCTGCATGAGCACTTGTAGCTGTTGTTGCCGTAGCTGGTGTTGTCGGTGTTCTGTGAGCAAATGTTGGTATAAAAGTCTTAGCAGTATTTATAGCTGCTGGAACAAGATCAGAATCAGCCCGGCTGCCGCCACTGTTGTTGTTGTTGGTGTGTGTGACAGCGTGGGTTGGGGGACGGGGAGGAGGAGGGGTACTATGAGGTCACCGTCTTTTCCGGACTTATCTGTTTATACCAACTACGGCATGAAGACGAATACGCAGATATCCACTTGCAGACCCGTTTTCAAAAAAGATGCGAAGCCATGGACAAATACGCGTCTTCATGTGTCAACATCACCAGATCGATAGTTTATTTTACCGGAGTCTTGCAAATTCGTACTCGTGTAAAGCCCACCTCAGTGCAGGGTGGAAAAAGTATGTGAACCCCTAGGCTAATTACTTCTCCAAGAGCTAATTGGAGCCAGGAATCAGCCATCCTGGAGTCCAATCAATGATTAGATAGGATGTGTTGGTTAAAGCTGCCCTGCCCTATAAAAAACACACACCAGTTGTTAGTTTGCTATTCTAAAGAGGCATTGCCTGATGTTAACAATGCCTCACACAGAAGAGCTCTCAGAAGATCTGCGATCAAGAAGTGTTGACTTGCATGAAGCTGGAAAGGGTTACAAAAGTATCTCTAAAAGCCCTGATGTCAATGTGTCCATGGAAAGATAGACTGTCTACAAATGGAGAAAGTTCAGCACTGTTGCTACTCTGCCAAAGTGTGGTCATCCTGTAAAGACGACTGTGAGAGCACAGCGCAGAATGCTCAATGAGATGAAGAAGGCAAAGTCCTGACCCCAAAGCGATTGAGATGCTGTGGCATGACCTCAAAAGAGCAATCACACCAGACATTCCAGGAATATTGCTGAACTGAAACTGTTTCGTACAGAAGAATGGTCCAAAATTCCTCCTGACCGTTGAGCAGGTTTGATCTACAGGCTTGGCTCAGGTGATTGCTGCCAAAGGAGGGTCAACCAGTTATTAAATCCAGAGGTTCACATACTTTTTCCACACTGCACTGAGACTGTTTACATATTGTGTCAAATAAAAATATGTAAACTTACAAGTTTTGGTGCTGTACTAGTTTAAGCAGACTGTGTTTGTCTAGTGATGTGACTTAGATGAAGTTCAGAACATATTTTATGACCAATTTAAGCAGAAATCCAAGTAATCCCAAAGGGTTCACATTCTTTTTCCTGCAACTAATAACAAGCATTCAATAAATACATGCCTTTTTTATTCATCATTCCAGTACTCACTGTAAATCTCTCATTGTCAAATGCTGTTATTCTCAAGTATTAATCTCTGTATATATCTTGCTCCTGTATAAATATGTAAATAGTAATATTTTTCTACTTTTCTATATATCTTTATATTTCTTTAAATTTCTAATTTTATATTCTATTATCTCTATTCTGTTTTATTGTTATTGCATTGTTGCACTTTTCTTGTGAGCTGCTGTGACAAAAAAATTTCCCCCAAGGGGAATCAATAAAGAATATTCTATTCTATTCTAACTGTATTTAAAATGTAAGTTTGATTCCTGCTGATATCATATCAATATCTTTATCTGCTAGTACTCGAGGCCGCAATATCTGTACTATATCAGAGCTGAAAAAGTTGAAGCATGCAAATAAACTTCCAGTAAAAACTGATAATATATTCACACTTACTCCACCAGATGTCTTTTTCTTCATTTAGTCACTGGTTTCACTTTTTGGTCTATAAATAAACATTTTTCAAACTTCCCTTCTGACTTTTTGGGGAACTGAGAGTTAACTTTATTTACACTTGGCTGCTCCTGCTCGGACGCTACCATGAAGAAAACAAAAGGGGACAACCCTGGATGGATTTGACCAGTCAACAGACTGTCACAAAGTCTCCACTTTCTCTATAGGTCAAAATAGAGCTTTCATATCATAAAAACACACTATTTACAGATAAATCAGTCTGGTTTCACAAATGTTAAGATTCCTAAAAATAAATTCATAAAAACAAACACTAGAGTTCATGACTGGATTAAAAGAATCCTGTGGAGCATGTAGTTGTAGAAGCCCTGTATAGCTTTTAAGGGTGAAAAAATCACATAAAGCCAATGTGGCCCCAAAGGAAATGTATCAAAAAGAGCCCAGTGCCTGATATGATGCAGCAAAAAAAAAAAAAATATATATATATATAAGATTAATTGCATTTTTGATGCATTGCTGCATATTTAGCATTATTAAGTCAAATCAGACCCAGTTAACTTTTAATTAACACTAGGGATGCAAACAATTAATCGATTATTGATTAATTGTCGATAAGAAATTACTCGATTAAAGTAAATTAATTGCAATTAATCGCATTTTGAACCCGTAATTCCCCTCAAGCCCGCATGAGGGCGCGCTTGACGCCAGGCATCCTTGAAACACTTGCGGGAACACAAGAGAAGCTGGCCTCTGACAACAACAACATAACCAAACCCGTGGAGGGCAGCATTACACTTCTTTGCGTACAGCCTGCTGGAACCTTATTAGAAGAAGAAGAAGACGACAACAAGACAAACGAGAAGCAGTAAGCTGGCAGGATGAAGAGAGCAAGACTGAGTTTGGTATGGAACCACTTTAAGTTGGTTCATGACGACAAAGACGCCAAATACACAATCTGTGAAAGTAATTTAAAGTACATCCCCTCCACAACTTCGCTAAATTATCACCTCAATACGTCACATTCAGCCGTGCTGCAAGGAGCAAGTAGCCGCTTATCAATTAATCGATCATCGATCGATAAGATGAAACAACTATCAATTAATGAATTACTCGATAATTTGCATCCCTAATTAACGCCAAGTAGTTATTATTTTTTACATATTTCTATTTGTGTTTCTGTAACGGCGTGTTCCCACCGAAAGCGCTCGAGTTGAAATAATTTAACTTTTCGAGCGAGCAAGTGTGTTGACACGCCGGGACAGCCTATCAGCGTGGAGATCACCACTGACGCAGGGCATTCTGGGGGTCAGAGTCTTGCTAATTTGACAAACTGCTAAACTCACTGAAGACAGATGGAAAGGCGCTCCACAGCTGCAGCTGGACGGTCTTGCCTGTAGTTGGTATCCAGGCGGGAGATACTGGCACCAACCCTGGCTAGCAGGTCTTCAAACTGGGCAAGAGTCAGCCTGAAGTACCGCTGGAACTGGCTGTCATCCATACGCAGCTCCTGCAAGAGGCGGTGGAACTCACCAAGCTCATACCGCCTCGTACGGTAGCGTGCATCCAGTACCGAGGTCGACGCCTAGCCCGCAGCTGGTACAGAGCAGCGATGGTGATAATCAGAACCATGTACAATGATGGAATGATATGATGAAATGATAATGGTGGACAATGCCGTGGCGAGCGTTTTTTTGCATATTTGTACCAGCGTCAAAACTCAAGCACCTAGCGCGGCGCGATTTCACTTGACGTGCCAATACACTCGCTTTCAACGCTTTCAGTTGTAACACGCCGTAACAATTGAATTAACATGAATTAGTTATTTGTCCAATAATTCTGGTGTTTTCAGTTGCTTACTTTGTTGTTTTATACTTTGCCAAATTACTTTTAAGTTGTCATTTATTTTACTGTAAGCATGTTTTTATTTTGAGTTACTGGCTTTAACTTTACTCATATTAAAGTTTGAACCGTTCCTGTTGACACTGAAGTTGACAGATCAGTCAAATAAACAAGTGTGAGCAAGGCTACTGTCATCTTGTTATACCACAGTGTTTCCTCGCCTGTGTAACTTTTGCCTCCAGACCGAGATTACTCCAGACACTGGTAACACTTACTTTACTTTATTACCACTCTCTGTTGTCAGCTCTAAGCTCCCTAAAGGACTGGTAAAGTATTTTCTTCATCCTTCTACATAAATGACAATCTGAGTCTTTACAGGAAGCAGGCTGTTACCTGCTTTTTAGCCTGTATATGAGTATTTTTGAAATGGGTATAAAGAAAAATTAGTCAAATAAATACAAAGATCTAAGTGGGTAAATGTGTGAGAGTGGAGGCACTAAAAAGGCACTTAAAATAATATGTTAATGGAAGGGTGTGCTGGATGATAAATTCTGTATGCATCAGAGATTCCTGTGGTCTGGTCAGAGCTGTCAAAGTACAGAAAAGTTGCTAAATGGGGATGTGAAAGTCTTCACCATCTGCTGGGGGTACAAAGATGTCAAAAAAACTGTCACACAGAGGACTTAGTTATGAAATGCTCAGTTATTTAGTGTGGATTCAATCACTTCAATGGCATCGTGGATTAGTCAGGAAATTTTGGCCACTATCACAAGGCTAGAGGTGGGAGACAGGAACGCCGCAAGTAAGGCTCTCTCCCTTTGTGTCTATGCCAGAGCGCATGCCATGGTGCAGGCATCCAAGCCATACAGCAGCATGAACTGACTCAGAAATCACAGCCTTGAGAAATTGATGTTAATATCTGTGGGAGTAACAGAGCCTCATGCTTCTGCTTAAAAGGAGGGGATTTGCAGGCTACTCGTAAATTGTTGTGACTCATGTAACTCATGAAATTAAGCTTTATTTATACTAAAGCTACAGCCTGGAGAAAAGTATCAACAATTGCAGCAACACCACAAGTGGCTCACTCCAAGCTGCAGTGTTTTTTTTCTGTTTTGTAAATATAACCATCTGTGTTATGTTCATTTTTACCAAAATTGTTATCATTTTATTTTATTTCTACCACCTTTCCTAGTTTTCCTTCACTTCCTTCTAAACCTCCATGGACTGATATGCTTTCTTTGAATCTGTGTCAAAGGGCATTGATTTCCAAAATTTATAATTGTCTTGTCTCATTCAGAGATAGTGAAACTTTCAAGGCTAAAGCTAAGTGGGAACAGGAGCTGGAAACTGAAATAAGTGCAGGAGGCTGGGAGGCAGCCATTGACAGAGTCCAAACCTCAACAGTCTGTGCAAGGCTTAGCCTAATACAGCTTAAAGTACTGCATAGGGCTCACCTATCTAAGGGGCCGTTTACATGACGCCAAAAACGGTCAATTCCGCAAACATTTCGCTGCGTTTTGGCCTTCCGTTTAGATGAGACCACGTCGCGTTTCCACCTAAAACGCAAACTTTTGAAAACCCTCCCCAGAGTGGAAAGATTTGAATCCGCTCCTCCATCCAGCCTCATGTAAACACAGAGCAGAGCGTTTCAGGTGGAAACGCTGACGTCACCGCATGCGCAGTACTCTTTCACATGGAGGCTGTGCGCACATACCAGGAACAACAGCAGTTTCGGCCGTCCGCCGAGTAACGTGTGAGCGTCTTACTGTGCTCGGTTTGTTATCCAGAAAAAACTAGAAACGAAACTCCTGCTTCTCTGTGCGTCTATTCGCTATTGTTGTTTGTGAAAGGTTTTCTTCTTCGTTCGTGTGTTGTAGCAGCGCTGCATGTCTGCAGACCTACACCGCCATCTACTGAACCGGCATGCACACTAGAGCGGATTTACAGGGGATTAACTCGTCTCCGAGCGTTGTCATCTAAACGCAGAAGAATTCGAAAACGCAAAGGAAGAATCTTTGCGTCTTCAAGTCAGGAGTTTCCATGTAAACAGCCCCTGAGTCTAGGCTATCAGTTATATATCCACAGGTTCAAGATGTCTGTGGCAGATGCCATAATACTCCCTGCAACCTCAGTCACATGTTCTTTTTATGTCCAAAGCTACGAGACTTTTGAAACGGATATTCTAAAACTATGTCCACAGTGCTTGAGTTTAATCTGCATTCATGTCCTCATGTCGCCATCTTTGGCGTCCCAACTGAAGCTGTTCTGAATGCTTTAAATGCTAAACAGAAACAAAGAACTGCATTCACATCACTTATAGCTCGACGCACAATATTGTTACATTGGAATTCTCCCAAGAGTCCATGCTTTTCCCAATGGCTTAGGGAGGTCATGTACTTCCTTAAATTGGAGAAAATAAAGTACACTTTCAGGGGCTCCATGGCAGAATTTTTTCTAATGTGGCAACCCTTTATTTCTCATTTCAATGCTATGCACCGCTTACCTTCTGATTAGTAAGAGTACGACCAGAACGGGAGGAAAAGGTTTTATCCTGTACTCAACAGCATCTATCCCTTCACAGTGAGGCACAGTGTGTATATGTGTGCGTGTGTGTGTGTGTTTGTTCAAGTTCTGAGTTCAGGTGAGTGGTAACTGAGTCCATACTGTACCTTCCTAAGACAGGGATTATAAGGTACTTTTTATGTATGATTTGTGAAACAGTATGTTACTACAGTCAAATATGTTTAGAGCAATCTCCACGGAAGATAATTGAATGTGTTTTTGTATAGTATTATTGAATTATTATTACTGAACTAAACTCACTCACTCTACTTATATCTGTACATGGACATTGCTGAATAATGTTTCTGTGTATGGCTGGACGTTATACCCCGCTGTTCTAAATAAAAGATAAAAAAATAAATAAATAAAATTGTTATCATTTTTTGTATTGTTCTTTTGACATACAATCAATGCTTTGTTGCATATTTGTTGGACCGTTCTGGTTGTTTAATCTATATCTGCTAAATTTATCTGTTGCATCTCTTTAATTTGCCTTTTCAAATAATCTGTTACTTTGCAGTTCTGTTCTGTATTAATAGACCTCATTTACTTCCATTTTTGGGAAAAAAGGATTTTCATCAGATACAAAAATCAACCTTATGATAGATGCAGTTAAACAACTGCTGTCCTGAATCATATGATTACTTGTAACTAAGTAAAGGCAAGAAATCACTTTTTGTGGGTAAAGAGTCTGATAAACAGGCTGCATACTGTTAAATAATCAAACAAGCATATACAGTAGGTAGAAAATAACATCAATGGTTCACTTTGTTCCTGTCTCCCCTAGTCTGAAATTAACTTTTCTGTGTCCTCATGATTTGCGCTCCTCTTCTCTCCTCCGTGCGATCAGTGATTGATTGCTGATCTTCACAGATTTCACTTGTAGCCATAAATTCAATTATTGTTAATTTTGTGATCACTTTGTTGACAAGTATTTCATTAGTGATATAGTTTATGACACACTTGTGCTTACAAACAAGTGTATCCATCCAACTGACAGGATACAACATTCATTAAAAAGAATTTTGTATACTGATATAAGGTTGGTGTTTGTTGAGATTTTGGCCTGGCATTGTGTTTTGGGTAAATATGGTCAGAAAACCACTGCTCTAAGATAAAAATCATCCAGTATGAAGATGTTTTGGAGTTGCTAAACTTTAAGGTTTATGGTATATGACATCAAGACATCAAATCTGCTATAAATTGTCGACTTTTGCTTGTAAATTACAAACATGCTCACACATATTGCACTCGAACTCATTCAGTCGATGAAGTAGTGAAAAAGAAGTCGGTCTACGTACCTGAAACGCAGAAAAAGAAGACTGTAAATCCACTCACTGCTGCGGTTAAACTCATGGCAGCTGCTGATATTTGTAAGAGAAAATACAGTTAATACTTAAAGAAATACTAAAGCATATGTTGATTAATTCAGTAGCTTGAAATCTACATGTCAACTAAGTCTCGAGAGCAAACATGACTTCTGTTGAACAAGAACAGAGGTAATAAATGGCCCAGCTTCCTTCCTCTTTCATAATTTCTTTACCATATGATCTGTACATCCCCACAATGAAAAGAAGAAATGACTCCTAACGGCTGCCTTTATGTATTTGGTTATTCTACAGCACTGTTAAATAGTAGTCATACCCCCGATCCCCATTTTTTTGTTTACTGAGGCTCCACTGCTTGTTGTCTTGCAGCCTGATCTTAAAGTCAATAAGACATAAGCTGACCTAACTCTTTACAAGTCATGTTAGCAGCAGGATGCTCACGGTCCCTCACTACAAAGCTTTAAAATGTATCTCTAAGAAACAGTCAATTTCTCACATCATGCTCCTTCACCTCTCTCTTCTGCTCATCTATCACAGTCTGGTTTGGATCTACAAACAGGCAGGACCGACACAGGCTGCAAAGGACAATCAGGTCTGCAGAGAAAATCATCGGGATCAAACTGCCCTCCATCCAATACTTATTCCAGTCCAGAATCGGCAGACGGGCAGGTAACATCTCTGCAAGTGTTCAGTCTTCTCCCTCCAGGTAGGCGATCCAGAGCACTGTATGCTAAAACCATCAGACACAAGAACAGTTTCTTCACGCAGGCTGTTGCCATACTGGACTCCTAACTGCAAAAGTCCATCTGCCCTACATATGATTACTCATTGTACATATCATCTGCCCATGTATATGCACCTGTGCACCTTGTTTTTCTTGTTCTTAACCTTGTACATTGTACATAGTGTATATGCCCCATAGTACATTGTACATATTCTATTTTTATTCTATTCTTATCCGAACTTAATTTTTTAAGCGTCATTTAAATAGTCAATTCCTGCCTCTGTAATTCTGCTTCTTGTCTTGTTTATAATGACGCATTTACGCTTTGTGTAACTACTCTATTTGGAGAGAGACGTGAACCAAATTCCCTGTATGTCTAACATACCTGGCCAATAAATCTGATTCTGACTCTGATTCTCTGTCCTTTAACTTCTGATATAATAATTTTGTTACCACAGGAATCAGACAAGGCACTCCGACAGTCCTCATGAAGGACTGCAACATGTACCTGCTTGGTTCTGAAAGGACTGAACCATTTCATGGAAATAAAAGGGGAGTAAATCCATCAACAGGGTGACTGAAAGTTACTGTGTGCCAATATAGATCGACCGCTTTCACACTAAAATTAGCGGGTCAACGCAGCATGGGTTAACCCACTTACAAGAGACTATTTTCCCACTGCCAGCAGACCCAGGTCTAACTGCCAGCAGACGAGCTGCATGGCTTTTTGTTTTCCTCTGGTGCATCAAGCTAATGTCATCACATTGATGACATCATCAGCGTGACAAAACACGCCAATGTAAACAATGGAAAGGTGCATGAAGGCTGTGCACAGGGTTTTCTTTACTTTAAACATGTACAAACTCTGCGCTGATGATACAAAGGCGGATGTAGTTCGTTGCTGAGACAGCAAAGACTCAAGTAAGTTACAGACGGAGGGGGTGGGCATGATATTAAGCTGTGGAGACGTGATGCCAACGTCATCCATAAATTAGTGGGTGAGATGTTCCTACTGAAGTCAATTGGACGCGAGCCAGTTAAAACCCTTGTTGCTTGCAGGGTCAATCGACCCAGGTTGAAATGCCGATTAAACCCTTTCAAACTGCTGACGATTGTTAACTGGTTTAAAAGGGGTTTTTGGCTAGTGTGAAAGGGGTGATACATATATAGATATGTTTATATAGATAGATAGATATGTCTATATATATATAGATAGATATGTATAGATAGATAGACAGATACAGTAGATAGAGATAGATAGCAACTTTATTGTTTGCATACAATAAAAAAAATTAAAAAAAAAAACGTTTTTGTTTGTTGAGTTTAAAGTTTAAAAAAAAATGGATATGAAATATAGTTTTACGAATAAAGTATATAACCAATGTGTATAAGGTTCTTAGGACCCCTTATGGTTAAGGCCCCCAGGATCCCTCTCCGGATCTGCTGGCTGGATGTGAGGCTTTTGAGGCCCACATGTGAGCCCTAGGGCTGCCAACAGTGGTTTGCAGCCTCAGAAATCCAGTCAGGTATGCTGGTTTTGCGGAGTGGAAAGAAGCCAGGGTCAACTCATGTTTGGTTTTTTTTGCCAATCCGTTCAAATTCAGCCTGTGGCCAGTTTGCAGAGTGTCCTATAGCTGTCTAACTGTAGAGCCTGACTAGCCTCGCATTGTAGCTTTGTCAGCCTGTCTTACTATCTGTGATCAAACAAATTCATCTTGCAAAGCTCCGATCTACAACAACTGTGCTCAGCCCAAAATGGGAGAGCCCAATCAGAGTCCTTCAGAGCAGAAGAAGACAGGACCTAAAAGCGAGACAACTGCAGGATGTGACTACACAGAGAGAGATTAGCATTGATGCTAACAGCTTCAATTGCAGTTTTATCAGACCTGGAACACATTTGTTTATTTAATGAAAAAACAACTAACACAACAAACTTCTTTACAAAAATTATATTTCTGATGCACTTGTAGAGCCTGTTGAACGGAGTGGTCCATGTTCTGTCCTTTATCCTGTAACCGTAGAGACTGCCATAACGAAAGTGACTATTATATAAATAAATATATATATTTTACCTTTAAGCATAAAAAGACAAACACTTTATGATACAGAAATTCACATTTTGACAGGTTTTCTCAAAAGTCCATGAATGACTGAACTGATAGAGAAATAAAACCTGTCAAGACTCTGAGGAAACAAAAGCAGTTCACATGTTTCTACTGCACTCAGACTCTTGGTTTCCTGGCAACTGCGCTGTACAAAGCAGAAGCATCCTCCAAAGCCGACTGGTATCTTGACCTGTGGATTTAGAAAAGAAAAGAAAAGAAAATGAATGGTGAAAAACTCAAACAAACATTGCAGTATGAAGAGAAAGTTCACAACAACCAAGGAGCCACAGTCCAAGGGGCCCTTAACCATCAAATGTTGTATTTATGGAGCAGCACTGTGCATCATTAAAGTGTTTATGTCATGTAATTGCAAAAACTAAACAAGCACATCATGGCCCTGTAGTCTCTATTATGTTATATTTTGTAGTTTTTCTGTTTTTTGGTTTGCCTGCCCTGTTTGGCTTGCACATCAACCATTAGCCTTGCGCAGCAGCTGGATCTGCCTGATTTAATGTCTGTAATCAAGCAGATCCATCAAGCCACTCTCCAAACTAGAATGATTCTGAGCGTTCCAAAGTGACCTGGTCCAATCAGTGTCCTTTAAAGCAGGAAGAGCAGCAGCTGAAAGGAACTGTTTGTACAGAGACTGGCATAGATGCTAACAGCTTCAGTGACAGTTTTATCAGATTTGGACCACATTTCTTTATTGAATAAAAAACAAACAACAGTAGCAAAAGCATTTCTCAATAGAGAGGAAATATTTAGCTCGATTTCTGACATGTTTTGGCAAGAATTTTTCTACATAGTGGCTTATGTATTGTATTTAACACCATGGCTGCATTGTCACCTACTATATTATCTGATTGGCCTGTAATGAATGTGATTGATGGAACGATTGTCCAATCACCTGCTGGATTTGAAAGGTTCTGCATATTCCCAAACACTTTATACATGCTCTTTTCCAGATGGACTAGGGAAATACATACATGCAGTGTGTCAGGTTTACATACCACAACCTGAACTCAAAAGGCTACACTAAAGTAAACCACTATCCCTGTTTTTAGGCAGATCAGAGTCAACAAAGCTTTCCAAAAAAAGTGAATCAGCATTCATTTGGTAAAGACCAAAGGTGCTCAGGGATGAATGTGCCTTTTAATGACATCCAACAGTGTCTAAAATGTGGGTATAGCTCTTTAAAGAATTCATATATGAAAGCACAATAAAAAAAGGAAAAAAAAGGTTAATACTTTGTTCATATGACCCAAAAATAAAGGTAACTCCATTATGAGCTATAAACGACCACATCGCAAATACACTAGCATTTTTTTATTTCCACTGACTGATTTCCAGTCATGCCCAGGCTTGCATTAATTATTGATATCATTACCTCAACCAGGACGCAGGAACCTCCACAAAGGCATTTCCAATTCTGTCAGGCAAGTTACTGTGATAAATGGGGCAAACTGCCCTGTCTCGCACTGTTGACCAAATCTGGATCTACATCTGGATTCAGATAATCAAAATGTCGTCACTCTTTCCTTGTGCCATGACCAACATTCCCAAAACTGTCATCAAAACCAGTTGAGAACTTGCTGAGTTAAAAACATGAAAAACAGCCCTCAGGCACACTTTTGACAAATCTCTAAAGAACATTTGAGGATCCATATCCAGATTTTGATCACCTCAAAAAACCAAATCACTTCTCCTTTGTGTTGTGACCACTGCCTGAAAATTTTATCATAACCAACTCATGACTGGTATCATGTCACAGAGTGTGCATCTAAATAACTGTAAGTGTATTATGCTAGCTTTCTTTACTTTGTTGGCCAGATGCTTTAAACAGTTCAGGTGGAAAGACCCTCTTCCTCTTAAGTATTCTCATTGGAATAAAGGGATTATGCAATATGTCATGCTTGAGAAGATAAGATACTCTCTTATAGAGCCTGCCTCAAGATTTCATGAAGCCTGGAAGCTTCTCTTGTTTGTTGAGAAGTTAGAAGTAGAAAGTACAAATCCATTATTCTATTTCTTTTCCTCTGTGGTGATGGGGGCGACTGATTAATAAAACATACTTTGTCCTGTGAGTGGGTTAATAGAAGAGCTTTCTTTGAAATTTTTGTTTTTCTATTAAAAAAAGTTTTATTGGGGTGCTGGTTTGGCGGAGTGGTTAGCAACCAGGCACTCCATGTACTTGCTTCTGCCGGTCCAGGTTCGAATCCCGCCTGTGACCAGTTTGCAGAGTGTCTTCCCCTACTCTCTCACCCCCTTTCACAAGCCTATCCACTGTCTCTCTCCTACCAATAAAGGCACAAAATGCCCAAAAAATACATAAAAAAAAAAAAAAAAGTTGCTAAAAAAGTTTTATTTTGTGTACAAAAAAACTTGAAATTAAGAGACCTTCATAAAAAAAAATCCACTCATGAAGTCTTGAATTATCTTGCTAATAGACAACTGCACACCGGCATAAACACAACATCCTTTGTGTAAAGGGGTGGGAGCAAAAGCATACTCACTCTGATGTGGCACCACCACGTTTAAATTTGACCTCAGAGTACTCTACATCATAATCATCTTCTTCCTCCTTGTTTATGGGCCTGTTTGAGTTAGCTGTAACAATGTTGGAGTAGATAGGATCATCCTGGTTTTTTGTAAATCTCACACTGGCATAAAACAAGTCCTGCTTGTCAGCGGGTTGTCTTCGTGGTGAATCATAAGAGCTTTCACTGACTGAGGAGTTAATGACCTGAAAAATAAACACACAACATGGATTTGTGAGTAAGAATACATTTCTGCTTATGACGTTAGGATTCTTTGTGGAGATGGATTCAGTTTGACCCTCAGATGCCTCAAAATATCTGCATCATGTAAGAGCCAGTGTCCAAAAGGTGGACCCATTCGAAAAAAAGTCCGGAATTTCTCATCAAGTTCCAAAGTGATTCAGCTCAGTTAACCAACTCCAATCCTGTCCATCAAGACAAAAGTTACGTATATTGTACACATTTTAACTCATTCAGTGCAAATGTCAATACCAAAAGATCACCTGGTTTAAGATGTAAAATACAGGAAAAAGATTGTTTCCTAAAATAAAAGAGACAGGGAGAATTATTCCTTCATTTTACCGCCTTGGACATTCATTGATTACCAATTGCTTTTTTGATCATTTTGAACTGTTCAGAACTGTTTAGGAGAATCACCGTTGATCACGTCATTTTAACCGATCGTCTTACAAACTGGGTGGGTTTCAGGGGCACTGCACTTAGCTGGTTTCAGTCTTACCTTTTAGAGCGAACCTGTGCAGTCACCATAGGCAATCACAGCTCCTCTACTGCTGCCGTTGCCTGTGGTGTACCGCAGGGTTCAGTTTTAGGTTTTGTTTTCTATTTACATGCTGCTCCTTGGCTAAATAATTCAGCGCCACCAAGTCTCCTTTCACTGCTACGCAGACGACACACAGATACACCTACCTCTGAGACCTGAGGACTCAAGAGGCCTTAGCTGCTGTCATGGACTGTCTTAGCGACATCAATTGTTGGATGGCAAATTTCCTGCAACTGAATAACATAAAATCCGAAATAATCCTGTTTAACAATAACAACTCCCCCCTCATACAGTAATTTTTGATTCTGATCTGTCCTTCTCCACCCACATCAGTAAAACTGTCCAGTCATGTTTCTTTCACCTGCGGTCAGTTGCAAAAATCAAAAATATCCTCACCCCTCAAGACCTCAAAAAACTAATTCATGCCCTAAACTTTGCCAGACTGGACTACTGCAACTCCCTCCTCCCCAGTATAAATAAAAAAAACTCTCTCTTGCCTCCAACTGGTCTAGAATGCAGCAGCTAGGCTTTTAACTGGTTTTAACAGACGACATCACATCACTCCAGTTTTAGCCTCCCTCCACTGGCTTCCTGTCAGTTTTAGAAGTGATTTTAAGATTTTATTGATTACTTTTAAATCACTCATGGGCCTATCCCCCAGCTATATTTCAAAGCTTTTAACTCCATATGAGCCAGCCCGCAGCCTTAGGTCCTATGGCGAAGGCCTCCTGGTCGTTCCAAAGTCGAGGCTCAAAGCTAAAGGTGATTGAGTTTTCTCCGTCAGAGCTCCTCAACTTTGGAACGACCTGCCAGAGGAGATAAGGCGAGCAGAGTCTGTTGCTTCTTTTAAGTCACTTTTAAAAACTCACTTTTACAGAATTGCTTTTATGTGATGCCATCTTTTTAGTCTTTTATTTTCCTTCTTTCTCTGTGTTTTAGTCTCTTTTCTTTTTATTTGTGTCTCAGTCTTTTTGTCCTTTTATTTGATGGTATTTTTCTTCTCATTTTAGCTCCATCTTTATTGACTTCTTATTTGTTATTTTAACAGACTGGTCTCTTTATTTACTTTTAATTCAGATTGTTTTATCTTGCGTCATACTTTTAATCTCTTTATAGAAATCTTTTAACATCACTGTGTTATTGTTCTATCTCTTTTTTCATCTCTGCTATTTTATATTGTCTTTTTATATTGCTTTGTTTATTATTTGGTCCTCATGGTCTCATTTTAGCAGCAATGTTCCTGTATTGTCTGGGTTCCTATGACATATGGAGGGGGCCTTTTGAATCATGGAGCTGGAGTCACTGGACATGGCACTTGTGCATGTTAGATAGAACCATCAGGGTACAGTTTACACTTGAGTTTTCAGCCTCTTGTGTGTTGCTGTATTATGGTGTGTTGTGTCTCCGGCCCCATGGGGTCTGGGCCTCCTCTGTGTCCGTGTTTAATGACGTGGCCTGGATCATTGTGCCTACTTTGGGGTTAAACTGATTTATGTG
Organism: Scarus forsteni; assembly: GCA_036419115.1. Classification (NCBI taxonomy): domain Eukaryota; kingdom Metazoa; phylum Chordata; class Actinopteri; order Labriformes; family Labridae; genus Scarus; species Scarus forsteni. Next base: position 2,665,055 of record JAZDUH010000216.1, on the reverse strand, counting down.
TTGTGGAACTTTCTCAGCTTCATTTTGCTATTGTGTATGTCCTAAATGTTCTTTGATTTTAATGAACCTTTTTTGGTTGTTCTTTTTTCCTTGTGTTTAAACTCTTGTGCTTTGTTATCTTATGTTCCTGACTGCTGTCAAAGCACTTTGTAAACCAATGTTTTTAAAGGTGCTATACAAATAAAGTTTTTTATTATTATTATTATTATTATTATTATTATATTACAAAGTTCCTGTTCCAGATGGATGTTTTCATGAGTAAACTTTAGTACCTGTCTTTGGATGTCTGCTCTCTCTCTGGGTGTGTCGGTCTCTTTTGAGGATCTCTTTTTCCTGGATAAAAAAAAATGATAAAATGAACAAAAGATCAAATTAGATTTATGAGTGTCTGACTGAATTCAAGCTCTGCTGCTGGATCAAATGCCACATAAATGAACCACTTACCTGACGTATAAGAAGATGATTGGGAGGAAAATGAGGATCAGGATGACAGCAGTGACTGATCCAGCAACTACTGATTTCATTGAAGCTACGAAAAAGAGATCAAAATTCAATAGTGAAAGCTGATGAGCATTAAGAGGTGGACATGAGTTAATGTGTTTCATGTTTGATACCAAAACTTACCGACAACAACAACTGACTGCAAGGTGGAGTTCTTGTGTCCTATGCTGTTGTGAGCTTTACAGTAATAATTCCCACTGTGTTCAAGTTTGATGTCTCTGATGATGAAGATCTGTTCGGATGCTACAGGTGTGTCTCTGTTAATCTTGTACCAGGTGTACTTAGCTGCTGGGTTAGCATCACTGCTGCAGTTCAGAACAACTGTGCTGCCCTCCATGATGTCAATAGAAGGACTCTGAGACACATTGAGGTGTCTTGGAGAGTCTGCAGAGGAACATGCAAAAGAAAAAAAAGATAACAAACTCAGGTTATATGTTTTATCTATGGTTGCTAGACTAGGTTGGCAATCTCTATTGTTCAAAGAACCTGTCACAGAGTACCCCTGATCTATCTCTAGTCTAACTCCGACAGATGCACCATTGCAGCTCCTGTCAACAAGCCCTATCCCATGTGAGCCCAGTCTGCATGGTCTACTCTGTGCTTGCTGTCAGGTTAGGGTTACCTTCAGTCTTATTCAGTGTCTGTAATTAGGCTGATCTCTTATGCCGAGCTACAGTCTTTAACAATTGTTAGTCTACCAAAATGGGACAGCCCTATCAGCAGAAGTAGGAAAGAGCAAGAAGACAACATGAAGTAACTGCTCTGATAGAGATTAGCCTAGATGCTAACAGCTTTAGAACTGATTCTATCATATTCTGACCACATTACTTTATTAAATAAAAAAACAAATAACTATTACAGCCACCGCCACGCCCCCTCCTCTCTAGCTAATCCTGATTCTGAGTGCTGTGTAAGAGTGAATGAGAGCAGGATCAGAGATCGTCAGGCAGATTGAGAGCAGCTGAGGAGGGTGCAGCAGTCAATCGCCTGGTGAGATGACAGCCATTTGCCAACATAAGAAGCCAGAGGCCTGAGGATGAGGAGCTTCTAAACAAAGCCTGCACCTTTAGATTAGACAGTCTTTGTCAGAAAGTCTTGAAAAGTTCCTTGTACTACTGCTGTTTTTCAGAGGTCCTGCTAGTTAAAGTGCATTAGTTTGTTTTTTCTGTTGTGTGTATTTCTGTTTGGGATATCCTTTTGGACTATTTATCTTTGTACATGGATTTTCTAAGTTAACTATAGTCCTTAGGAATTGCGTTTCAGCTTTACAATATTTTATTTTTTACCACTTATTCTTAGTTTGCCTTGTTCGACCACATTTTGCTATTCTTACTTCCTTTCCTTGAAAATAAAAAAAACCTTTAATTTAAACCATTTAAAAACTGTTTTTTTACATCGCTTCCCCTTTCCCTATCGAGCCATGGTTATAACACACTTGTTGTAACTTCTCAAAAGGAAGGATATTTTAACTCCACTTCTGACATGGTTTGATGAGAGTCGGTTTTACAAAGAGGCTCATATCCTGCAACACAGTAGAAATCTGTCATGATCAGCCTTTGGCCTTTGTTAAGTTACCAATTTTGTTCTTGTGTTTTATGTTTTGTCTATTGCTTCCTGTTTTATTTTGAAAAGTCTCCTGTCTCTCCTTGTCACACTAGATTTTGCTTCCTGTCAGTCATCGCACCTCATACCTGATGGTTCTTCCTCAGGTGTGTCTCATTACCCCCAATCACCTCATGTATTTAACCCCCGTGTCTTCCCCTGTCTTGCTGCCAGGTTTTGCCTGCTTGTGGACTGAACTTTAACCTGTTAATAGACCCTGCTTTTTACATCATGGACCATTGAGATCTTTTGTGCCCACAAGTGAGTTTTATGACAGACCTGCCTACAACACTATCTGACTGGCCCCTAATGAATGTGGTTGACGCAAAAATCATCCAATCACTTGCTTTCAAAAGGTTCTGCCCATTCCTTAGCACTTTCAATGGCTCCTTTCCCAGATGGACCAGTGAAATATTTTTAAATGGTCCATCTGGTGTGCCAGGTTAACTTTGGGGTGGTTTAAAGTTCAAAACTCTGCATTCAGTCTATGTTCTGCAAAAGGCTTGCCAGCTTGTGTAAGTCAGCTTGAACTACTGACTTAAAGAGGCAAAGATTTGTCCTTTGCGTTTTAGAATTCTTCTGCATTCAGACAACAACGCTCGGAGACGAGTTAATCCGCTGTAGTGTGCATGCTGGTTCAGTAGATGGCGGTGTAGGTCTGCAGAGACGCAGCACTGCTACAACACACGAATGAAGAAGAAAAACTTTCACAAACAACAATGGCGAATAGACGCACAGAGACGCAGAAGTTTCTTTTCTAGACAACAAATCAGTTTGGACAACAAATCTGTCTGGATAACAAACCGAGCAAACTGGCAGATGGCCGAAGCTGTTGTTGTTCCTGGTATGTGCGCACAGTCTTCATCTGAAGAGTACTGTGCATGCGGTGACGCCAGCGTTCCTGTTTTCAAAAGTTTCCGTTTTCAACAAGTTTCCATGTAGACGCAAGCCCAAAACGCAATGAAAACTTATCAGATTCGACCGTTTTCGGTGCCATGTAAACAGCCCCAGACTGTTGTCTTGCACAAAGCAGCAGAAGTATGAGTAATGTTTGTACTTACACTGAACATCTAAACTAATCCTGCTGGAGTTCTTCTGCCCATATCCATTCTTAGTATTGCAGAAGTAGACACCACTGTCCTCAGACCTCACAGCAGTGAATCTATAAATGTTCTCTTGTTCTTGAGGAAGTGCTTGGTTGTCCTTGTACCAGGTGATTGAGGCTGCAGGGTTGGCATCACTCTTACAGGTCAGAGTCACTGGACGGCCCTCTGTTATATTTCCAACTGGACTCACTGACACTAAGGGAATCTTTGGAGCATCTGAATTACAAAAAAAAAAACAATTCATTACTTTTAAAAGCAGACTTGGATTTAAAAAAAATGTCAACGTGAGCTGTAAGGGAATAAATAGTAAGTTTTATTAATAATGATAATAAGGATGATTTTTCCCTCATCATTCTCTCCGTCATTGGACTCATGCAGCATTGCCGCCTCTTCTTGACCTGCTTAAAGGCTGCAATCATACATGTAGGGGAGCACATAACAGGAACACTGATGTACTCTTTTTGAATGGATGTATGTCTGTTGCGATTTGGTGATGATTTGCCATGTCATCTTCTGATTGGTCTTTTTTTGTTTGATGTTTTCTTTCCACAGTCAATGCAGCCATCTAACAGAAAATTTCAGAGCACTTCCTCCTGCTGACAAGTTTTATGGAGATGCTAATTTAATTTTCCAGTAGGACTTGGCACCTACCCACACTGTCAAAGGTACCAAAAGCTGGTTCAATGACTGTGGTGTTACTGTGCTTGACTGGCTACAAAACTCGACTGACCTGAACCCAATAAAGAATCTATGAGGTATTGTCAAGAGAAAGATAAGATACACCAGATCCAACAATGCAGATGACCTGAAGGTCGCTATCAAAGCAACATGGGCATACATCACCTCAGCAGTGCCACAGGCTGACCGCCTTCATGCCACACAGCACTGATGCAGCAACTCCTGCAAAAGGAGGCCTGACCAAGTACTGAGTACATGAAAATTAACAAACTTTTCAGAAGCCTGACACTTCTATTTAAATATCCTATTTCATTGAGCTTATATGATACTTTAATTTCTGAGTTGATGAATTGGAGTTTTCATTATCTGTGAGCTATAATCATCAAAACTGTAAGAAATGAAAGCTTGAAATATTTCCCTCTGTGTAAGAATCTATGTAATATATTGTTTCACTTTCAGAAATAAGCAAAAAATCAAATGTGGGAAACATATGAAGTGCACAGATTTAATATTAGGCTCACCTTTAATAACCAGTGATCTATTAAATGTGTGTCAAATGTGTCAGTCATCTGCATCTGCAACTGCATTTTTGGCTGGAGTATTTTTTGTAGTCTTGTGTGGATTTCAGTGATTTATTAATCAATGGACTGTGTCAACTCCAAGTTTATTATAATGCTTGTCTACAATGTTACTTGTCTTATTAATCTTTAATGTCCCCTAAATTGTATAAATTGTAACTGATGTTTTTGTTTGCAGTCTTATTTGAAGACTGTAATTACACTTTCATCATATTAATTCTCCCTCTTCACATTTAAGACATCCTGCCCTCTTTAAAAAACGGTTTGCCTGATGAAGATCTGAGACTGAAACATTTAAAAAAATAAAAAAGATTTTCTTGCAAGTTAGACAATGTGACACTCATTCACGAAACTCTAATTACCTAATAATTATCCGATCAGAGTATGCATTTGGATTAAAACTCAAGAGAAAATCATCAAAATTAATCTTTCTGATAAGATTCAAATGAATAAATAGGTGTTGTTGATCCATCTCTCTTTGCTTACATTGGACATCTATAAGGACAGGTGAAGAGTTGATCTGTCCATAGTCGTTCTTAGATGTGCAGTAGTACGTCCCTCTGTCCTCCGAGTTGATGTTGTTAAAATGATAAAGGCCTTGAAGTCCCCGCGGGGCTGTTTGGTCCATCTTGTACCAGGTGTATGTAGCTGCAGGATTAGCATCACTGCTACAGGTCAGAGTCACTGATCTGCCCTCACTGATATTACCAGAGGGACTCAGTGACACAGAGGGAGGCTTTGGGGCATCTGGGGAGGATGTGTGAGCAGTGATTATTCAAGTATGTCTGCCTAACCCCCAATTTCCACCGCACGCGAAAGCGCTGCGCCGCGCCGCGGAGCGATCTTGCATCTCAAAACCCACTGGAAGTGGCGTGCTGCGGTGCGCCGCGGAGCTCAATCCGGAGGGGGGAGGGCTGATCCCCGGAGAGCAAAGGCTCTCAATAGAATAGCGATGTCACACGCTCATAAAACATGTTATAGACTGAGAAAAGCAATAAACAACACCTCACTTCACTTCTCTAAGGTCCCTCTGCTGGTCCCAACCACACAGCTTCATGAATTATTCAACTTCTGTCCGCCTATATCCGTGTAGAAAGACTATGGTGTCATGCATGCAGTGTTATATATTTCTGTACCTCTACGATTCACTTTTCTTCGTCCATGGTGTCGTGCTGTCTCTGGGACCCTCTGACCGACTGCTGACCTGAAGCTCGTGCTTCTGGTTTCGACGTAATGACAATTAATTGAGGAAAATTACGTGCACAAGTCCGTGCATTGTGTTTTATTTTGAAACTTCCAGTTACTCCACACGGTGACTTCCTGCCAGGTGCTTTCTTAATGACTGTGAATTTACGAGGTTTGGAAGCGGCCGCGCAGAAAATAGACCTGAAGCGTATCTCTCGCACCTAGGTGCGCGCCGGTGCTTCAGGATCGCGGCGCGGCGCTTTCGCGTGCAGTGGAAATTGCCTGATAGACTACAATGGGAGAGAAGTGCTCCGCAGGACACTGCGCGGCGCTTTCGCGTCCGGTGGAAATTGGGGGTAATATGGATCCGCTATTAAATCTTGATCAATAGCTGATACATCATTGTGTCACTAGTTTGTAGTGACTGATTGATTTTAAACCAGATTATACATCAAAAATGTGTTTTCCGTTTTAGCTAATTTAACTACAGCCCTGGTGTGTAGTGTGAAGGCTAAACAGAATTATCCACCACTGAACCAGACAACAATGTTTTTCTTTACTCACATTTTACATCAATGTTAACGGGCTCAGATGTCTTCCTGCTGAACTCGTTCTCAGCTGAACAGCAATACTCTCCTGCATCAGAGAGCTTAACAGAGCTGAAGACGAGCTGTTCTTCATTACTGAAAGGTTGGAAGTATCCATTCTCACTCTCTTTGAACCAGGTGAACTTAGCAGCTGGATTAGCATCAGTGCTACAGGTAAGAGTAACAGATTTCTCCAGTATCACAGCAGAGGCATTAAACAGGACAGAAGGAGTCTTTGGAGCATCTGGAGAAGACATCAACAAGCATTACATGAAAATAAGAGCAGTGTATCAACTTCAGCATTCAAGTGAGATATGATGCAAAACTGTGTCCATTGTTGTTGGTTTCACCATGATGGCTACAAAGTAGTGACCATGAGGATGTGGTTTTACTTTTTGTCTTGTTAGATGCTTCTATATAGTGCAAACAAACTTCAGATTTCATGTGAAGCCTGAAACTCCCTTTGTAGTCATTTACAGTTGATATTTTAGCTGTAAAAATTGGCATTATAGTATAACTCATTTACTGGCTGTAATATTAAGTGATTGTACAAGTGTACTACGATGTTAACATCATCACTGAATGTCCACTTCTTTTTAGTCAAAAAGATACGTTATTAAACAACAAAATAACATTTTTTTGGCATCACATCTGTTTCACAAGTATAATAGATCAATGTTAGTAAGGCTTTGTAGTCTTAACGAAAAATATTGGCATAAGTAACTAGTTGGGTTATACTGGCTTATCTCAGATTAGGCGCAAATCCTGAATCCAACAGGATCCCAGCTGTTGCGTCCAGTGGCAGCGTGCTTTGCACCGCCACTGGACTCTAGAGCAGAGGAGAAGTGCTCTCTGGAGTGACGAATCATGTTTCTCTGTCCGGCAATCCGATAGAAGAGTCTGGGTTTGGCGGTTGCCAAGAGCAAGATACTTGTCTGACTGCATTGTGCCAAGTGTAAAGTTTGGTGGACGGGGGATTATAGTGTGGGGGTGTTTTTCAGGAGCTGGGCTTGGCCCCTTAGTTTCAGTCAAAGGAACTCTGAATGCTCCAGCATACTAAGACATTTTGGACAACTGCATGCTCCAATTTTGTGCGAACAGTTTGGAGCTGGCCCCTTCCTTTTTCAACATATCTGCCCACGAGTGCACAAAGCAGGTGCAGACTAGACTAGACTGGCCTGCACAGAGTCCTGACCACAACCTGATAGAACACCTTTGAATTGAATCCAAGATGGCAGCAGTGCAACATGTTGGTCCACGTCAGTGTTAAATGTTGTCAGTCTTTTACTAATAACTAAAAAATCTTCTATTAACTTTTTTATTAAATTTAAGGTAAGCTTTTATTGTACGTTTTTTAATCTTCGCATGACTCCGGGATTATCTCTGTGGACGATCTTATTGGGATGTAAACTTTTCTGAGCCTCGGATACTGATCCTGCTTCTGATCCTGCTTCTTGGTGGATCCTCCTGCGCGCAGGCTTCACCTGCCTTGGCTCTCCACCTGGCCTTGGTCAGGTCTCCGCCCCTCTTCAACAGCCAGCTCTCCTCTCAAGCGCTACCAGATCGCGGAAGCTACCTGGCCTCTGGCTCTCACCTGCCGGTGCAGCCCTACCATCGGGCCTCTGCTCATCTGTTCCTTTTCCTGAGTGAGCAGATAGGCCGGCAGTCCGCAGTACGCGCGATGGCTCGGTATACACGCATCCACACCCGCTCTCTCTGGACAGTGGGATTTCTTGTCACTCTGTTTCTCGCGCTGACCTTCTGGGACTTACAAGCAAGTTACCGCTCCTGGGTGAGTACATCTGACAATGTGTTTTGCCCACAGGAGTTTGCGCATGGTAGCACTTGCTCTTTGGCTGTTTCTCAGTGCGTTCGACCTCCGTTGGCACAGGACATAAACTTAACTTGTGAACTCCTCAGAGACTTGTCCTGCCTTCAAAGCCTTTTGGTTTTAAATGACTTTTTTGCGCTCCATGAGAGTACACAGTCGGACATTAAGCGTGAGATGTTGAAAGGCTCCTTATGTAATATTGTTAGAAGGAGACTGCTGATTGTTCTATTGCTGCTTATGTCTGGAAACGTGCAACCAAACCCGGGCCCTGAGCAGCAGTGTGTTCAGACGCCTTCGGATTTTAAATCACTGTCCGGTCTGAAAATGATCCATCTCAATGTGCGCAGCTTGCTTTTAAAAATGGACTTGGTTAGAATTTGGGTGAAATCAACGGATGCTGACGTTGTTGTAATATCTGAAACATGGTTAACCAAATCCATTACTGACAAAGATATCTCCATCAATGGATATGATGTTTATCGTGCCGACAGACCAAAAAAAGGGGGTGGTGTTGCCATATATATCAAATTAAAATGTTGTGCCCGGTTAATTTTGTCACAATCAATTGGAATTTCTGGCAGTAAGGTTAGAAATGTCCAATGATTCCAGTTTGACTGTTGTTGGTTGTTACAGACCCCCATCTGCTGTTATGGATGCATTGCAGTCTTTGATGCAGCTTTTATCAAGATTAAACTATGGTGAAATCGTTTTATTAGGTGACTTGAACTGGGACTGGCTAAAGCCAGTTTCTGATGATTTTAAAGCTTTTTGTGACTCTGTCAACCTGGTCCAGTTAACTGATTCACCTACACGCCCAAATCTTAAAAACCCTGAGAGATCGACCCTCATTGATCTGATTTTAACAAATGTTCCTCATAAATTTCCAGCTGTAGGGGTTTTCTGTAATGATCTGAGTGACCACTGTGTTGTTGCGGCAACACGTAACACAAAAATACCTAAATTGAAACCCAGAGTGGTCTTAAAGAGGGATCTCAAGCATTTTAATGTACAGGGATTTAATCATGATTTGTTTCATTTTAACTGGAGTAGAATAGAACAGATCCCTGATGTCGAGACAGCTTGGACTTTTTTTAATGATGGTTTTATACAAATTTTAAATGGGCATGCACCTTGAGGAAGATACAGAGTTAAAGGACGTGATAACCCCTGGTTTTCTCATGAACTTGCTGAAACCATTCATGCAAGAAACCTGGCCTTGGCTAAAGCAAGGGCTACAGGTTCTACTGCTGACTGGGTTGCTTTTAGAAGACTAAGAAATAAATCCTCCTCTTTCATTAAGAAAGCCAAGTCTGAATATTACTTATCTGTCACTACAAAAAATTTAAATGACCCAAGGAAATTTTGGAAAGTTATAAAATCTCTTTCTGTTACCAACAACTCTGCAGCTTTACCTCCTTTTGTAATGAATTATTCTGTTGCTATTTATGACAAAATGGAGATAATGAATTGTTTTAATAAGCATTTTGTCTCCTCTGGATCCCTATTTGATTCTGCTCAGACACCCTGTACCGATCTACCAGTTTGCGTTAGTGATGTGCATCCTGGCCAGTCTTTTAATTTTGTGCCCTTTTCGGTGCAGGATGTTCAAAATGCCTTGAAAAATCGGGATCATAGAAAACCATCAGGACCAGACTTATTGGATCCTTATTTCTTGAAGCTGGCAGCTGATTTCATAGCTGAGCCACTCACGTATCTCTTTAACCTTACAGTGGTGACTAAGGAGATTCCGAGGATTTGGAAGTCTGCCTTTGTCATCCCTTTATTGAAAGGGGGTGACCCAAGTGACTTGAACAACTATAGGCCTATATCCCATTTGTCAGCACTGGTTAAAATCCTTGAGTCCTTGGTGAGTAAACAGCTAAAGGAGTTTTTATATACTAATAATATTTTATCAACTTATCAGTCAGGTTTCAGAAAAAGGCATAGCACTGTCACTGCTGCGCTGAAAGTGGTTAACGACCTTTCTGTCGCACTTGACAAAAAGGAGCATTGTGCTGCTCTTTTTATTGACTTGTCAAAAGCTTTCGACACAGTTGACCATGATGTCCTAAAAGTTAGACTTCTGAGCTCAGGACTCTCAGAAGAAGCTGTTGCTTGGTTTTCTAACTATCTAAGCAGTCGGTCACAGTGTACAAGACATGATGGTGTATGCTCAGATTTTGTATCTGTCCACAAGGGTGTGCCGCAGGGCTCTGTATTAGGGCCACTTTTATTTACCATTTAGGTGAATGATCTTGGACGAAATGAGATGCGACGTTGCATTTTTATGCTGACGACACCATTGTGTACTGCTGTGCTGCATCTCTTGCACAAGCTGCTGAGCGTTTGCAAAATGCCTTTGTGGTCCTTCAAAATGCACTTTATGAATTGAAACTTGAGTTAAACCCTGATAAGACCAAGTTAATGCTTTTAACCAGATCAAAGACTGGGTCACAAGTTGTTCCTGCAATTTCTACTGTTGATGGAAAGCAGATTGATGTTGTACACTGCTATAAATACTTGGGTATACTGATTGATGATTCCCTTAATTTTAAATCACATGTACTGTATCTTGTCAAAAAGTTGAGACTGAAACTGGGTTTTCATTTTAGAAACAAGTTGTGTTTTTCTTTTAATGTAAAAAAGCGACTTGTTGCTGCAACTTTTTTACCTGTTTTAGATTATGGGGATATTTTGTACATGCATGCCTCTGCACAGTGTCTTCATATGGTAGATACTGCCTACCATGCATCTTTGAGGTTCATTACCAACTCTAAACCTCTGACTCATCACTGTGAGTTGTACACTCGTGTTGGATGGCCCGCTTTGGTGACCCGTAGGGTAATACACTGGTACACTTTCATTATAAGGCAATTCTTGGTCTGCTTCCCCCCTATTTATGTGTTTTTATTATGCAAAGAACTACCGGACAGTATTCCTTGCGTTCACAGGACCTTATCATGCTCTCTGTCCCAAACGCACAAACTGAAATTGGGAAAAGGGCTTTTGGGTACTCTGCCCCATCAGACTGGAATGCTTTGCAGAATGAACTGAAGCTCAAGGAGTTGGTGTCCTTAAATGTTTTCAAATCGAAAATGAAAGACATGGAAGCAGATTCTATGCAATGCCGATGTTTTTTAGCTGGGCTGTGATATGGCTCATAGATGTCTCTGTTTTTATTCCAAAATGATGTGCTTGTAACTTGTTTCGTCCCTTTTGTACCTGTGTGCAACTTTGTGTTTTTGCTGCTGCCTGTCTTGGCCAGGTCTCCCTTGAAAAAGAGGTTTTTAATCTCAATGGGACCAACCTGGTTAAATAAAGGTTAAATTAAAATAAAAAATTAAATTAAATTAGAGCAGAGACTGTGAGCCAGGCCTTCTCATCCAACATCAGTGTCTGACCTTACAAATGTGCTAAAAAAACTCCCATGAACACTCCTAAACCTTGTAGAAAGCTTTCCCAGAAGAATTAAAGCTGCAAAGAGGGGCAACATTATATCAAGCCCTTTGGACTAAGAATGGGGTGTCATACAGGCACAAGAACAAATCCCTTTAGCAATACAGGTGTGTCAGTTGGTCATCACTATCAAACAGCCTCTCATTCCCATTTGCATGGCACTTAAGGTGTGTTCACACCTCAAGCTACTTGTACTACCTCAGCGATCACTCATCATGCAAAGTCAATATACAGCCGCGATGGGGCGGGGCTACAGCCGCTTTTCACACTGTGTGGGAAACATTAGTCAGTGAGGACATTAGTTCCGCCTAGACGGGTCGCTGTAACCTCACAGATAATGCTGCTGCAGGGCATCAGCTGCAATGTTTTGTGGTTGATAAGTGAATGAAAAGGATACAACTGGAATAATGTCCGCTTATACATCCTATTATATGATATAAGATATGATAGCGGTGAAACTCGAGAGGACGTGACGTCACCGAGCTACGGCAACAGTGACCAAAATGAGGTATTTATGGACGCGCGACACTACGTCAGTAGGTGACACCATTTTGGAAGCTGGGTCGCTCGCGGTGTGAACGTAGCATAACACAGCAGTGAAAGAAACCTGTGGTCTTGTCCAAGGACACATTTCCATGTCATAATCTAAGCTCAAACCTGAAACCTGATTACTGACCAAGTGCACTATCAGATGTCACCACAGATGCCTGCATTTGTCCTATTTTGTCTATTTTCTTTGAGAGAAAGGAAGATGTGATTAAAGTGTTTGGTGTGATATTTTTACTGTGCAATATGGTTCAGTTGAGTTGCTTGCTTGCTAAATACATACAATACATGATTGTGGTGAAACTCAAGCAGGCATGATGTCACTGAGTGATGGCAAGGGTGACCAAGATGAGGTATTCATGGACATGCGACACAACTTGAGTGAGCAACGCAATTCCAGTCGCAAAGTCACATTCAATGTGAATGCAGCTTAACACACGTACTGACCGATTAGATGAAATAAAACTCAAATTTAAGTTCTACAGGGTAAATCTCATTCCTTGAACCAAAGACTGTATTTAAATAGGCTTGAGTGTCTTGGTTAGTAATTTTTACATACGCTCATTTTGTAAACACAGTATCCAGTTTTCAGAAACCAGGACACTGCAGTTTAGTGGTTTATAGGAACAAGGTTTTAGTACCTCGAGAACTATGGTAGAAAGGTGACTTTGGAAGACTGTGTAATGTGCCGTGGTGTTTGTGTTGTGACGTGATAGCGTATACTCACATACTGGTGGAGAGGAAGATCCTTCATGACCGTGTAGAGCACAGGATATTTTGTCCATATGAGAAAAACTGCTTTGATAAGTGGATTTATCAGCCCCCGAAACTTTCACTGTGTTCCTGAACCAGATGTATGAGAGACGCTCTGCTTCACAGCAGCTGCATTGACATTTCAGCTCGGCCTCGGTGTAAGACTGACCAGTCCATATCTTCTTCACTTGCACGCGTAAGTCTATAAAAATAAAACCATTTCATAATCAGAGACCTGCTTCCACAACCCATTTCAAAGCACCGCAGCACCATTACACTGAGTGACGATGACCTGGAGACTATTTTAATAAATACAAACAGAAAAACACCCTGAATGAGTCTATCTGATTCTGAAAGGGAAGTGAGAGGTTGATGAAATCCACTGTTGAGTTCAGGAGCTGAAACCACCACAGCTGCTTCAGGACCAACTGCTCTCAACGAAAGAGGCTTAAGTTTACACACATCATCATCATACTGCAGCTTACATTAACTTCCTCCATATATTATCTATAAATTCTTTATACTTTTCATTTTTGTGGCTCTTATCAAATAAATCAGGCCGTGGTAATAAAAAGAGTTGTGCAGTCAGCCATGTTGACTCCTTTGGCTGTGACGTTCATACTAGTCGTTTCACTGGTACATCAGTGGTCATGCTTTAATGACTCTGGCCACTATTTTACAGATGGTTGGTTTTCCAGCTACAAATCTGAACATTGGCCACAGTGACAAAGATCAGCTAAGCTCTTGTGCAGACAGAGCACAGAAGCTAGCATAATACACTGCTGCAAATGATGCCACTGATTTTGTGTAAGTTAAAGAGTTTTAAACGATATCAAGAGTGTTTCACTCTGTATTCTAAACAACAACTTACTTTTTCACTAAGCTTTGTTTTGGAAATATCTCAGTACAAGGCACAGGCAATGTGTCCTTCTGTCATCTGTCGGTAGGCCTGTCAAGAGGATACAACCACGACCAAACCATGCGTCCAGTTCCTTGGACACATAGTACTCATTGACACAGGTGTGCAAATCAAGAGCTCATTAAAAAAACTGGATAAAAAAGTAGAGTATGACTTAAAAAAGATGGATATTCCAGGATCTGAGAAAATCTCTTATCTATGCCTCTGCAGTGGGCAATTTAAATTAAAGCCAGACCATATTTTGTTCAATACACTGCAGGCTGAAGTAGGCTTTGCTGTGTGGAAGTAGTACCTAAACAAACAGCTTGCTAATGGAAAAGTAAGTCATTGTAAATGTTCCTAATATAGCGTGGAAACATCCAACACTGTTTTTGTGTCTTGTTTTCACCCAAAATTCTGATAATTAAAGAGTCGGTGGCACCATCTGCAGATATATAACCCTAGCTTCAATACTAACCATCTCTATGCAGATGCAGAGCTGATCTCTGTCACTGTGGCTAAAGTTCAGGTCTATGCAACATAACTTAAAAAATACATGCATGTTTTCAATTTGGATTTTCAACTCATAGTTTTCAGATTGAAAGCATGCAGGCCTGTAACCTACACCAAAAAAAAATCAATAAAAGGAGGCTCATCTAATTTTTCGAAGAACTCTGTGCGTATCTGTGCCAAAACAGACAGAAAATCACAAATGGAGAGCCAGATTTACTTTAATCCAGCCAGCGCAAATGCCCATGGCAGGAGAATATCTCAGAGAAAACAAAGAAGCTTTCCAATAACTCTGCCTCTCAAAATTAAAGTATCAGTTTGCCTTATCTATGGAGAAACACATAATTCTTTCATTCTGGAGGTGTCCCTAGTTAATTACCGTGGTTCTGCCTGGACTTTCTATGGAACCTCATTATTGGGGTGATATGCAGATACAAAGCTATGACAGCAGGGAGACGCGCTGAGGCCACAGGACATTCACACGCCTGGTGTGAAAGCTGTGGTGCCACTGAGAGGCTGACACACACGTAAATTCACGCTAACTAAATAGTTCCTGTATGAAATGGGACAGAATACTACCTGGTGTGAATGCACTCTCAGTGTGATCTGATCAAGTTTGTCCTCATGAGTTTGTTACCATGGGTTCATCATGGTTTTCTAATGATGCATTGAAATATGACATTTAATGCCCTCAACAAACACTGAAGTCCTTGACAGGAAATTGTTGGCAATTGTCAGTTTTAAGGTGCAATGATGCTTTAAAATTCAAATGAAGAGCTTCTTTCAAAAAGATTTCATGTTAGAAAGTCAAGTTTAAACCTCTAAAGACTGAATTCACCACAGAGCTTATTTCAGACTCTTAAAGAAAGAAAAAAAGGTGCTAATAAGCTCACTGAACTCTGAGTTTAAGACTTATTAATGTAACTCTCTGTAAACTTTAACAATAGATGCACAATAGTGGTTCACCAATATCTGCAGTATTTCTTCAGGGACTTATTTTGGATGTTTGATTTGTGTTTATCTCACCTGTGACAGTCAGAGTCGTGCCATGAAGATCGTTCCCCCATTCTCTGTTCCATGTTCTAAATTTGAAGCGATACTCTACTGAATCACTCTTTGTCAGGTCAGTGATTTTCAGAGTGTAGCGCCCCCTCCAGCTTTCATCAGAAACCTGAACACGACCTGTATACTGGGAGTCTTCACTTAAGTCCTCAGGGCGTTCACGATTAATCCAACGGTCACTACGCTGAGGGCTGAACCAGAATTTGGAGGTGATCTCTTCACGTCCGTCATGAGTACAAGAAATGTCGACTGAAGAGCCAAGAGGGGCACAGATGGTTCTTTTAGCGTACGTCACTGTGTTACACTTAGACTCATGGCCACCTGAAAGATAAAAAAGATTGTTAGGTACATTAAATATACAGTAAAAAATACTGTTACGATTTGTTTGTCACATCTATCTGATGCTTTGAGGTCTGTGGTGTTTTTTAAAGAAAACACAGGCTGGATCAGAGGGGAAACTCTCCAAGTTTTTTAAAGCACAGAAGTAGCTGTGATCAGTATGAGAGTTTGTATTTGCTTCAATTGTCTTTCCATCTTTGTACCAGATGTAAGTGGCAGATTGCTGACACTCGACACAGTTACCTTATAAGATCTCCCGCTTGCCTGCACCTGCAGATCTGGATGTTTAATGAAGAAACAAGAAGGAAATTTTATATACCACAGTCGACCACCAGAGCAACACTTAGAGACACACAATGGCCACTTCATTTGGCACACCCATATAACTGCTCTTAACACAAATGACTAATCAGCCAACAATGTGGCTGCAACTTTAGCATTTAGACACGCAGACAAGGTCAAGAGAATCTGCTGGGGATCAAATCAAGCATCAGAATTCAGAAGACAGGTGATTTAAGTCACTCTGAATTAGGGCTGAACAATTTATCGTTTTCAGATCGAAATCGCAATTTTAGACAATGCAATTTTGTGATCGCCAAAGCTGCAATTGTTTTGCAGCGCTCCTGACTGACTCAGGATCTGTTGTGTCAAGTAGTATACACATACTGTTTTACAAATTTGTAGACAATCCATATGTTAAAAGTGCTGGTAAGCAGGTCAACAACACAAAGCCTCTGTTTAGGAGTAGAAGTTAATGAAAACAGATTATTTATCATCACTATTGAAGGTGAATAATGTGTTAAGTGTTTTTCATCATTTATTTCCTTACTGTTGTCTTTACTGTAAACAAAGTAAATTTTGCACTGAAGTTTGACTTGAAAAAAAATCGTGAATTGCAATATCTGCCAGAAAAATCAAAATTAGATCGTTTCCTAAAATTGTTCAGCCCTACTCTGAATGCGGCATGGTTGTTGGTTCCAGACCATTGGTCTGAGCATTTCAGAAACTGTTGATCTGGACAACAAAGGGAAACAGGATCCTGATAATATTTAATTGATGGGGATGATAACATTTGGGTGTATGTGCTCAATAAAACATGGCAGAAATCATGAATGGAAGCTGCCAGTCAGCATTTTCCAAAGGGGTATTTATCATGCTCTGAAGTCAAAGTAAGGTGGCAGTAATGCAGCTTTAGAGCCGATTGCCAATTGCCAATTGCAAATTGCCCCCCCCCCCCAATTATTATTAGAGGGCAATTACGCCACAGTGTAAAGGATAGTGTTATGGAAAATATTTGAGCCACTTTGTAGAAAAACTCTTACTGAAAGTGGAGGAAAAATATGCTCTATTGGAAATGCTTTCAATGTTGTAGTTTTTTCATTTAATAAAGAAATGTGGTAAAGATCTGTTAAAACTACTACTGAAGTTGTTAGCATTTATGCTAATCTCAGTACGAGCAGTCACTTCCTGCGGTTGTCTTGTCTGTAGCTCCTACTTCGTCTTCCTCTAAAGGACACTGGTTGTTATGTCCTGCTTTGAGCTCCTCACGATGGCTGCAGATTGAAACTTAGCAAGATGGATCTGCCTGATTACACATTAAATCAGGCACCTGCTGCACAAGGTTACGTTAAATGTTATAGAGTAGTAAAATATTCAGTGGTGAATATAAACATATGATATTTGATGTAATTAAAGCTTATTTAATTTACAATATTTTTAACTAGTATTAATACTGTGAGACATATCAATCAGCATTGGAAAATATATGATCACATTCATGTCATATCACCCAGCCATATGCACAAGTATCAACAACATTTACAAATAACTGCATAAATAAAAGAAAATATGCAATTTCTGAATGCACATGCCAGATTTTGAAGCACAGAGCCTACATCAGAAGAGGATCACATTGGGTACCACTCCCATCAACCAGGTACAAGAAACTGAGGCTTTAATTCACACAAACTCACCAAAATATGAAAACAGAGGATTGTTGTCTGGTCCGATGAGTCTGAATTTCTGCTGCAACATTCAGATTGTGTGGTCAGAATCTGGTGGAAACAACATTGAAGCCTGGATCCATCCTGCCTTGTATCAACAGTTTAGGCTGATGGTGGTGGTGTGATGGTGTGGGGGAGGTCTTTCTGTCGCACTTTGAGCCCCTCAGTACCAAATGAGTTTCATTCAAACACCACAGCCTAACTGAGTATTATTGCTGACCACACATGAGCACAGTCTACCCATCCCCCAAGGGCTAAACTGAGCAGAATAATAATAAAAATAATCTCAAACCCACAGTCCCCAGATCTGCATCCAATAAAGCACCTTGATAATGTGTTGGAAAGTGGATTTTCATCATGGATGTGCAGCCAACAATCCTGCAGCAACTGCATGATGCTATCATGTCAATACTGAGCAAAATCTGTCAGGAGTTTTCAGCACTTTGTTGAATACATGAAGAATTAAAACAGCACAGTGGACCTGATGAATCAGCCAGTGAGTGTGTTTTTGTTGTTTAAAAAAGAATAAAAAATCATGATACCTTACCTGTGACAAACAGAGTGACTCCACTTGCACCAGTATAACCTCCATCTTTGGTTGTTATGAATCTGAATTTGTACACAGCCGCGTCAGTCTTTCTCACATTTGTGATTCTCACTCTGCAATTTCCATCAGGGTATGTGACACGGTTTGCATACTGTGGGTCATTTTTGAGATCAAGAGGCTCTCCATTCCACCTCTTTCTGAACCAGAATGATTTTTTAACTCTGTTATAGTTACTGTTTGGGTATCTGTAGGTGCATCTTAGCTCCACTGTTGCTCTTTCCTCAGCACAGACTTTAGCAGGGCTGTAAGTCACTCCCCAGTCAGACCAACTCTGTACCACTGAAACAGAGAAAAACATGAAGTCCAGATCAGACTGACAACAACAGGACTCAGACTTTGATACACAGCAGTATTATTGTTTTAGGGAGTGAAAATTTAACTCTCTGTGCCAACTACTCATTGCAAACTGTCTGACCACCCGGTCACCGAACATGAACAATTCTGCACCTCAATCAAATCTCACCTCCATGAAAAAGACAGTCCAATATTTACTCCAGGTCTTTCTCACATATTTGGTTTAGTCAGTAAGTTCATAGTGAGTTATTCTCATCACTGAGTAAAAAAGACCAGACTGTTACTTTAAAATGCTTAAGGTCATTTGGTGTCTTAGGTTCAAGCCCAGAATGTCCTGACAGGCAGAGCTGGCTCCAGTATTGCTTCCTCAGCGCACACAAACCTTGAAACCATTTCTCAGGGCACAAACACTGAATTTCTGTCTCCAAAGTAGGGCTGTCACGATTAGTCAACTTGTCATGACTAAGTCAAAGATCAAAATGGTCACGCATCTTGTTTTTTAAGCATTGTGTTCTCTCAAAATTGCCGCTGTAACTCCGCTGTCTTGTCTGCCTTGTGTCCTTGACACATGTGCAGTTGTGTTAATCTGGGTCAGCTGTGATGTCACCGGAAGAGTTATGCAGAAACAGTATTGTGGCTTACCAGCGACAGAGCTTGAAAGTTTGGGAGCCTTTACTCAAAACACAAGAGAAGAATGCGCTATGTTAATTCTGAAAGGCGGAACTTG
The DNA here is from genome assembly GCA_036419115.1 of Scarus forsteni. NCBI lineage: Eukaryota > Metazoa > Chordata > Actinopteri > Labriformes > Labridae > Scarus > Scarus forsteni. The sequence goes on along the minus strand of JAZDUH010000216.1, from coordinate 2,645,792 downwards.
CCTTCCATGGTAGTACGGCGGTGATGCATAAGCATCTAAAAAGGCAACATGTCATGGCTGATTCAATTTCTGTCGAAGAGGGACAGCCAACTCGATAAGCTTATTGGCTAGTTAGCTGCTAACATCAGCATCAACAGTATGGTGACCAGACGACCCTGATTTCCGGGTCCCTTTTTTCGATGACCTGTCCCCGGATAAATCTGTCTCCGAAAATGTGCCCGATTTTAGTGTTTTACTATTGTGCATCTACCCCTGTAGAACAAAGGTTATTACTACAGCCGTGTGAGAAGCAGAAAGGGTGAGGGAGCAGGCTTAGTGCAGACTAAGACAACAGTTATGTTGCCAAGCCTGTTCATTAAAAGTGACTTTGGACTTGCTTTTCTACTTGTGTGAATCCCACATGATTATCACCCAGCCGCCACTACAAAGCGCGACATGAGTGTGGTTGGTAGTTTGTCCTTTCCTCATCTCCATCTCCTGGTTATCGCGCCTGCAAGAATCAACCCAACACACCCCTAAACACATTCAGGCATGTGGTGCATGCACAACTACGCAGGAGACACAGTTGCCAGGTCTGCCTAGTATAAGCAATTTGGGCCACCAGCTCCATGCTGGTGCAGTACGCTGCACTTCATGCATGATGTCACTAGTTGACTAATCGTAAAAATAGTAGCTGACTAGTCAACTATCAAAATAGTTGGTTGTGGCAGCCCTATTCCAGAGTGAACTACATTCACATTTTTAATGACCTGAAAACAGTTTCATCCATAATTAATATCCATCCATCCATTATCTATACTGCTCATCCCTTCCTCCCGAGGAGCTGGAGCCAATCACTGTTGACACTAACTGAGAGGTGGGGTACACTCTGGACCCTTTTTGTCAGCCAACCATTGGGCAACATAGAGAGACCAAAAACCATTTATGCTCACACTCATATCTAAGGGCATTGTGAAGTAAGTAATTAGCCTATTAAGTATGTTTTTGGTCTGTAGGAGGAAGCTGGAGAATATGAAAACTCCACACAAAGGCCCTGATCAACACAGGGATCGAACCAGCATTCTTTTTGCTGTGAGGGACGTGCACTATCTGCTGAACCACCATGTCGCTCACAGCTCCTATGTCAGTATTCATTTAGTACATTCAGGCATAACTCTGCAGAGCAGGTGGGGCTCTATGATCAGTGTCAGCAATAACCCAACCACTGGCATGCCTGGAAAAGGGGCAACTCTGTTTTTAATATAAATTATTAATACTCTCTCTTTTTAGCAGCTATTTACAGTGATGTACTAGTTTTCTTGCCTGCTGGTGGCTGAGGGGACAAACACTGTAGTGACACAGCTCTGTTTAGGATGACAAGCCAACCCTCTTCAGGCTGCTGGTCACTAAAGCCACAGCAGCGCCTGATCACAGGAGCTGCTTCTCTACCTGCAGGGCAACTTCACCACAGTGTGTCTCTCTTTAGCCCATTGTTTACCATCAGCTGTACTGACAGCTTTTAGGTCTACTTATCTTTGTGAGCAGATACTCACACATTAGAAGTGTGAGGCCCTTCCTGTTGTTTGAAAAATAACCAAAGTGACCACAGTCGAGCCTGTCTGCGTGCTAAAGTGACAATCAACTTTAAAGGGAAAACTCAGTATTTTTGAAGTGGGGTTGTATGAACTCCATATGGCCACTAAGCACATTAGATGCAGTAGAAAGCTCTCTCCTCTCCCTCAGTAAGTCACAGTCTGCAAAAGTCTGCTACGCATAACTAGCTGCAGAGGTATTTATTGTACCAAGTAGAAAGGGTAACTTCTCTGCCTACAGGAACTACCATCAAAAAAAGTTTAACAGTTAAAGGTGTAGTCAGAGATGTGGGGGAAAACAAGTGGAGGTTGTTTATAAATGAATTTGAACCCGCCTCTCCCTTCATACCTCACCCCTGGCTCCACCCCCATAAGCTGATGGACATGCATCGTCATGGAAATGGACGTAGAAACTGACCAACGTAGCTAAGGTAACCCTGACTCATCAGACAACTCGACTGCCATTATTGATAACATCACAACAGTACATTCTGGCAGATTAGACAATAAGATGAATGTTCTCTTACTGTTATGTGAAGCACCACAAAGCTAATGTTGCTTACCTATCCAGCAGGAAGACAGCGACATGTCTGTTTTTCGGGTATTACAATTCGCGGAGTTCCCTCCACCATCGGAAAGCAACACCGATGTTGACCCGGGTCTTCGCTCTTTTATGGTCATAGCCCTTCTTTTTCTCTTTCAATCCTCTGACCTTTTTCTTTTGGGCTCTTTTTCAGCCATTGCTACTGCACCTATTGTATCTCTCTTACGCTAACTGCGTACGCTACACAACCTACTACTCCCCCTCCCCTCTCTGTATGATCTGCGCATGAGCATGATCGCACCCTGGATGTGGGGGGAAGTACCCCGTTTTGGTGGCAGGAATTTCACCGTACTTTTTTTCAACATACTGTCAGTGGTGACATCTTGTGGATGGAGAGGAAAAAAACGGTGATTCTGACAAAAAGTGCATTAAATTAGGAGATTAGAAGATCGCTGACTACACCTTTAAAGAGTGGACCACCTAGATTTTTTGGAGTGCAATACCTTTCCAGAAAAATACAGTCTATCTGGAGCCAAATGACTTGTCACGTTTTTGTCCGCGCAGCACTACCGTGAACTGTCAATGCTAATAAACAACAGTAATGATTGTGTGAGAGACACACACTCGAGTAGTCTTTAGCGTTATCGTAAACAACCTCTTCTACTCTGCTTGTTTGCCTCTGACAGATCATTATTACTTTCTTTGACAATAAACTGTCATTAGAACGTTCAGATTTGGGACGTTTTTTCCAGTTTATCTTCAGGAAATTTAGGAATGTCCGCGAAACTCCAGGAGTCAGAAGAGCAGGAAAATCTGAGTGATACAGACGGTGTGAGGGTCACCGGTATCCTCTGACTCAGACAGATCCTGAAGTTGGTCCATAACCAAGATCCACTCGTGGCAGCAGTAGCACTTGGGGTCCATGGATATTGAGCTCATACACTCACACCACTGTGTATTTCCGACTCTTTCTTGACCTGCAGTTTCCACCAATGTTTCCGTTCTATTTCTAAACCTGTTGGGTTTCCATCTGCAGCAGCCCTTTTTGTGTGAACTCTGGTTCACGCAGACAACCTTTTGGCTGCAAAGTGAATGGAACCTCAGCCTCGCTGTCATAAACACACATTTTTAATTTACTATGTTGTCTCTTCCTCACACTGCTATTTGCCAAAACAAACAAAAAAAAATCTTCATAAAAGTTGCATGAGGCTAGATCCGGTGTCTGAAGTCTCTAACCTGTTATGTTTATGAGTAATTCAGCAGCTTGCCACATACAACGTGACGTGTGTCAGCAAGCAACTTACTTAATTTTTCCAAGTTCATGCACTCAAAAACATTCTAGGTAGTGTACTCAAACTGTTAAACTTTTTTTGATGGGAGTTCTTGTAGACCCTTCCTACTTGGTACAATACTCTCCTGTTTGCAGCTCATTTTGTGTAACAGATTCTTCCAGACTGTGGCTTACTGAGGGTGAGTAGAGAACTTTCTACTGCATCTAATGTACTTAGTGGTCATATGGAGCTCATACAACCCCACTTCAAAAATACTGAACTATCCCTTTAGGGTATCAGGGCTCAGCAAAGACAATGGATTACAGTCTGGTCCGCAGCTACCTTAAGGGCACTCATATTCATCATGTTATGTTAAATGATGAACATTATTCTAGTGTGAAAGTATTCTTATGCTGATCTCCAACTTCCCCTTTGCTCTGTCCATTTGAAAATGCTCTCAGTTATATGCATATAAAATTATTCATGTTAAGATATACATCTAATTTAGACTGACAGTGTTAAGTTTGTTTCCTATAATCAGGTTTCATAATTTTTCCCAGTTGTGAGTGATTAAAAAAAACCTGCATCATCACTATCAGGTTCAAAAAAATGTTATACCAAAATTGTTACTTCTGAGGAAATCAAACCAAAATGTTCTACTGAATGAATACACAGTGCACTGTCTTGATTAGAAATTATTCTTTTGTACTTTTAGCTTAAAATGCATCGAAACCCATTCCACAACTTGGATGTCGATCAAAAGCACTGTAAAATGAAAATAAAATGTCTTTACAAAAAACAAAAAAAATCATTAAAAAACTTAGATGAGGGGTTGTGGTTTCATAGCAATATTTTTTCAAGACAGGAGCAAAAATTTCCCATTTAAACTTTAACGCTTCCATTTATAGGTGAGGAAAATCGATCTTGACTTTGTTGACAATGTTTAATAATGACAGTAGTTAAGCTGTGTCGTGATTTCATTTCAATTTTTATCCTTAAATCTTTCTTTTTGATATGTCAATATGCACTCCATTCAATTTTCACATAAAGTTGGAAGAAAGTTAAAAGGTATTAATGATTCTTTTTTCTTTGACATAGATGTTCATACAAGCATGGCCAACCAATAAAAAACAGATTGTTTTCCATTATAATGCTGTGTATGTTGCCTCATTGGTAGAACACAATAGATTGATTGGAGATCTTTTCCTCTTTTTTGTGGTTTCTGATTAAATCTAATATACCTCAATACAAAAATGGCACACCAGGTCACAGGAATTTCTGAGACTGAACTTCAAAAAGGTTTGTGACCCTTACTCCATTATTTTAACTACATGATAGAAGGAGCACATTATATGGGATTGTAACTGTCTCAGGACTATCATGTTTTCATGGTCATGAAAAGCTGAAATGGTAGTTGAAAATAAATCAAACGCCCAATCGTTAGCTTAGCATAACATTTGTGTCTGTCGATGATTGTCATGGCATCCTTGTTTCTGAGGTAAATAAATATCTTGGATTGTTTTGTTACCAAGCAGTTCATTGGTAGAAGGGTCGCTTGTCATATTTTACATGCCATAAGAGATGAAAATTACATGTGGGACAGATGGATAATGTACTTAGACATGCATTAAAAAGGCTGTTCTGTATGAATTCAAACTGAGACGTGCCTTGGGAAAACATGGTCTGAAGGCCCTGTACTATGTAACTACACATAGGCTCACCCTGCCAACAAATTGTTAACACAATGTAGCTGAACAACAGCTTGAATAAACAGCATGTTTTGTTTTGTGGAAAAGGTGCACTTAAGGACTAAGTCAGTGACTCTTTAAGGAGACAGGTGGATTAAATGGGAAATATCTGTGGATCCTTTCTGTTTTGTTGTATTAATATCTCACAGAGTAACAGCACACCCTGTATGAACGTTGCACATACAGGTGGGACAGAGGGTGCAGTGAGGGGTCTCGATCTGGGAAAATCTGCATAATGTCAGAGGTTGAAGGCAAAGTGAAATAAAAGAATAGTCGAGAACACAATTACAAGAACTATTTGCTTAGCTCAGTTTTTTTTCTGGTCTGTGGCGAGGGTGCAGCAGAGTGTGAATAAAAACTGTCAGAAATTAGATGTGTGAAGTGGCTAAAATGTGTAAGAGAGCAGAATACAAACAAGTACTGGAATTTAATAGAAGTCCTCTTAATATGCTGACTGACACTCATGTCTTTACAAATGTGTTATTAAAAATACAGCAGTCTGAAAAAGAGGAAAAGTATTTCTGGCAGCAAACTGAACAAAAAAGCATAACCACTGTTCATATCTTTAGCTTATGAAGCTGCACACTAAGGGGAAAATTCTCTTCAGATATAGCCGCAGGAAACAGTGCTGTTCACCCTGGTTCATTTTAATGCAGGGTGTACATCAGTGCAGGGGCAGGAGCCTCATCTGGTGGGAAAGTTAAGGAAAGCTCACAACCAGCAAGGACTCATCATTCAGTATTTTTTCCGATCACATTTAATTAATTCTTTTATTTTGTAATGCTGCGCTCCAGCGGTCCTCAGAACTAGGAGTGACATCATTTCCGACTTATCAGTGTTCCAGTTGAAGTCAGAAAAACACATGCCGATCTACCAGGCTATTGTTAGCTGTTGTTAGCACGCCCTGTGTTGTTGTTCACAAATATCAAATGAAGACAATAAAATGTTTTTTACATTTGTGAGTACAGTGATTTTATTTTCTTTCATGAATATTAGCAATTGGACATTTGTGCCTGCAGCGATAATATCCCTCTTTGGCAGAGGCAGAAAATACATGACAGTATTTTTTGATGACAAAGTCTCGTTCAGTTATGGGTTGCATCAGTTGTGCGTAAGTTAAGATGTCACCTTGTTTGAAAATTACATATTTGCAGCACAGTTGACACTCTTTCAGTAAATCATGCATTGCTCTCGTTTTCTGAGTTTAACACAGATTCTAACTTTAATGTTACACCTACAGTACATACAACTGTGTATGTTGATGTTTAATGTGATATCATCATCAATGATAAAAGGACTTGACAATGATGAAGATAATGATGTTCAAATTGGAGTCCCTTGACAGGGTTTTCCATCTATTGCTGGATTAAAGGGACTGTGAGGAGAATCTTTTACCAGCGACATAAAGACTCTGCTACCCATGAGCATGCGCACCGGCTGTTGTAATGCTGCGTTCCAGTAACCTCAGAACTAGGAGTGACATCATTTCCGACTTATCAGTGTTCCAGTTGAAGTCGGAAAAACACATGCCGATCTACCAGGCTATTGTTAGCTGTTGTTAGCACGCCCTGTGTTGTTGTTCACAAATATCACATGAAGAATGTGATTATCATGGCAGCATTTTTGTAAAATTTAAGTCTAACAATACTATGTATAGAGCTGATCTAGAGCGACACATCCAGTCAGAAGCGCAACAATTGATTATTACAGGAGCTAAATAACTGTTCACACTGGGGCAGCCATCTTCATTGTCAATAAATGGTGTATCATTTTTAAAGGAATAACTTAAAGAATGAGAGGAACAGAGAGTCTTAAGAGTCAGTTTGGTGTCAGCAGGGTGTTCCCTGACAGATAACGGCCCTTGATATGTGATGACATCGTAGTTCACACTTTTATTTTCCATGACAGTGTGAGAGTGCTCAGAGAAGTCCAATTCACTATAAAGTAAAATGATGATCACAGGTGGTGATAAATCTAATAAAAACTGAATTTGAAAGATTAAGATTCTGTAGTTGGTTTGAATGAGGTGTATCCAACCAAATACACAACTTAAATCACACCTAAACTACTTTTAACGAAGGCCATCGTGTGGACATTACACCAAAACAGAACTTGCACATGGAAGGTGCTGCAGGTCTACAATGTTATGGTCTACAAAGGTCTGTTGAACTTTGACCACATCTTCCTTTTGTGAAAACTAATTCAAACAAAGCTTCTCTCTGCAACTCTAAAGTATGTTTTCCCTTAAAACACAATGGTACATCTTTCTTACCATGTCTCAAGAGGATGAAGAAAACAAATCCACTCAATGCTGCTGGTAAAGACATAGCTGATCCCCTGGTCTATGTCTGATCAAGCTGCATCAAATGCATGGCCTTTGTGAGTCAGATCATCAGAATCTACTGTTCTTCATCTGAAAAAAAGAGGATGTGGTCTCTGAAGACTTTCCATCTTGTTTGTGGTGTTGTCAAAAAAAAAAGGGCCAGGCCTACTTCCTTCCTCTCAACATGGTTAATATGCATGAACAGGCTAATGACTATAAATTCCCTGAAAGGAGAAATGATTCTTACTGTTATGTAAATAATTCAAACAAAGCTTTGTGAAAATACTTCTCAAACAAAGCTTCTCTCTGCAACTCTAAAGTATGTTTTCCCTTAAAACATAATGGTACATCTTTCTTACCATGTCTCAAGAGGATGAAGAAAACAAATCCACTCAATGCTGCTGGTAAAGACATAGCTGATCCTCTGGTCTATGTCTGATCAAGCTGCATCAAATGCATAAGCAGCACACAACTTCAATCAGAATCTACAGCACCTGTCAAATCCAGCAGGGGGCCGGATAAATGATCTGTCACATTCAAATTTCCTCACATTTTTGAGCTATCAAACATATGAAAATACTAATTTGCACTATAACCTATTTGTGCATATGGAGTACAAAAGGAAAGCATGACAGTTAATACTATAATTATTAATGTCCACCTGGACTTTGTTGTCTATTTTGTCAATAAACATGTCAGGAATTGTCCTTTGAACACAATTTTTCACCTGAAATAAAAGTGAACAATTCTGGAGAGTATTGCCATCATCATGTTATGAAGGCTTAGATCCTGTCAAACTGAAGGATGAGATCTTAACATTTCTTCTCCAATATTACTAAAAGTACTATTTAAGGAATCCATAAAAAGTGTAAAATGGTGAAAGAGATGATCAATGACAAAACGGACCGTAAAACACACAGAAAATCCGGCAAAAGAACAGAAAGAAAACACTCCAGATTGATACTAATGGTATTGTTTACCATATTTTAGATTTACACATATAGTACTAAAAAAACATTGTTAAATCACTATAATTATTAATGTCCACCTGGACTTTGTTGTCTATTTTGTCAATAAACATGTCAGGAATTGTCCTTTGAACACAATTTTTCACCTGAAGGTAAATCAATTCTGAGGATTTGCTGAATCGCTATTGAAATGGGAGGGGAAATATTTCAATGCATTGGTGGATTGATATTTCCCTAGGAACAACTGCTCATCTGCAGTGATGCATTTCTCAGGTGTGTAGCAGGCAAAGCTGTTGTGAACAAAGTCACTCCACACATCAGAGCAAATTTATCATTTCACACAAATGGGAATGCCTGTCACACTTGTTGTCATAGCACATGTAGCGCATGATATCCCTGAAGTGGTTTCTGGATATAGTGGCTCTGAAAAACGTGAACCCTCATTCCTAAAACCAAGAAGTCTCTAGTTCAGTGTTTTAATTGTAGATCCCACCGCTGGCCTTCGCTGAGGTGCACCTTTGCCACAGTGCAGTACCATATGTTTTGCAGCATTTGCCTATCCAGCGAGCTCAAAAAAAGCACTCTACGAATTTTTGATGTTGCACCAAGTGTGAGTTGTGGGGCCCACGGATTGGTCATCACATTTTGGGACTGCTGTCTAGACGACTGCACACCAGTTTTACTAGATGGTCCCATCTTTCCCCTGCTCAAATGGGCCTGGTACATCAAAACATAGAGTTATGTACATGCCTGATAGGGCTGCAGGATTTTCAATATTTGAACAAATACAGAAACAGAATGCTACCATTTATGTGCTACTTATCACTACACTTCTCTCAGGCCCTAGAGCACATATATTTACTACTGTGGACGTGACAACAGGAAGAGACTGCATCTTTGAAAACAATATGGAACAGTCCATCTGGTGTGTCAGGTTAAAATGTTTCAAGTTAAATATTACAAAATGAAAATTTCTGCTTTGGTGTACTTTGACATATCTGTTATATTTTACTTGATCTGCAGAAGTACATCTGAAGACAGTGTGGGCTTGCACTTATTGTCCACTCTCACCTTCGCTGTTGAGAGTTATTTCATTAGAATTTCTTTACACTGTCCCTTTGAAAAAACAAAAACAGAATTGAAGTTACTCTGGCAATTCCCCGGTTTTTCCCTCCACCATCCTGTGTCTTTAAATGCGTCACTGCAGAATAGATATAAACAATTACAACATCAACACAGGTTTTGCAGAACAGAGAAGACAATCCTCAGGGCAGTACCCTGTCCCTGGTGAACTACACTGTTCGGTCTCTTCTAATGCATCACTAGCTGGTACCACACACACTCACAAGGAAAAAAAATGGAAGCAGATAAAAAGGGAAGAACAGGGGCAGGAATGGTGGTCAAAAAGCAGGACTATAAAGATTTGCAAATTCATCTTGAAGACAAAGTAATTAAACATTTATGGGGCAGTGGTGGAAAACACTGAGACGTCTGAGCTGGAACCTCAGCATGTTTTATTTATTTACTTTTTTTTGTATTTCGTTTTATTAACTTATTATTATTATCATTATGTTCACTTTTAAAAAGTATCTACAATTACATTATTTATTCCTCACTCTTTCAACTGTTATTACTGTTGTTGCTTTTCAAATATAATTACTATTACCATTTCTGCCTTACCTTTTCTTACACACAATTACTCATTTACCGTGCAGGTACACCACACATAAAAACACACATCACAGAAACACAGATTTACCCACAACTCCCTACTTGTTTTGTTATTGTAAGTCATGTACATTAATGTTTCTGTTTGTCTTGTATTGTTTTGTTCATTAATAAAATTAAAAAAAGATTTTTTTTCCACAATTGTGTGTTCTTTGTGTTTTACATGGATGGATAAAAGTTGTTTGACAGTATAATTGTGCTTCCCTAACACAATTGTGTTCTTCTTTGTTCATCTGTCTTCATTTTTTTTGTCACAACGTTGTTATCATATCATTTGGTGTACTCTTTATGTTCTTGACTCTTCTCGGGTTTCCCCGCTGTACAGCACTTTGGCTCAAACTCTGTTTGTATTTTAAGTGCTCTATAAATAAAGTTGATTGATTGATTGATTCTACCTGAAGACGAGCGAGCCCTTTCAGAGACCGCAGACTTCTGCGCTGGACTCTAAAGCAGCGGTTGGTCAATCAGTTCACAATGTTGTATTTTGCCAGACATTAGTTTCTTAATTATTGATCATTTTGGATATTGCTTACTGTTTATAGACTACATGGTTTAAGGCATCAAGATAGTTTGTAGAAGTTTGTGCTGCATATAAACTTCATTGTCATCTTTAATTTTTCCCACACAAAATAACAAAACAAACAAATTAATAAAATGAGCAGCCATGCATACTGAAGTGGACACACTAACACAAAAGACAGCTGGCTCAAACTTTTTCTTTTGTTTGGCTCGGAGTGTGATTGACAGAACAATCATCTAATCAACGGCCTGATGTGCTTCTGAAAGGTTCTGCCCATTCCTTACAGTTTCCTTGGCCTGTTTCACAGGAGGTCAATTGAAATATATGGACTAGTCCATCTGGTGAGTCAGGATACAACCTGACTCACCAGATGGGCCGTTCAAGGGATTTTTCCTGTTATTTAATTTATCTGTTAATGTATTTGTTGTCCAGTCTCAGGTGAACTTTACAGGAACTCAAAAGGCTTATAAGAAGAAAATATTTTTATTTCTGTTCCAGAGCTATATAAATATATATATATATATATGTATTACCTTTAACCATAAAAAGACACACACTAAATGACACAGAAATTTTACATTTTTACAGGGTTCCACAAAAGTCCATGACTGACTGAACTGATCCAGAGAAATAAAACCTGTCAAGACTCAAGCAGCACACATGTTTCTCCTGCACTCAGACTCTTGGTTTCCTGGCTACTGCGCTGTACAAAGCAGAAGCATCCTCCAATGCCGACTGGTATCTAGACCTGTGGATTTAGAAAAGAAAAGGAAATTAAGGGTTAAATATTAAACAAACACAGCAGTGTTAAGGGCAGGTTGACAAAAGTAGACTCTGTTTTGCTCTGGACCACAGTCCAAGGGGGTCTTAACCATCAAATACTGTATTAGGCATCAATGGAGTAACTATGTGCATCATCAAAGTGTTTATGTCATGTAACTAAAAATAAACATGTGCACTACAGGCCTGTGGCCTTTCTCAAACATCATGTTCTTTGGTTTGCATGTCCTGCTTGGCTTTTACGCCCATCATTAACATTGCGCAGCAGCTGGATCAGCCTGATTTAATGTCTGTAATCAGGCGGATACATCTTGCCAAATTCCAAACCATAATGATTCTGAGCGGCCCAAAGTGGCACTGCCCAATCAGTGTCCTCTAAAGCAAGAAGATCAGCAGCAGGAGGTGACTGTCTGTACAGAGATTAGCGCAGATGCTAACAGCTTCAGAATCAGATTTACTGGCCAGGTATGATGGACATACAAGGAATCTGACAGTGGTTCACTTCACTTTAAGTACAGACTAGATACACACAGAGTGTATATGCATATAAATACAGAACAGAAGCAGAATAAAATGAAAAGTAGAAACTTAACATTGTTGAGGTAAGGAATAGAAATACAATATGAGCAATATGTACAAGATTAACAAAAATGTGACAAAAATAAAGTGCACAGATGCATGTACAATTGGAGGATGATACGTGTATATACAAAAACGCTTATGCATTAGCAGAAAAGTGGAAAACTGCCCTCTCGCACCATTTTAGCAATCTCTACAAGAAATTTCATTATCGACTTTCAGATGTTAATCCTATCAAAGATCAAATCACTTCTCCTTTGTGTTGTGACTACTGTCTGAAAATTCCATCAAAATTCACTCATGATATCAGTGGGAGCAAAAGCATACTCACTCTGATGTGGCACCACGGCGTTTAAATTTGACCTCAGAGTACTCTACATCTTCTTCCTCCTCCTTGTGTTTGGGTCTGTTTGAGTTAGCTTTAACAACGTTAGAGTAGATAGGATCGTCCTGGTTTTTCGCGAATCTTATACTGGCATAAAACAGGTCCTCCTCGTCAGCAGGTTGTCTTTGTGTTGAATCAGAAGAGCTTTCATTAATAACCTGAAAAATAAACATAAAACATGGATTTGTTATCAGGAATACATTTCTGCTTATGATGTTATGATTCTTTGTGGAGGTGGATTCAGTTTAATCCCCAGATGCCCCATAATACACTATATTGCCAAAAGTATTTGCTGACCCATCCAAATAATCAGAATCAGGTGTTCCAGTCACTTCCATGGCCACAGTGTCGCGGGGTTCTTCCCAAAAAACAATATGGCGTAGTCAGAAAGGTACATTTCAGGGGTTTTATTACACCAATCTCCCAACAGTGGCAAAATATATACAATTGACAGAGCAAAAACTATTTACAAAACCTTTTAACAAAAATTATTAATGGCAGATCTGGGTTCTTAGCCAACCCCCAAACTCCAGTTCAAGAAAAAGAAAAAAAATAGCAGCACAGCCAATATTCAAACCTTTAATCTGCTTTGCCAAATACCTTTTTATCACCGACTCTCCCACACGGCATGTTCAAACTGGCTGCCTTTTATCTAATAAGCCCCTCCTAGTGAGTGTGCCACAAAAAGAATTAATTATACACAATATAAGCAATTAAATTCTATAAACACAATCAAAAATGACTTATTGTCAATGAATATATTGCAAAATATTCCAAATCCATTTCCCCCAATTTATATGTTATTTCTCAGTCTGCTTTACTGAAAAGGAATCATAATTGGGGCAAAATAAATGTGGGGACCATTCTCCCCCAAGTGCCCTTTAAAACAGAGGATGTAGGTGCGCCCCTGTTTGGACGACACTATGTCTGACAGAGGGCAGCCGGGAGGACAACTTGGCGTCTCTGGTGAGTGTTATGTTATGTATGAACGTGTGTGTGTGTGTGTGTGTAGAAAGGCGAGTGTGCACCCTCGTGTGAACTACAAGATCTGTGAGTTGTGAATTATTGTGACAATGATGACCGCTGCGGTGAATCAGAATGGGGCAAGGGAAAGTTTGGTGTGTAGCATGTAGTGTGTAGCATGTAGTGTGTGTGCGTAGCCCACAGCGTGTGTGTTCACTCTCAGTGACGGGGCTGTTCCGTCACACACAGGTAAATAAAATCAAGCACCTTGTCATGCAGACTGCTTCTACAAACATTTGTGAAAGAACGGGTCGCTCTCAGGAGCTCAGTGAGGTCCAGCATGGAACTGTGATAGGATGTCACCTGTGCAACAAATCCAGTAGTGAAATTTTCACGCTCCTTAATATTCCACAGTCAACTGTCAGCTTTAATATAAGAACCTGGAAGTGTTTGGGAACGACAGCAACTCAGTCAGGAATCTGAATGCAGATCCAGATTGTTTTTTTCACGGATTGCCATGATAAGGCAATTATCTGTATTTCTGATAATAACTAAGCTAATGATTTTGGAGATGCCTTGGTCTCATAGCAGTATTTGATGAGATTCATTTAAACTAGACTCAATGTTCCTTTTACAGATGGATGTTTTCATGAGTAAACTTTAGTACCTGTCTTTGGATGTCTGCTCTCTCTCTGGGTGTGTTGGTCTCTTCAGAGGATTTCTTTTTCCTGGATAAAAAAAATAATAAAATTAACAAAAGATCAACTTAGATTGGTGAGCGGCTGACTGAATTCAAGCTCTGTTGCTGGATTAAATGCCACATAAACTGAACCTCTTACCTGACGTATAAGAAGATGATTGGGAGGAAAATGAGGATCAGGATAACAGCAGTGACTGATCCAGCAACTACTGATTTCATTGAAGCTACGAAAAAGAGATCAAAATTCAATAATGAAAGCTGGTGAGCATTAAGAGGTGGACATGAGTTAGTGTGTATCATGTTGGATACCAAAACTTACCGACAACAAAAACTGAGTGTGAGGTGGAGTTCTTGTGTCCTATGCTGTTGTGAGCTTGACAGTAATAACTCCCACTGTGTTCCAGTTTGATGTCTCTGATGGTGAAGATCTGTCCGAACGCTATAGGTGCGTCTCCGTTAATCTTGTACCAGGTGTACTTAGCAGCTGGGTTAGCATCACTGCTGCAGTTCAGATCCACTCTACTGCCCTCCATGATGTCAACAGAAGGATTCTGAGACACAGTGGGATGTCTTGGAGAGTCTGCAGAGTAACGGCAAGAGAAAAAAAAATGCCATGAACTCAGACGATGTGTTTTAGCTATGGCAACGAAAGTCAATTGGCAACCTCTCCTGTTCAAAGAACATGTCACGTGCTGAGTACTCCTGATCTATCTCTAGTCTCACTCTGATAGACGCACCATTCCTGCTCCTATGAAGGTCCCTTTGCCCATATGAGCCCAGTCTACTCTAGCTGGCCGCTTGGTCTACTTTGTGCTCATTGACAGTTTAGAGTAACCTTGCTCAGTGGTCTGATTTGTCTATAATCAGGCAGATCCATCTTGTCAAGATCCAATCTATGATGATTCTGTGTGTACCAAACTGGGACAGCCCAATCAGTAGAAAGAGGAAAGAGTAAGATGACAGCTGGAGGTGACTGCTCTGTCAGAAGTTAGCATATATGCTAACAGCTTTAAAAGCAGATCTATCAAATCTGGACCACAGTACTGTATTGAAAAATGAAAAAAAAAATGATGGACAAATAAAAATACTACTAACTTCACTACAGTAAGAATATTTTCACTCCACTTTTGGCATGGTTTGGTGAGACTTTGTTATACGAAATGGCTCACATTCTGCAACACAGTAGCACCCGCCTACAACATTATCTGACTGATCCATAACTAATGGGGTTGACAGAACAATCACCTGCTGAATATGCTTTCAAAAGATTCTGCCCATTATCAAACACTTTCAGTGGTTCCTTTCCCAGATGGACCAGTGAAAGATATTGAACGGTTATTCTGAGGTTAAGTTTGGGGTGGTTTAAAGCCCTTTTCAGCAACTCTGCATTCAGTCTTTGTTCTGCAAAAGACTTTTAAATCCATGCAAGTCGGCTTGAAGTACTGATGAAAAAGTGATTGGACATCACAGTTGTGGGTCTGCTTGTTGACAAAGAGGGATTCAACCATTTTAGGCAAATGCCAGGGCTGTTAAGAGTGGAGGAAGGAGAAGTCCTGATGCTAAATACTTGTTTGTCTTGCACACAGTAGCAGAAAAAACACACAAAAAACAGACAACACAACACTCAACAAACAAAAGACCTCTTCATGTCGGTACAAGAGTATTAGTGACAGGAATCATAACTGAGTGTCCTAGCTTCCAGCGAGAAAAGCAGCACAACCACATGACTTTAATGCTTAAAAAAAAAAAAAGCCTATAAACTGCCCCATCTCACTTTGTCAAAGAATCCTTAAAAAAACTTGGATCCCGATTCAGATCACCCTCGCGATCAAATCAGTAGTACCCTGCGCCTTGACCAACAATCCAGAAAAATTCTATCCAAATATGTGGAAAACTTTCTGAGTTGTCTTGCACACAGACAATGGCATGACATCTGATGATTGTGATAAGGTGTCAAATTGGAAATTTGCTTGATCAAGTTGCTTGATGGCTTAGTCCAGCCCCTGCTCTCATGGGTCAACATCAGTCCTTGGGCAAGAGACTTCACCCCAAATTCTTCTCACCATTGAGTCAGTGATGTGTAAATGAGTAGGATAGTTTGTCAGGGTTCCCACTCTTTTCTAGGAATCATTTTCCAGGACTTTATCCAGTGTCACATAACCAACTGAAGTTATATTGTTGCTGTGGGTAGTTTTCAGTTCTAGTTAGCCTTCTAAAAAGCAAGATTAGAGGTTAATGAACAATATCTCTAGCTATTAATCATATTGATCGTAGAATTTCTTTGTTTTTAACTCTCCAGCACGAACATTGTCTGTTAGCTACCTGCTTAATCTAGATTTTATGTGTCTTACTATTATAAATTAATGGTTATATGTATTTTTTAATCTTCATGTACTCTGCTTTTTTTATAAATAGATTTTGTTAATTTAGCCTAAATTTTATTGTCATTTTTTTATTATTTCTTTTTGTCCCCATTGTTTTGAGTTTTTATATTTTATGCATAACTTGCATTATTTTACCTACTCACATTTTCTGACTACATGTACATTAGTTACCAAGTACACTTTTACTTCATTTCCTATGTTTCAGGCTAGAAGGAAAACAAATAATTTTCCAGGACAATTTAAGCTTTTCCAGGACATTTTCACTAATTTCCTCATTCTCTATATGTTTTCCATGACTGGAAAATTGGGCAATCATTTTCCAGGTTTTCCAGGACGCGTGGGAACCCTGTTTGTTGATACATTAGATGGAAAGACTTAAACAATCAGTGGTTTTGAAAATCAAGTACATTGAACAAGTAACAGAGGTAAGAAACTAAGCATCAGGTTATAAAGAAAATAAAAGTGTTTTATTTTTGGCAAAGACAGACGCAGATCTCCAAACACTGTTACATGCCTGCACAAAGTTAAGTATCCGTAATGTTTGCACTTACACTGAACATCTAATCGTAGTATCTTTGAGTTGATATGCCCATATTCATTCTCAGTCTTGCAGAAGTAGACACCACTGTCCTCAGACCCCAAAGGAGTGAAGTTATAAGTGTCATTGTGTCCTTGAGATAAAGTTTGGTTGTCCTTGTACCAGGTGATTGAAGCTGCAGGGTTGGCATCACTCTTACAGGTCAGAGTCACTGGATGGCCCTCTGTTATATTCCCCACTGGATTCACTGAAACTGCAGGAACCTTTGGAGCATCTGAATGACAAAAAACAACAATTCATGAACTTTTGAATGCAGACCTCAATTAAAGAAATGCCAGGCATGAGCTGCAGGGGGATAAATATAATTTTTGTTGAAAGAATTATGATGCTGCACTTGTCCTTTGTCATTATCCTGATTTTTTTTCTTGGACTCAAGTTGGAAAAAACATTGGAAGATTTTGTTTTGCTTTTTGATTAACTTTTTACATATATGTGGAAGGCCAGGCCCAGGCCTGATTGGGCTCCAGCTCTAAGTGTTTGGTCACATGTTATTTATGAAACTGTCACTCTCTTATGCCCAGACAGTCAAACTTTTCTGAAGACTTAGTTTTTGTTATTGCTTTTTAAAAATTTTAAAAGAAATTGACATTACCTTTCTTCCTTTCAAAAATCAGTTGTATCGTACTGTCTCAAACTAACAGTACTGTTTATGTTGAACTTCTGCACTTAGTCTGACACTTCTCCAGTAGAACAAGTAATACGGTTTAAAACAAGCTCTTTGTGAACAATTCAGCACTGAGTTTGTTGATGCTTGGTATGATGTTGATGTCGCTGACATTAGAACTTGATTCTGACTAATGATGATATTAAAGTGATTTGACAGGTTTTCTGTCGATTGTTTGGTTTAAAAAACAAACAAACTGCCTCAATCACTAAATGACAAAATGTGTATCCAATCAAAATTGGAGCAGTTTGTTGCTTTTATTTAAGATGTTCCCTCTGGTTTAGATTTTTGCTTGTGTTGTACTTACTCTCAGATACATGTCGCCTTTGACAAAAGTGTCAGCTAAATGACATTGTAGCAGAGTCTCATAGTCTGGGATTGATGATCACATGAGAATCATTTGACAACAAGCACAATGTTTGTCATTTGAGGAAACTAACCTTTTTTGTCACTTTGACATTTAACACTAATATTTATGTTCAAATGGGAGAAAACACTGTAATTACGTGCCAGACTGAACTAAAATTGACAGGGGAGCATGGATGAAGACTCCACTTTTTCTGGGCTAAGAGCCCCTTTGCCCCTCTGTACTTCATCTAGCTCTCCTTCCTAGAGCGCTCTGATGGTTGCACAGCAATGATGCAGAGAAAGGAGGAGGCACATGTCTCTATGTTTATCATTACAAACAATCTTGTTGCTTGTTATTGTGTAATGTTCAGTTGACATGACAACGGCTTGAAGGGGAACGAGGCTCTCTATGTAGAGATCGCACACACGTCAGTTCATGCCAGCAGCTGATACATAAAAGAATGCACCAATCAACAGTAGCTTATTAGCATTCACATGCTATTGCTGCTAAATCTATGAACTGTACAGTAACAATAACAGTGTCGTCATTGTCAGTGGCTGGAGCAGTGTTGGTAAACACTTTTTTGTTTTGCCAATGAGGATGATATGCATTTTTAATTCCCTGCAAGTCCACAACTTTTGACTCACTATATAGGGAACAAGAAGGAGGAAATGGAAGTGTGGCTTTTGAAAGGGACAATGTCTTTAACATGGCAGCCAATGGAGAATGGCTCACTGGATGAGTAAGAACCTTGATCTACATACACATCGTGAAGTCAATCCCAGCTCATTGGGCCATAGACATATTACTCTCAGGATTGGTAAGCAATAACACAAAGGACTGACACAGAGACACACAAACGGATACACTGATACTGCTATTCAGCTTAACTGAGCATATTTTAGTCTGTGGAGGGAAGAGACAGAACTCTAAGGGATACCACAGATGCACAAGGAGAGAATGCCAATGCTACATGTAACCAGGGTGCTCTTGCCACTACACTAAAACAAAGTTATCTGATCAGAGTTTGAATTTGGATAAAACTCAACCTGTGAAAATCATCAAAAGATTTTTTGTGATCTGATTCAAAAGTACTAAGTAGAGAATGTTGATCTGTCTCTTTTTGCTTACACTGTACGTCTATGAACACAGACGAGGAGTTGATCTGTCCATAGTCGTTCTTAGATGTGCAGTAGTACGTCCCTCTGTCCTCTGAGCTGATGTTATTGAAATGGTAAAGGCCATGAATTCCCCATGGGGCTGTTTGGTCCATCTTGTACCAGGTGTATGTAGCTGGAGGATTAGCATCACTGCTACAGGTCAGAGTCACTGATCTGCCCTCAATTATTTTACCAGAGGGACTCAGTGACACAGAGGGAGGCTTTGGGGCATCTGGGGAGGATGTGTTTGCAGTGATTATTCAGGTATGTCTGCCTTAGATGGATCTTGCTATTAAATCTTGATCAATAGCTGATACATCATTGTGTTACTAGTTTGTAGTGACTGATTTTAAACCAGATTATACATCAAAATGTGTTTTCCATTTTAGTTAATTTAACTATATTCCTGGTGTGTAGTGTAAAAGCTGATGAGAACTATCCACCACTGAACCAGATAACAGTTATCTTTTTACTCACATTTCACATCAATGATAACAGGCTCAGATGTCTTCCGGCTGAACTCGTTCTCAGCTGAACAGTAATACTCTCCTGCATCAGAGAGCTTAACAGAGCTGAAGACGAGCTGTTCTTCATTACTGAAAGGTCGGAAGTCTCCACTCTCACTCTTCTTGAACCAGGTGAACTTAGCAGCTGGATTAGACTCAGTGCTACAGGTCAGAGTCAAAGAGGAGTTCTCCACTATCACAGCAGAGGTATTCAACAGGACAGAGGGAGTCTTTGGAGCATCTGGAAAAGAAATCAACCATTACCCAAAGACAAGAGCAATGTATCAAACATCTTTTTATTTCAATTCCTTATGTTCCCAATTCGATTCACATTTTGATCATAGTATCCTTAGATAAGTGCAGTAATAAGTCTTTAAGCAGCAACTCTGGTTCCCTGATTTTACAGTTCAAGGGATTTTTGAAAGGGTTTCTATTAAGGAACCTGAACTATAACCTGTGGTTTCACACTTACAGTAAATTGGTATATAATCCAAACTAAAATTCATCTAAAGACACCTCTTTTGTGAAATTTGAAATTCAAAGGTTCAGGTTTTTGGAAGTGGGGTTGCTCAAGGCCCATCACACTAATCCTGTAAAGAATCTTACTGTAACATCAAGCCGAGCTAACATAGTTGAGTAGTTTTAACCCAGAGGTGGGGTAATTACAAGGCTTTTGGTGCTCCCTGGGACAAAGTATACAAGTACCTCTGTTGGTACTCAAATTCAATTGTGTTATGGGTCTCAAGCAACCAAAGCTTAAAAAATAACCTTTTATAGTGTCTCCATGTCTTATGAGGAGCACATTATGTCTTAAGGACAGTGACATTATTCAAAGGGTACTCTGTAACTTCAGAGTTGGTCGGGGACCATAATGTTTTTGTGCATAGTTTTTTTTTTATCTTTTTATACTTACACACTGACGGAGAGTGAAATTCTTCATATCCTTGTAATGCGCAGGAAATTTCTTGGTTAAAAAAAATGCCTTCATAAACAGACTTCTGCTCCTCAAGAACTTCCCATCCATCTCTGAACCAGACATATGAAAGACGCTCAGGTTCACTGCAGCTGCTGTGGCATGTCAGTTTAACTTTGGTGTTAATCTCTGAAGCTTCTGTCCTTATCACCTGTACTTGTAAAGCTAGACATAAGAAAAAAGTTGATTCAGTTATCAGTGTCCAAATATTTGTAACATAGCCACACATTACTGCCACAGTTATCCTTTTTTGAGTAAAGTCAACTCTATAAGGGCCTGTGTCCTAAGCCATGTTCATGCTGCATCTCCACAACAAAACTCAGCAGTCTTTAACTGCAGCTTAGCTTTGTCATTTCTTCTTCTGTTTTTGGCCTAATATACTTTCAGAATTAAAGCCTCTCAATGAAACGTTAAAAGATTTTTAATATAAAGCTCTCTAACATGGCGCTGAAAAACAACAGCACTGGAAAAGACACTGGCTCCTGAGATGTTTCTACAGGTGTAGAGTTGTGCATGACATTTTTTCTGGTCTTTGATATCATTGGAGACATAAGCCGTAAGGACTAGAGGACACTAGAACAATTTTATGCTGGCATGTCAGAGTGGACATCAGGGTCAAGCTTGCATGAAATCCATCAGAGTAATTTTGAGATAGTGCACAGAGAAGAAGGAGGCTTTGCCTGAGACTTTGGACTTCTGACCTTTTAAGGTTAAAAAGTCTTACTTTGGATTTATATGCAAATTTCTAGTGAAATCTTTTCAGGCATTCTTTAGATGTAGGTGCTGAAGCAAGGGATGCTCATGAGACTCCGCAATCTCAATCTTTTAAAAATCTGCAAGAAAACGCAAAGCCTTAATCCAACAGTCTCTGATAAGTTGAGTGGACACAGGCCCTTTGTTAATTTTACTCAAACATTAAATACACAAACTTTCAGTCAGTGACATGATTTGCATTGGTTTGTGTTTATTCTTACCTGTCACAGTCAGAGATGTGCCATGTAAATTGTCCTCAAAATCTTTGCCTCCTGATGTAAATGTAAAGCGATACACTGCAGTGTCACTCGCTGTCAGGCCAGAGATTCTCAGGGTGGACTGTTTCGGTTTGCTATAATCTACCATAACACGCTGTGAATAATTTGAGTCTTCACTTAAGTCAGTCTTCCTTAAATAATAACCTGAGGGACGAGACCGAAACCAAAACTTTGAGGTTATGGTACTATGACTGTTGTAAGTACAAGAAATGTCCACTGATGAGCCAACAGGGGCACAGCTGCTTCTCTGAGTGTAGATCACTCTGTTACACGTATTACCGTTCCCACCTAAAAGACACAAAAGAGAACATTCAAATCAGAAGTGATGAAGAGTTTTAAAAATCCCTCTTAATAATGTATTATGAATATACAGTATTAGATAAGATTAGATAGAACTTTATCCCTTCGGAAGACTTCTTAAGGGAAAAGAAGATTCCAGTAGGACTGCACAATGCACAGGTATTAAAGTAAAACACTTAATAGATATAAATTATAAAACTATGGCAAATGGCTGCCTACAGCTGCTCCTTCCCATTCTTCCTGTTTAATCGCCCCCTTCCACACGACTTAAAAAAAAAAATATTTTGTGTATATGGCGATAAGAACTATAAATATTTACAATAATACTGATAATAATCAAATACTCCTTAAATGTGTTTTACATAAATCCTTATAGTTTTTTTTTTATAAAAACAAGAGTTGTGTAAACGTTCTCATGTTTAAAGAATTAAGAATCCAAAAAACATCATTAATACTTGATATGTCTAATCAAAGCTGAGGTAGATTTAAAAGACTGACTTTTTTAAAGTTAAACAATATAATTATTTTTTTAACTTTTACAGCACTTTATGAAAAGGTGACGTTTTTGTACATAGAGACAAATGTGGCAGAAAACTAAAGGAACTGAGAAGTGTTAAGCACAGCTAGTAAAACACAAATATGCTACATTATCACCACGAGTCATTAATCATCACTAAATACTTCAGGGTGTGTCAGGGTTTCTATCATAAAGAATTATACAGTTATAAATTTTTGCACAACACAACTCATGGCTGTATTATGTTCATAATGCATTACAAAGAGGGACTTCATAGAAAGTGTTACTGAGGGTTGAATATAAAACAATGAAGATAGCTAGAGGGTTTGTGGCAGACTGATGAGTAAACTCACACACTGGAGGAGAGGGAAAATTCTCAAGGGTGCTTAAAGCACAGGAGTAGCTGTCTGCAGCACCAAAGTAGTTAGAATAGGTGGACCATCTTTGTCCTGGAACTGTCTGTCCATTTTGGTACCAGACATAAGAGTGATGTTGAGGAATCTGACAACTGCTTTGACATGTAAGATCTGCCCAGTTACGATAAAAAGAACTATGCACAACATGCACTTGAAGAACTGGATCTGTAAGAAGGGAACAGGAGGTCATTCCATCTCATACTGTCAACAAATACATGGACACACACACACATTTAGAAATCACTGGTCAAACTTTTATAATGGTGCAACTTGACTATCTAATACTATTAGCTTTAACTTGACAAAAAAGGTGTCAGCTAACGATAACCATTGTGTGGAGCAGAGTAAAAGGCTTTTCGACTTCCATCTCAATAAAAGCAAAACAAAAACAGAACGTAGCACTTCAGACCCTGGGACAGCAGCTGACAGACTGTAATATCACTAAACAAATATCTTACCTGTGACGAACAGAGTGACTCCACCTGCACCAGTATATTTTCCTTCCACTATGTTTGTTATGAATCTGAATTTGTACACAGCCGAGTCGCTCTTTCTCACATTTGTGATTGTCACACCGCAGCGATTTCCATCAAAGTATGTGACACGGTTTGCATACTGTGGGTCATCTTTGAGATCAAGAGGCTCTTTATTAAGCTCTTTGGTGAACCAGAATGATTTTAGAACTGTATAGTAGTTACTGTATGGGTATCTGTAGGTGCATGTTAGCTCCACTGTTGCTCCTTCCACAGCACAGACTTTATCAGGGCTGTAAGTCACTCCCCAGCCAGACTGACTCTGTACCACTGAAACAGAGAAAAACATGAAGTCCAGGTCAGACTGACAACAACAGGACTCAGACTTTGATATACAGCAGTATTATTGTTTTTGTGAGTGAAAATATAACTCCCTTTGTGCCACAAGCTCATTGCAAACTGTTTGCATGTAGAGTATGTTTGAGTTTTCAGCTATTACCATGGAGTCTACAGCCTGTGGTTAAATTAATGATTTGGAGAGGCTAATGCATCACGTTAGTTGGGATATTGTAAATAGGTTTACATTAACAACTTAAAAACAAGATGGCAGAGCTTACAAATGGGACAAAAAGCTTGAAAAGACCACCCACTAACCAGATGTGGACTACGGTGCGCTTCGATCAAATCTCACCTGCATGGAAAAGACTGTCCAATGTTAACTCTAGATCTTGCTCAGTCTCCCTGCTTAGTAAGTTAGTGGTGAGAGTTATTTGCATCTTTAAGTAAAACAGATCAGGGTGTTCCGTTAAAATGCAACCGGGAGGTCATATTGTGCCTCAGGTTCAAGGTTCTAACAGGCAGAGTCAGCTCCAGTGTCCCAGGAATAGATCCTGGACCCATTCACAAGCCAACCATAGGGCCACATAGAAAGACAGATAACCATTCATGCTCACACTCATACATAAGGACTCTTTGCACTGTAGTGAGACGCAGGACAACTTCTCCAAAGTTTCTCTTTTTAGCCTGTTTTGCCCATCAGCCATTTCATCTACTTACCTTCGTGAGCAGAAACTCACACATCAGAAGTGCTAGGCCCTCTCTGTTTGTTGAAAACTAACGACAGTGACCACAAAACCCGAGCCAGTCAGCACTTCAAGGTGGCAAACTGACTTTAAGTTAGCCGAGTTCAGCAAAGACAAACAGTGGATCACAGTCAAGTCAGCAGCTTGCTAAAGGGCACTCGTATTCACTGTAGTGTTTTGTATGTTATATGATGAACATTCTTATGCAGTTCTCCAACGTTCCCTTTTTGAAATAGTTTGTAAATTACGGAGCATATGACATGATTCATGTAAAGATATGCATATAATTTAGACTGACAAAGAGTATCAGTCTTAAGTTTGTTTCTAAGAATTAGGTTTCACAATTTTATAGATATAATTGATTTCAAAAGTATATATTGTCTTTGTCGACCTATCTCCAAAATACCACTACTGAGGAAATAAAAACAAAATGTGTTGACGAATGCACAATGTATTGTCCTAATAAGATTTTTTTCTTGATGTTTCCAGTCAGTTTGGCAACCAAACCACTGCAAAACGGAAAAATAAAAACCATAATAAATGGAGGTAAGAGTTATTAGCAAAATGGTAATGATATGTGTTTTCCAGAGAGGAACGGAAATTTCTTCTTTAAACTTTCTACTTCCTTTCATGTGTGATTAAGATCAGTCTCGACTTAGCTGAGGATGTTCAAGAAGAGAGTAGTTCTGGTGTATAGTGATCCATTTCTGTTCTTATTTTTAATATTCCAGTATACTCTATTAAACTTGCTGATAAAACAGTTGAAAAAAAATTAAAGGTAATCATGATTTTTTTTTCTTTGGATGTTCACGCGTGTTAATATCTCACAGAGTAACAGCACACCCTGTATGATAGTTTCACATACAGGTGTGAAAGGTGCAGGAAGGGGTCTTGATGTAGTGACAATCTGTAAAAATCAGCTCAATGTCACGGTTCAAAGGCAAAGTGAAATAAAAGAGCACTGAAGAACAAGATTACAAGACCTATTTGCTCTGCTCAGTTTCTTTCTGGTCTGTGGTGAAGGTGCAGCAGAGTGTGAATAAAAACCGTCAGAAATTAGATGTGAGAAGTGGCTGCAAAGTGTAAGAGAGCAGAATACAAACAAGTACTAGAGTTTAATAAAAGTCCTATAAGCTGACTGACACTCACGTCCTCGCAAATGTGTTATTAAAAATACAGCAGTCTGAAAAAGAGGAAAAGTATTTCTGGCAGCAAACTGAACATATAAGCATAACCACTGTTGATATCTTTAGCTTATGAAGCTGCACACTAAAGGGAAATCGTCTTCAGATTTAGCTGCAGGAAACAGTGCTGTTCTCCCTGGTTCATTTTAGTGCAGGGTGTACAGCAGTGCAGGGGCAGGAGCCTCATCTGGTGGGTCAAGTAAGTGAAAGCTCACAACCAGCAAGGGTATAGTGAAGTAAATGGACAGTAGCTAGGAATTTTCTCCATTAAAGTATCTGTTACAGCCAAAATAAAGGAACTGTTTTGACTTTACTGATGAAAAGAGCTCTTTTAAATTAATGTTTAGCTTTTCATAACAAAACTGTGACTTAATCATGCTCTGTACTCATAGACTCGGCCCTCCTTTTCTATGAAATGGCTCAGTCCAGTCTCTGAACCAACAATGAAGACAGTTTTTTTTTTAATTGCTGTTTCGTCCACATGGATACAGTGTTTTGGGTGAAATCGCACAGCGATTCCGTGTGCACAATGAATACAGATATCTTCAGAAACAATGACAAGTTAGCTTGACTTCTTCCTTAGACCACAAGCTTGAACCCGGACAGCAACAGAACCAGTGGTAGAATACAGTGTCTCATTCGTGTTGCAGGAGCTCCTGAGCTTGTTTTGGCTTTAACAATTAAATCTTTTCCTCTATGACCAATAACTAACAGGGAACAGCATATGCCAGCGTTTGTTTCCATTCCTCATGCTGGTGCTGATGCTTGAAAATGGTCAAGAAAGGTCTGTTAGACTTTGGCAACATCTTCTATTTGTAAAAACTGTTCAAAAGGGCAACTCTCCCCCTCCTTAGTTTCATGCAGACCCAAGGAGCTACAGGTCTGGTGTCAGGTTACATGTATGCAAATTACCTCACCCCACCTCTTCACCTTTCAATAACCTCGGACATCCCTGTCAATCACGCCCCCCTGCTCAGAGTGAAGAGGCAAGTCTGGACATGTTCCCTGTCACTCTCTCTGTCATCCTTGGAGCAGCAGCAGCAGCTCCACAGCTTTGGGAATATCTCTTCTGTTTTTTTGCATTTCCTGTGCGTCCATAAGACTGTAAGTAGTTTTATCAGGTTGCTTACTTTCTATTCACGCTTATCATTACTTATAGCACTGTGTAGGGATGTCACTCAGTTTTCTGGTCCATAAACATGTCATATGTTATCACTGTCTGTAAAACTACTTCATATAGACTAGTTTGTAAGGACTGTTGTTTACATCATGTTTACATTGTCAGTCACGTTTCATATCAATCAGAGAATAACAAAGTATGCATGCATGTCTACTTAGGGACCGACACCATTTTCCTAGGTTCTGTCTGCATGTGTGTTTATATGTGGCAGAGTTAGCTTGTCAGGGACAGTAATTTGCTGGCAGTCCCATAATAATGGAGTGTGTTTTAGGGAGCTCATTTGTTGTTTGCAGTGAAGTGTTGCATTTCATCCATGTCCTTTTCTGAAGTTTTCATTTCAATGTTTGTATTTATGTTCGTATATTTACATGTGTTTTTTCCTTATTTTCCTTTGTAGAAACCACACACACAAACAAACAGGGCATAACAAAAACGGATTTAAATAAAGAGTGGAAACTTGAAGAGAGTGTGTCTGTGGCCATCATTCATGTTCTAAGCGGACAACCTGTGTTGATTGCAGCTCCATCATCAGTAATGCAGTTTCACTGAGGTCTCAAGTATGGTATCAAGATAAACCATCACCCCCTTAATATGGTCCTTCGAGCCGGAGAAGTTGCAGTTTTCGCAGTTCATGATGGCATCCTCTGATGGCAATTCCCGCCCTCGTCGCAACATTCATCCACCAAGTTATCTTGAGGACTATCTGTTGAGCTCACCTCAGTCACAGACACCTCCTCAGTCACAGACACACTCTGTCCACTCCTTCGAGGGAGATCGCATTGATGAAGACCACAACTATCAGGATTCAGCCAGGAGCACTCCTTTTTCAAGAGGATCTCAGAGTCAAGTCATGTCAGCGCTGCGAGAAATGAAGGAAGACAATGACCAGCTGAGAAGACAAATGCAATCCATTATTAGTATGCTTCAGCCTCAGTCATCAGCTGTTTCTCAACCTCCAGTCTCACGCCTTGATGACTCCTACAGAAGGCAGCATCTTAGATTCGAAGATGATGATTCTTCATTCATACAGACTCCTGCCTCTGCCTTCAGATCACTTCCAAGTCCTAGAAGAGAGCCCTTACATGATCCTCAGGATGACCTGCGAGACCTGCCCTGGCCTGAGTCATCTCCTTTACCGTATGCACACCAGACAGCTGATGCCTTTCCTCCGCCACCTCCGTCTGTGACTTACATTCCACAAGCTAATACTGCAGTTTATGATTCAACGCTGCAGAGGCCACGGCAGCAGCAACCACATTCGCAACCTTCAATCATGGCAGAGCTGACTGAGCGCCTCCGCCACATGAACATGAAGCCTGGGTATGAAGCTAGTTCACATAGGTCACCAGTCTTCAACCGTGGACTAGAAGAAGCAAGGACACACCCTCCTCCTCCTCAACGACTGCCTTCTGATACAAGAGGATGGAGAAGCTACAACCAGTCTCGATCTCCACCTGGTCAAGAATCAACTTATCGTGGACCTGCACCTCATATTCCCAACTTCACAGATGACGACCCCCGCCAGTTTGCCCGCTTGAAGATAGCACTCGACAACATCCTGCCTGAAGATGCTACTGAACGCTTCGAGTTTCAGATTCTTGTCGACCATCTCAAGCTAGAAGATGCTCTCCTTATTGCTGACTCCTACAGCACTAGCACAGAGCCTTACAGTAAGACCATGGCATCCCTGACTGAGATGTATGGCCAGCCTCACAAGCTAGCTCTCCAGCGCATCACAGAGGTCCTTGCTGAGCCTGCTATCAGAAGTGGAGACAGCAGAGGATTCCGCTTGTTCGCACTGAAAGTCAGAGCCCTAGTCGGGATGCTGGATCAGCTGGAGAATCAAGGGAGGACAGAACTGGAGTGTGGATCACATGTCACACGTTTATTGGGTAAGCTACCCCATGACCTGAGATCTCAGTTCAAGCGCTTCATTCATCCTCTTCACACACCCATCCCAACTTTGCTTGACTTTTCCGAGTGGCTCGAGTATGAAGTTTGCATACAAGAGGATGATGTACAGACCCATCAACCCCGGGCAGTACAGCATGAGCGACCACACCGCCAGAGAGATCTCACAGCTCAGCAGAAGTCAGCAGGACGCTCCACCACAGTCCTGCTTGGTTATGAACCTCTTACAAAGAAGACAGATCATCAGGCAGT
The DNA here is from genome assembly GCA_036419115.1 of Scarus forsteni. Lineage (NCBI taxonomy): Eukaryota > Metazoa > Chordata > Actinopteri > Labriformes > Labridae > Scarus > Scarus forsteni. The sequence continues at coordinate 2,616,732 of JAZDUH010000216.1, read as the reverse complement.
AGTACAGTCTCACAACATTAAAACAGAGAAACCAAAGAAATACTGCCCCTTCTGTGACAATGTGCAGCATTACTTTAATCAGTGTCAAGAAGTGAAGCAACTCTCTACAGAGCAGAAGGCATCCTGGATCAAAGCTGGAAAGCGGTGCTGGAGATGTGGAAGAGACCACCTAGCTTCAAAATGCTATCTCAAACCTAAATGTCAACAGCGCAATAAAACTCACCTGGATGTCCTGCATGATGTAAACATGACCACATCCAGCAATCCACAACCTCCAGCTTCAGAGACCAGACAGCCAGCAACATACTACATGGACCCTTCATTAAGGAGTAGTCGTGTGCTGCTTAAAATGGTTCAAGTGTACCTCTATAATGGCAAAAAGAGTATGGTGACATATGCCACTCTGGATGATGGGTCAGAGCGCACAATCCTCCTTCACAGTGCGGCTCAAAAGCTGGAGCTTAAAGGCAAGACAGAGGACCTAGCCCTAAGAACCATCCGTCAAGATGTCAGAAGGGTTCCAGGAAGATCAGTCTCCTTTTCAATCTCTTCTGCCATTGACCCTCAGAAACGGTATCGGATCCAGAACACATTCACTGCCGCAGAACTTGGCCTCTCAAAACACTCTCACCCAGTCGAAGCCCTGCAGGAAAATTATCGTCACCTCCGTGGTCTCCCACTTCACTCATTCAGCCAAGAACAACCTTTGCTACTCATCGGTTCAGACTATCCTCATCTCCTCACTTCGATCGAGCCAGTGCACTTAGGCCCTCCTGGTGGACTTGCTGTACTCAAGACATGACTTGGATGGACACTTCAGGGTCCTGCCAAAGCCCTCCTGCATCAATCTTCAACGCCCCAGTGTCTACTCATCAACACTGTGACCCCATCCACAGAGCTCTTAAATCATGTAACTAAACTCTGGCAAATGGATGTCCTCCCCTACAGGAATGAGAAGCTCGTTACCCGCTCAAAGCATGACACTGAAGCAGTCAAGATGCTGGAGGAGAAGACCATTAGAGTTGAAGTAGATGGCATTCAACGTTATGCTACCCCCCTCTTATGGAAAGAGACCACTCCTTCTCTCCATTCACCACAAGAGTCAGTGCTGGGTCATCTTCGTGGGACAGAAAAACATCTGTCAAGAGAGCCTGAAAAGGCAGACACTTACAACCTGGAAGTCAAGAAGTTATTGGATGCTGGGTACATTCAGAAACTCCCTCCCTCTGAAGTGCAAGCCAGCAAATATACCTGGTACATCCCACATTTCATGGTACAGCACAACAACAAAGATAGAATTGTGTTCAACTGTTCATTCACACACCAAGGAGGAAACCTGAATGAACACCTTCTACCTGGACCCACTCTTGAAGCCTATCTCCTGGGTGTGCTGCTGCGATTCAGGGAGCATCACATTGCAGTGAGCAGTGACATCAAAGGGATGTTCCATCAGGTACGGCTCCTAAAAGAAGACAAGCCCTTCCTACGGTTCCTCTGGAGGGATATGGATCGATACAGAGCACCTGATGTCTACGAATGGCAGGTCCTGCCATTTGGAACAACTTGCAGTCCATGTTGTGCCACGTTCGCTCTTCAAAAGCATGTCTTGGATAATAGCAGTCCAGGTGAAGATACTCGCCATTCAATTGAAAACAGCTTCTATGTGGACAACCTTCTCCAGAGCTTCACCTCTGTGTCAGAAGCCGAACAACTTGTCGAAAAGCTTTATCTACTACTCCTCTCAGGTGGATTTGAACTACGCCAGTGGGCTACCAATGTTCCAGACATCATCAGTCACATGCCACCAGACTCCAGATCAGAGAGTAGTGAGCTCTGGCTATCACTGGATGGAGCTGACCCATTGGAACGGACTCTTGGGCTGCTGTGGAACTGTAAGTCAGACACCATCAGTTACCAGCTTCGCCACCCTGAACATCCTGAACCTACGATGCGTAGTATCTATCGAGTCCTAGCCAGACAGTATGACCCCCTCGGGCTGCTCATCCCCTACACAACCCGAGCCAAAATGCTGGTGCAGCATCTCTGGAGCAAGAAAAGAGATTGGGATGACCCACACCTGCCAGAAGATCTACTGGAGCTGTGGCATACTTGGGAAAGTGAACTTCAGCAGCTCTCAGCCATCTCTCTTCCAAGGTGTTATGTTCATCCAGCTACAGACCTCCACACCTGCACCCACAGCGTTCATGTCTTCTCAGATGCCTCAGAAAAGGCTTATGGAGCTGTAGCCTATCTCCTGACAGTGGACGGTAAAGGTGACACCCAAGTGGCATTCCTTGTAGCAAGATCCAGAGTCGCTCCAGTTCGTCAACAGTCCATCTCAAGACTGCAACTCTGTGCTGCCCACATTGGAGCTCAGCTTGCTTCTGTCCTGAGAAAAGAGCTCACCCTCAATATCTCCAGCATCATTCATTGGACTGACTCAACCACAGTCCTGAACTGGCTGCAGTCCCAATCCTGCCGCTACAAGGTCTTCGTTGGTACCAGAGTTGCAGACATCCAGGAGCTTACAGAAAGTAGTATCTGGCGGTATGTCAACTCAGGAGACAACCCTGCTGATGACATTACACGGGGACTGTCCCTCTCACAGCTCCTGGGTCCCCATCGCTGGAACCATGGACCTTCATTCCTGTGGCAAGATGAATCATCCTGGCCTGCATCTCCAGACGTCTCTTCAGCTGAAGATCCTGTCGAGCTACGGAAATCAAGCTTCTGTGGCCATATCACTGTGCCTTCAGATTAGGGATGGGCATTTTATCCGATTCGCAATCAGTGCATCGATGCGAGGGTCTATGGTAAATTGCATCGGTTGGAGTGGTGTGCATCGGATTAGAAACTGGGCTGAAACCAGAATGCATCACATCGTAAAAGCTTTGCATCGGTAAAATCCGATTTCATGTTATTATATATATATTTTTTTTAATTTAAAATTGTTATTTTCAGTGTGCTGAAAGTGTTGTTTTTTTCAAAGTGCTATTTATATGCTTAGTCTAAATTGTTAATGACAGCTTTGAAGGCTGAGCTCCACTACTGTTAGGCCTATGTCCCTGTTTGTGAAATAGGCCTACTTTTTTATGTTGACAAACACACCTCCTGACTGCTTAAGCAGCCTACTGTAAATGGTCTGAAGTGGTCTTGAAGGAACAATAAAGTTGAGTTGAATTCACACAGATTTGCATCGTTATTGCATCGTGATTGCATCCTGATTGCATCGTGGTAGGAAGATAAATCGTATCATCCTGAATTGGTAGATGCTTCATGTGAATGGTTAGTGTATCGTACCGTAGCCTACATATCGAGATGCATATCGTATCGTCTTGGGGATGGAGATTTCCATCCCTACTTCAGATCCCGTTCTGCCTGATGCCAAGGCCTTCAACAACTACCAAGAGCTACTTCAGGCCTCCGCCCGAGCACTTCACGGGGCGGCGGCCACCTCAGATCCAACAGCAGATGACTACAAGCAGGCTGAAGAAGCCCTCATCAGACAAGTACAGAGAGAGTGTTTTGAAGAGGAGTTTATGCTCTTGTCATCTCAGAAACCTATTCCTACAAGCAGCAGACTACTCACCCTGTGTCCTGAGTATGATAAAGACTCTCAACTGATCCGTGTGGGGGGGCGGCTTCATAGATGTGAGGACCTCTGTCAAAACACGATGCATCCAATCGTGCTCGACCCTAAGCATCACATCACAAAACTCATCATTCAGGACTTTGACAGCCGACTCGCTCATCCAGGACCTGAAAGGGTCTTCGCCGAACTACGTAGACAGTTTTGGATTATTCGTGGCAGAGAGGCTGTTCGAAAACATCAGCACAGCTGCTCCAAATGCAGAAAATGGCGCAGCAAACCAGTAATCCCTAAAATGGCTGACCTTCCACCCTCCAGCTTGAGGCTTCATCACCCGCCATTCTATTCCACAGGTATGGACTGTTTCGGGCCTTACCTCATTAAGATTGGATGGCGTAATGAAAAGAGATGGGGTATTGTGTTCAAGTGTCTAACCACCCATGCTGTGCATCTTGATCTGCTGACCAGTATGGATTCAGACTCTTTCCTGATGGCACTCCGTCGTTTCATAGCCAGACGTGGAAAACCATTCGAGCTGCTCTCTGACCAAGGGACAAACTTCAGAGGAGGAAGCTCTGAACTCAAAGAGGCTTTCCACGCACTAGTCAAAACTTGCCAGCCAGCAAATCCACTTCCGTTTCAACCCTCCTCATGTCCCACACTTTGGTGGATCCTGGGAGCGTGAGATTCGCTCCATCAAATCTGCTCTACACACCACCTTGGGAGCTCAGACTGTCAAAGAGGAAGTCCTAAGGACAGTACTCATCGAAATGGAGAGCATCATCAACTCTAAGCCCCTGGGTTACACGTCATCGGATGTCGCAGATCCTGATCCAATCACCCCAAATATGCTTCTGATGGGGCGGCTGGACCCAACAACACCCCAAGTCATCTACTCTGATGCCGAGCTCACCAGTCGTCGGAGATGGAGACCTGGCCGATAAGTTCTGGATCCACTTCATCAAAAATTACCTGCCAGCACTGCAGACTTGACACAAATGGCAGCAAGAGAGAGAAGATCTGACTGTTGACACAGTTGTTCTGGACATGGACCAACAGCTCCCACGTGCATTATGGCCAGTTGGGACAGTTACGGCAATCATCCCTGGTGCCGATGGCAGAGTACGGACGGCCCAGATACAGGTCAAGGACAAGACATACACACGCCCAGTGGCCAGACTCATCAAACTCCCATCACTCCTTCAGGACACTCCAGACTAACCTGAACTGGTTCAACTTTGCCATACAAAGTTGGGGGCGGCTGTTCAAAAGGGCAACTCTCCCCCTCCCTAGTTTCATGCAGACCCAAGGAGCTACAGGTCTGGTGTCAGGTTACATGTATGCAAATTACCTCACCCCACCTCTTCACCTTTCAATAACCTCGGACATCCCTGTCAATCACGCCCCCCTGCTCAGAGTGAAGAGGCAAGTCTGGACATGTTCCCTGTCACTCTCTCTGTCATCCTTGGAGCAGCAGCAGCAGCTCCACAGCTTTGGGAATATCTCTTCTGTTTTTTTGCATTTCCTGTGCGTCCATAAGACTGTAAGTAGTTTTATCAGGTTGCTTACTTTCTATTCACGCTTATCATTACTTATAGCACTGTGTAGGGATGTCACTCAGTTTTCTGGTCCATAAACATGTCATATGTTATCACTGTCTGTAAAACTACTTCATATAGACTAGTTTGTAAGGACTGTTGTTAACATCATGTTTACATTGTCAGTCATGTTTCATATCAATCAGAGAATAACAAAGTATGCATGCATGTCTACTTAGGGACCGACACCATTTTCCTAGGTTCTGTCTGCATGTGTGTTTCTATGTTCTGACTGGCTGAGTTTTAGGCAACTAAGAAACTCATGCACTGCTGCAATAAAAAGGGCCAAAGCTGAGTTTTTTCTTGATACAACATCAAATAACTTAAATAACCCTAGATTATTCGGGAAAACAATTAAATCTGTAACTGAGAATAGGCATGGTTTAGAGCTCTCTCCCTGCATAGCCAAAGATTCTCAAACCATCACAGATAAATCAGCAATGCTGAATTTATTCAACGAGCACTTTATCACCTCTGGATCCCTTTTTGACACAGTAAATAATGTGTCAAATAAATCCTCGGTCTGTCCTGTTTTTAATTCAACTTTGCCTGAGCATTTTAATTTTAGACCGGTCACTGTCAGTGAGGTACACATTGCCCTTAGACTTTTAAACGTTAGGAAACCAGCAGGTCCTGATCTTTTAGAGCCTTATTTTTTAAAATTAGCTATAGATTTTATTGTTACTCCTTTAACTTATCTTTTTAATCTATCATTGGCCAATAGTGAGATTCCACTCATTTGGAAATCTGCCTTCGTCCTCCCTCTCTTAAAAGGCGGAGACCCCACCCTGCTGAACAATTACAGGCCCATTTCTAAACTGTGTGTTTTAGCAAAGATTTTAGAATCACTTGTGGCTGATCAACTCAAAGAGTTTTTAATATCTAATAATATCTTAGCTGAATATCAGTCAGGTTTTAGAAAGAAACACAGTACAACCACAGCTGCTCTTAAAGTGGTGGGTGACTTTATCAATTTTTTGGATTGTAAAGAACATTGTGCCGCTCTCTTTATTGATTTATCAAAGGCTTTTGACACTGTTGACCATAGCATTTTAAAAAACAGACTTCTCAGTATTGGTCTGTCGGAAAAGTCAGTCTGTTGGTTTGACAATTACTTGTCAAACAGATCTCAATGTGTGCAAGCTGATGGCTTGTCCTCGGGGTATCTTCATGTACAAAGCGGAGTACCACAGGGCTCAGTCTTGGGACCACTTTTATTTACCCTGTACATTAACAGTATCTGTTACAATGTTCCCACTGCTAATTTTCATTTATACGCAGATGATACTGTTCTGTATTGCTCAGCTCCCACGCAGAATCAAGCCCTTTGCCTTCTTCAGGAGGCCTTTGATATTATACAGGACAACCTGGGGGAGCTAAGGTTGGTTTTGAATTCTGACAAAACTGAGCTGATGATGTTCACTAACTCAAAAAAGAGGTCGCAGAACCTCCCATCTATCGTCACAGCTCAGGGTGATGTGATTGAGTTTGTATCTTCCTATAAATACCTTGGTTTTGTGATCGATGACTCTCTGTCTTTTAAGCTTCATATTGAGCAGCTTGTCAAGAAGCTTAGGCTACGGCTGGGTTTTTATTTCAGAAATAAGTCTTGTTTTTCTTTTGCTGCAAAAAAACGTCTTGTTGCTGCTACTTTCTTGCCACTGATTGATTATGGTGATGTTTTATACCAGCATGCTTCTTCTCAGTGCCTTAAATCTTTGGATACTGTTTATCATGGAGCTCTACGGTTTGTAACAAATCTTAAGGCTCTAACACATCATTGTACTCTGTATGAGCGAGTTGGGTGGCCCTCTCTTACCATTCGTAGACTGAATCATTGGCACACTCTGATTTACAAGGCTATTCTTGGCCTGCTCCCATCTTACTTGAGTAACTATATTCACGTGAAAAGTTCTGGGAGCTACAGTCTTCGTTCTGTGACTCTGTCACAAAATTTACTCTTGCTATCTGTCCCCAAAGTTCGTCTTGAAATGGGTAAAAGAAGCTTCAGATATGCTGCTCCTGCAGACTGGAATCTGTTACAAGAAAAACTGTGTCTTGAAGAGCTGGTCTCTTTAAATCTTTTTAAATGCAGATTAAAGGCTTTAGAGCAAGATGAAGCAGGCTGTAAATGCTTTGACTGAAAATGTTCTGCTCTGTGACTCTGACTTAACTGATTGTTCTGTTTGTATTTGTGTCTGAAATTGTCTCATGTCTGAAACTTTGTAAATGTGCTGCTGACTGTCTTGGCCAGGACACTCTTGAAAATGAGATTTTTTGATCTCAATGAGGTTCTTCTGGTTAAATAAAGGTTAAATAAATAAATAAAAAAAAATGTGGCAGAGTTAGCCTGTCAGGGACAGTAATTTGCTGGCAGTCCCATAATAATGGAGTGTGTTTTAGGGAGCTCATTTGTTGTTTGCAGTGAAGTGTTGCATTTCATCCATGTCCTTTTCTGAAGTTTTAATTTCAATGTTTGTATTTATGCTCGTATATTTACATGTGTTTTTTCCTTATTTTCCTTTGTAGAAACCACACACACACATACTCACACACAAACAGAGTATAACAAAAACGGATTTAAATAAAGAGTGGAAACTTGAAGAGAGTGTGTCTGTGGCCATCATTCATGTTCTAAGCGGACAACCTGTGTTGATTGCAGCTCCATCATCAGTAATGCAGTTTCATTGAGGTCTCAAGTATGGTATCAAGATAAACCATCACCTCCCATTGTAAACAAAAACTTTCTCTGCAACTCTAAAGAATGTTTCTTACTGTGTTTCATGAGGATGAAGAAAACAAATCCACTCAATGCTGCTGGTAAAGTCATAGCTGATCCTCTGGTCCGTGTCTGATCTGGCTGCATCAAATGCACGGCATTTGTGAGTCAGTTCATCATAAACTACTGCTCTGCATCTAAAAAAAGAGGATGTGGTCTCTGAAGACTCTCCTTCTTGTTCGTGGTGTTGTGTAACAAAAAAAAAAAAAAAAAAGGGCCATGGCTGTTTCCTTCCTCATGACGTAGTCAATTTGCATGAACTTGCGAATGACTGTAAATCCCCTGAAAGGAGAAATGATTCTCACTGTTCTGTTAATAATAAAGCAGCTTTAAAAAATACTTTAAAGATCGACAGTAAGTGTAAGTACGTTAAGGCCCTTTCACAAACCAAACAATATGGTACAATAGAGGGATTATTTGTTTGTCAACAACGGCGGATGCGCGCGCAACTTGGGTGCAGAAGCACTGCAGAGTATAATGGTTTGTCAACCGACGCGGGGGAGTTAACCACCAAAAACACTGCATTATCCATGGACACTTACTAGACTGTGACAGACCAGATGGTAAACGTGTCAATAAATCAGAAACCCTCCCAGACCAAAAAGAGCACACAGACTGCTGAGTCTGAGACTCAGTTCATAATAAAAGAACCAGAAAACTATGACCAGAGAACTGCACCAAATCAGAATATTAATGGTTGTGTATTTCAGGGTTAATAGACTGGTTTATCATTTTATAATATTACGTAATTTTACTTTGTTCATAAAATGTGTTTCTGTTAATCATAATTTATAGGATCACTCATTATTTACTGTCTGTATTGAGCCCATGTTTGGTCATAACCTCAGCCCCAAACCAACTTTTTAATTAAATAAGCAAAGTCAAATCTGTATCAGCAGTTAATATTGCTTGTTTGCAGTCAAACCTGGTTAACTGAGGTCGGATAAAGAAGACACATTTAATCACACACACGCAGACGCGCTGGTGTTTCAGTGTAAAGTGTGACCCTGTTAACTGGTGACTCTCGGCTGTTAATCACGGCTACCGCCGGCTGAAATTCACTAGTTAGCATGGTCGCTATTAACTCCGAAACACCAGTTGCTCTGTAACGGTCGAAACTTGACAGAAGTTGCCTCGATTGTGTAGTATTGTTTTTGACAGCTGTCCACAGAACAACCGTACATTTTGATGCTACCAACAGGTTGAATTTAGTGTTTAAAATGCTAACTCGTCTGAATGAATGGAGCTAAACACTGCTTCTGCGGTCATGCGTGCGCGGCTTTATGATGACGAAGACTGATAATCCCTTTATACATCGTGATAATTTATGGGCAAATAGATGAGTAAAAATATTCATGCACTTCCTTTCTCTTGACATCAAAAGAGCTGCGATACCTGGTCTTTAATATTTACTTTTCTTTTTCTTTTTTCACTTTTTCTGAATCAAACTTAACTGACATGTTCAATAGACAGCTCTATATTCATGTAAAAGTCAGGATATATTTCACTAGTCCACAACGTGGCACTGTACGTGGCTGGTTCAAGTTCCAACTGAACCATGCTTGGAAGCTGGTTCAGTGGCTTGTGGAGATGCAGGCTGACCCTCTGAGGCCCTGCTGCCAGTTACAACAGTTGGCGTCCTTTGCCTACAGAGCCTCTTGGGGTAGTGGTTGCTCCTTTTGCCCTTAAAGTTCATCCCACGTTAACACCTATGAGTGAAGTATAGTTAACATGGTGGTGCAGGCGAGTAGTCAGAAATAATGAACGACAAGTGTTCTCATACCTAACCTGGGCAACAGCTCATAAGAAGTGCTCTGGTTGGACAGAACCTGTCAAATCCAGCAGGTGACTGGATAAATGACTTGTCAGTCACATTCAATATAGGCCAATAAGACCAATCAGATAAAACGCCTACTAATACAGGCAGCACTCATGCTAATCTCCTTACAGGCAGCAAAAGAGTAACCCAACATGCCAAACGGACAGTTCCATATATCTGCAACGGAAATATTTTACTGAGAGAAGAGCCCAAAGAAAATGTTATCAGCTGGCAGAACTTTCAAAAATAACTGCAGCTGGTGACTGTACAGTTGTTCTGCCAGTCACACTCATCACAGACAACTCCATATCAAGCCAAAGTATGACATAGCAGTTAGACAATGTTGTTAGCTTAAGCCATGTTCTAGTCCTTAGACTAACTTCTTACATAAAAGTATCCCACACAGATGTATCATTTACCACTTATATGTGATGTACATCTTGTCAATGACAATCCCCACCAAGTTTTCCTGGTAATTCTGAGGAGAGCGTATTTTAGCTTGTCAAAATGGACCCGCTTGAATTCAGGCAAAGAATAAAGCAGATCCATTTGCACTGCAAGGTTAGCAGAAGAGTGATGCAGGGATGTTGAGTTCTAGGAGACCATTCCGGAAATAAGCATTGCACATATATAGATATAGATAAATAAATATTTATATAATAGTAGTGATAGTAGTAACAAAGTAATAATATATAGTAATCATCCCAACAAGCAAACCTTCAGGGTTTTAAAGTTGACTTTTGAAAATACAAATGCAAATCATTTTAAAAGGTCTTTAAAATTTTCTGTATTTGGGTTTAGATGAACTACAACGGAACTGTTTTTTACTTACCAGATTCATCAATGGTTCGAAATATTATCAGAATATGAATTGATAGCAGACATTATCCTTTGTAGTAGCTCTAACAGCTAGAACTTCCGGTCCAGATCTTGCAGGGCCTTGATGTCTTCAGTGTCACCTTTAGTGCTCTTGTGGACCTCACTGGTCGAGTGTTATTTAAAGTTTCAAAGCCAGCAGATTGAACTTCAGTGGCATGATTGTTGGACTCTTTGTTCACGTCCTGTAAATAAGTGAGAAAAAAAAATCATGAGTATGATTTTAGGCTACCATGGCTTCAGCTCACAGTAGATTTTCCTGTGGAATGATTGTGGTGATTAGTTACAAACTTCTGAGCAGACAACATTGCATACTCAACAAGACATACCTCATTTCTTACCTCATACTCAGACTCTGTCTTGTTAATTAGGGAGGCACAAATGCATGACGTGTTAAAAACAAATGCTCATATCTGCTTGACAAGGTCATCATATTTTAATTACTGATAAACTCACAATACTTCTGTGTAACATTAAGAGGAAATACTTTGCTTCATAAAGGTTTAGCTCTGTTCTTAAATGAGGGACAGCTAACTTTCCTCTGGGCCCTCTGTTAAACAATTCTGCCAAACTCAACTGTACAAAGCTGTCGAGACTGAGGCCTCTGTACTAGTGGTCATATTCAGTTCACTATTTTGAAAAGAAATGTTCAGTGTGTAAGAATTTTTTAACACACAACAGCAAGCCTGGTAAAACCCCAGATTGCACTGGCTAAGCAGTATTATGTAAAAACTCCTGTGCATTTTTACTTCTCAGAATTTTTTCAAAGAGGAATGCTAAAAAGAGGAACTAATGCAGCAACACATGGTGCCACTGGTCACACAGTCAATAGTACAATAAAAGTACAGGCCATTCAAAGGAAAAGCTTACATGATAGAATAAACAGAGTCACAACGTTAAAATGTATTCAAATAAAATACACAGCCTGGCCAGAAAAAAAATGCCTTCTGGATTTAACAAAGAGAGTAGGTATGAGTCTTGCATTGGATAATTACTGCATTGGCGATTATCTTTCAGCTGGCAACAAGATTTTTTAACCTCAGCTGATGCAATGAGTAGCTTCTAATTTCTTAAAAAACTATGTTGAAAGACATCCTGTGGTCGTGGAAAATATGTTAGTCCGTTTAAGAAGGGTCATATCACTGGCATGAATCAAGCAGAGAAAACATCTAAGGAGATTGCTGCTATGACTTGGGTTTGTTTTCTTAGCTTTTGTCCTAGAAACTTAACATTTTGGATAGTTTCTCTTAAAAGGCATAGCTTTTGATGTACCTGAGTTCATTTGTTTACTCCCAATGATTGTCGAGTATGGCATCGAAGGGTAAGCGCGACCAGACTGTGGCCTTGAAGGAGGCTGGACTGACAACAATGCAAATCATGAAAAAGGTGAATGTTTGTCGTAAGACTGTCTACAATGTCATGAAACGATACAAGGAGACTGGCAATACCACCAGCAAGCCAATCCCTGGAAGAAAACGTTCAGTCCGGACCAAAAGGGTTGTTGAGATGGGGAGCAAGAGAATCCAAAGGAATCCTCGCACGAGCATGAGGGCAACAGCAAAGGAAGTGAACATCTCAAGAACTTCACTGAGAAGAATCCCCAAACAGCATCTCTGACTGAAAGCACTAAAAATGCAACACAGACAACTGATTTCAGCCGCTTCTAAGAAAAAAACGGCATGACAGGGGGAAAATGATGCTGCAGGAGATCCAGAGTGCCACAGACAAAGTCCTGGTTTGGTCTGATGGGAAGATCTTCACCGTTCAGGCAGTGGTCAATTCCCAGAATGGCAGGGTTTATGCACATAGTGCACTAACCTGACAAGCCAGATGGACAGCTCCATATATCTGCCAAAGAAATATTTCACTAGTCCATCTGGGTAGGAGCCCTTTTAATTTGTTTTCAGAGGCAGAACGTTTAAAAAAAACACAAGCTTGTGATTGGATAATCGTTCTGCTCGTCACATTCATCACAGACCAATCCACATCAAGCAGGGTTGCCTCATATAATGAAGCAATGTTTTCATTGGATTTGTCATTTTTTTTCTTTTATATATACATTTTATTTTATTATTTTGTTTATATTGGTTGCTGATGCTGCTCAGTGATTTTTGAAGACTGTATGATGCAAAATGTGCCTGTTTGTTACTTGAAATGGCTGAATAAAGAATTGAAAAAAAAAAATAGCATACTTTTTTGTTAGCTGTTAGCTTGTTAGCCGCTAACTTAGCTGCTAACAGCTAACGGTCTTATACTATCGTCTTACACTAAATTGTACCACACAGATGATTCATTTAACACTTATATGTGACATGAACCCACCAAAGACAATCCCTACAAGTAAACTTCTGAGGAGGGCAGATTTCGACAAGTTTTACTAAGTATCTATGAGGACAATAGGCTAATCGGCATCTTTGTTCTCAACTTCCGGTTTTCAACTTCCGGTTGTTGTCACGTCCGCATTCTACAGTTCCCGCCTCTCTTCCCTGATTGGGCCGTTAAAATTTTAGCCGAGTGAAACCATTGGTCAACGGAGTGCTACAAGATGGGATCTGCAGGATTTCAGGAACTGTATCAGGCAGGCCCATCTGCTATGCAAGGTTAATAGTGCACAGCACCTACCTGAAGGCTGCAGAACTCATTTTCATCATCAGAAGTCAGCTGGAGTCACGGTGTGAGTTGCTGTTGCATCTGATGGCGCAAAGTCTCCTTTGGTCTTCATTCAGGAGGGTGTGAAAGTGAACAGCCAGGTGTACCTTCAAATGCTTGAAGACAAAGTGTTGCCTTGGTGTACCAATGCGTTTGGAAACCAGTATGTCTTCACACAAGATGGTGCACCAGCTCACACATCCAATGTCACACAGGCCTGGTGCAAGCAGCACTTTCCTGGCTTCTGGGACAAGAACATGTGGCCTCCGTCAAGTCCGGACATCAATCCAATGAACTTTGCGATCTGGTCTATCCTGGAGAGGGAGGTCTCAAGAGAAACTCACAGCAGTGTCACCTCTTTGAAGACAGCTCTGATGAAGTCATGGTCAAAACTTGATGCACAGACAGTGCGGCGCTCATGCCAGGCAGTGCCAGGTCTTCTCCAGGCCTTCTCCAGGCTATGATAAAGGCAAAGGGTGGCCATATTGAGATGTAAATCTTTTTGGTGACAGAGAATAAAGTATAGAAACTGTGTTCAATGTTTGTTATGTTTGTCTGCAAGCATTTTTGGATAGTGCGGAAAAAAACGATGGGTAAATCTTTCTGGCCCATCCTGTAAATGTTTGGCCAAATCAAATCGAAGAAAAACAACAGTAGAACTCAGGGGTGTGTTTAATAGTGAAAGTAAGAGCATTTCCACACACACAATGTGAAGGGAACTCAAGGAACTGGGACTGAACAGCTATGTAGCCTTAAGAAAACTTCTAATCAGTAAGGCTAACTGGCGAAAAAAAGCTTCCGTTTGTTTGGGAGTATAAAGATTGGACTCGAGGACTGAAAGAAGGTCATGTGATCTGATGAGTCCAGAATCACCCTGGTCCAGAGTGATGGGCGCATCAGGTGATGTGATGCACTCATCATGCCTAGCGCCTACTGTCCAAGTCCGTCAGGGCAGTGCTGTGATCTGGGGCTTCTGCAGTATGTCAGGTCCAGGTTCATTATTTGCCCATTATTCAAACAATGGATTTTTTTCCCCTTAATGGCACGAACATATTTCAAGACGACAATGCCAGGATTCATCTGGCTCAAATTGTGAAAGAGAAAGCTAAAAGCGGTCTAATGAAATATTAGTGTATGTGACCTTTTTCTGGTGGCAACTTTTTTTGGCTAGGCAGTGTTCATATCAATGAAACTGACAAATTCTTACACCGCAGCAAGAACAAAGATTAACATAAAAGTTTTGTAATTAAGCATTACAAGTAATTTAAAACAAAAAATTCTGGGCAGTGATCAAAAACCAGCATAAAATAGAATAAAATGTGAGGGACAGAGGCACTCACCACATCGGCTCCATCAGGTTTTATGGCTCTTCATCCATGTAGAATTCTGTACCAATGCACTCTTGCTCAGCTTCTAAATGATCACATCCAGGATTTTTCAATCAACATTTTAAAAACATATATTGCGTGTACATTGTAAAAGTGGCATATTGTGCTTCTTTTCTGTAATGTAGCATGGATCATTGATGTCGTCGGAAACATTAGTAACATGCTTTTGTCAAAAAATAAACAATAAAAAAAATACATAGATTAAGCGCAGTTGTATTCTTTCCATGTTCACAAAACCGCTCTGTTCAGTACGGCTGGTTTTGAGGGTGGTATTCAGTGCAAAGCAGCTTGCCTCATCGTCAGGTCTCTATACATTTTAACAGCGGCCAACATATCAACATAAAACAGAGACTTAACGCTACCATCCTGAGCCCATGCAAAGTCTTGCCGGTTACCAGTTAACTACAAAGAGCGTTTTCCCCAAACATTACAGGCTAAAGCACAACATGCTAATCACTGGAGTGGGACACTGCTGCAAGTTAGCCTACCTTCCGGGCTAACATTAGATCAAACAAATGGGTCATGGAATGTGTAAAGGACTGATAACATTACACCAACTACATTTCTCTGGTCTAACTGCAACATTTCAGCAAGTAACGTTACTATTGACAAACATTTTGTTCACTTACCTCTGGTTCACTTCCCTGGCTGTTAGCATTCGCAGATAAGCAAATAAAAACTGCACGTCATCCAATCCCTTGCATTTTCATCATCAGGTTTGGCGATTGGCCGGCAACTGGACAGACTTTTGTAAATCAACCATAGTGAATGTAAAACATTGATGCTACAAGTGCTGAGAGATTCACTAAAGCACGATAGTTACAAATGACTGTAGTTCATATATATGAACACTGTTCATATATATAAACGTATATATATACATATATATCTATCTATATATATATATATATGTGTGTGTGTATATATATATATATATATATATACACACATATATATATATACACACATATATATATAAATATATATATATATGTGTGTGTATATATATATATATACACACATATATATGTATATATAAATATATATATAAATATATATTTATATATATATATATATATATATACACACACATATATATATGCATATATATATATATATATATATATATATATATGCATATATATATATATATATATATATACATATACATATACATATACACACACACATTTATGTACACATTAGGGCGATATGGTCTAAAACTAAAATCCCTGATTTTTTTCCACAACACGCGATTTACGATTTTAACCGATTTTTCCCTCCCTAAACGAAACAAAACTCCCAGTGACATAAAAAATGACGCAAATCAAGTTTTGCCTTTATGCTGTCTTACTGTTTCCTTCTAAAGGTCAAAGTTTTAATCATAAAAGTTTGATTGTGTAGCATAAATGTAAGCAGGTTTGTCTACATAAACACTAAAAGGCTGAGGTATTTACAAGTATTAGCATGAAAGTCTCTGATCAATATTTTATCTACTTAAATAACAAATACAAGCCTATAAAAGTGCTTGTGCAAACCCTGCAAGACAGACCATTTTGAAAATTGTATATATTTTTTTTTAAATTGCAACTACTTACAATTGGACTAAGGCAAGAAAAAAATCTCGATTTGTAATTGTTTAAATTTTCTGCAGAAAATAGTTCAAATTCACTGATTTAATCGATTTTTGGCCCAGCTGAAACTTTAAAATGATGCATTATCAAGTGCCCATGTGTGAGTGCATACCTGCATGTGATGAGAGGTGGCCATTAAACTTTGGAAGACTTTAATGTGCTTTACTGCATGCTGTATGTAAAACTTGTCAGTCTTCATATTAAGTTTTGCTTATACCTGCTCACACTGGAGGTACTGGAGTGCAGCCATGCCATCTCCTCCCCTCCACCCTTCTCTGCCTCCTGAGTGAATTTCACCATCACACCTGCATGTTAGCAAAGGAAGTATTAAAGATAACAGAACATTATGAAGAATAAACAATATCATTATGATTGAGAAAGCTAAAGTCTGAAGAGGTCTCACCTCAAACAAGGCTTTAATGTGGGGAGGTGGATCATGCTTTTTGCTCCCTCCACAAGTCTGTTTCTCTGCGAGGAGTCTGTGGTAAAGGGAGAGAGAGAGAACCGAGCATTCTATTGGATATTTAGAATTTCGCATAAATCTACAAGAAAACTTAAAAATAAACTGTTAACATGAGAGCTCAAAGCTCTGGAAAAACCAATACAACATAAGAAAGACAAGCTTCTGCTCTGCACAGCGGCCATCACAGTGCACCGCTTAACGTCAGTACGAGAACACTTGTGCATGTTTGCACCCGCTCACACCCACACAGAAACAAAAATACAGACTCTCTCACACTCACCAAACCTCAGTCACACTGACACTCACCAAACCTCAGTCACACTCACGCACACCCAGCCTCTAAAACAGAATTACAATTGCAGCATATTAATGTTCATAAAAAATTGAGAGGCGCTTAAAAACCACAAACCATGGTGTGTGTCTATTTGTAGGGTTAAGTAATACAATATTCTACTGGTTTCAAGTCACTGTCATATCACAAAGAAGCTATGCGCAGGTCTGTGTATGGAAAAAATATAATTTTCTGCATACAAATATTAATTTTACATACATAAAGCACTAAATTACCATAACAAGAGATGTGTCTTATTTATCCATATCAATAATACAATTTGAATACTGGAGCCACCGGGTCACATGACATGGATGCTTTAAAAAAAAAAAAGATAACTTCTGAGTAATATTTTTCATAACAAATAGAGATAGCACTAATTTACAATAACAACTAGTGTGTCTTACTTGTAGGTTTTAGTAACACAAAATAATACTAGTTTGGAGTCACTGGGCCACAAGACATGAAAGCTATTAAGAGAAATATAATTTCAGCATACTATCATTATTTAAAAATAAATTAAGGACTAAAATACCAGAAAAGTGGTGTGTCTTTTTTGTCCGTTATAAAAATTATAACCCAATTTTTATTTTAAATAAAACATCACTTTTTGCCTTCCTTTTAACCCCATTTTTACAACTTTATGCCTATTTTGCCCCTATTCATCTTTTTTGGCCACTGTCAGAACCATTTTTGGAATTTTTAAATGGTTTTTGAAATTTAAAATCAAATTTATTTCCCAATTTTGCTGCCATAATCATTTTTTGGAATTTTTACATGGTTTTTGAAATTTAAAATCAAATTTATTTCCCAATTTTGCTGCCATAATCAATTTTCCTAAGCCACTTCTGGATTTTTTTTTTGCCAATTTTCCATTTTTTTTTTTTTTTTTGCAATTTCATACCTATTTTACACATATTTATTAACCTTTTTCCACTTTCATACCATTTACACCCAATTTTGCAATTTCATCCCTTTTATTTTACCTCTATTTACACACTTTGTACCACTTTTTGACCAATTTTAACTTTTTTTAAACCCGTTTTTACAACTTTATGCCTATTTTGCCCCCATTCATCTTTTTTGGCCACTGTCAGAACCATTTTTGGAATTTTTTAATTATTTTTTAAATTTAATTTCAAATTAAATTCCCAATTTTGCTGCCATAATCAATTTTCCTAAGCTACTTTTGGATTTTTTAGCCAAGTTTTCACCATTTTTTTCCTCTCTCCAGGCACTGGTAGAACCAGGACATGCGTCTGCTCTGAAAGATCCAGGTGCAACCACATCACCGTTTTGTTAGTTCTGCTATTGTGATTACACGATGTTGCCATGTGAATAAATTGGTGAATTATTTTTGAAAAATAGATACATGTTAGTAAATATTTTTTAGTTCAATCTAACATAAATCTTACTAATGTGGTAAAAATTATGAAGACTTTTGAAAATTGGATTTAAAACATTTTAATGCCAATTAAGGCCTTATTTTTGGAATTATGAATTCAATGCCTTTTAAGACTTTTCAAGGATCCGCAGGAACCCTGGAGAGAGCTCTGATATACAAGTGGTGTGTCTTTTTTGTAAATTTTAGTAATGTAAAATAATACTAGTTTGGAGTCACTGGGTCACATGACATAAAAAAATATGATTTCTGCATACTAACAGTAATACAAATGATTTAAAGAACTAAAACACCGTAAAAAAGTGGTGTGCCTTTCTTTCCAGATTACTAGTACAACTGAATACCGGCTTGGCATTAATGAGTCGCCTGTCAAAGAAGCCTTGGGAGGAAAACAGGTAATTTAAGGAAGCATCAAAATGGCAAAATAAGTGTTGTGACTCATTGCTCCAGCTTAGTAACACAAGTGGATACTAGTTTGGACTCACTGGGTCACATGGCATCGAAGCTATTGAAGAAAAATGATAATTTCTGCATTTTAATATTCATAAAAAAATTGAGGAAGCAACAAAATACAATAAAGTTTTGTGTCCTATGTGTCCAGTTTACAATTTGGTAATTGTGTGAAGTCACTAGGTCAGGTGACATGTGAACTGCTGAAAATATTGCAATAATTTTGTACACATATATTTATGTAAAGTAATTTATGACGTTCCATGAACCAGCTTTTCCAGATTGAGCGCGAGGCCAGAAGGTGAGCTAACCGTCCTCCAACTGCTAACACTGGGCAAACATCTGTGAAGCCGTGGCTGAAACAGGAGGGGATATCCGCCGAATATCCATCTTAAAACTACCTTTACCTTGGTGACAAGCAAGTCTCTCTTCCACTTGCTTTGTTAAACTTTTACGGAGCCCTTTATATCCCCAACTCCATGACCGAAGACCAACACCGAGGCAAAGTACACTACACACAAGCTAGCTGAGAAAACAAGTAAACGGCTGTTGCTAACAGGTTTACAGGGCAACAGCTATAAAGTATATACCGTTACACTCGTGGACACCGTAAAACTAAAACGTGTCCAAAAATAATCGTTTAATACAGTTCCAATAATAATACAATACAGAAACTTACTGTTATCGGTGACTGCTGGGGCTCCAGGAGAAGATTCCAGAAAGCTTTGACGTTCCTTAGAAACCGGTTTCTCGTGGGGCGGGGCTTAAAGCTGATTGGTCCACTCACCGCTCAAATTGACCAATGGCAGGTCTTTGTGAGCTCTAACTTCATTATATGTATTTTGTGGTGTTTTAAAATTATTATTTAAAGATTGAATAATGATGACAAAGAACTCTAGTTATTGTACTTTATACTTTAACTAAAATGAAACAAATTTGTTGTAGTTTATAACATTCTGCACAGAGCTGTTCAGAACATTTGGCCCTGTGCATAGAATTAAAGAATGACAGGTTGTGGTGAACTCAGAATTAAAAGCTAAAAAAATATATTTTAGCTTGGGGGTGCTGGTTTGGCAGAGTGGTCCACACACATGCCTCCTCTGGCCCA
The DNA here is from genome assembly GCA_036419115.1 of Scarus forsteni. Classification (NCBI taxonomy): domain Eukaryota; kingdom Metazoa; phylum Chordata; class Actinopteri; order Labriformes; family Labridae; genus Scarus; species Scarus forsteni. The sequence continues at coordinate 2,596,646 of JAZDUH010000216.1, read as the reverse complement.
GGCTCGAGCCCAGCCCGCAGCAAGCCCTTATTTCTATAATACATAGATATGATCTAATTTAAGTTCATATTATATTTACAGCTAATATGATCTAATGCAATTTCATGGTGGTGTTTTTTTTAAATGTCTGTCATATAATTAGAGACTTTTACTATGACTTAAAACTTAAATGTTCCAATTTATGTTTCAATTGAAACATTAAATTTGCTGTAGTGTATTACAGTTAACACTGCTCCATTTAGAACATTGCATCCTCTGCTCAGAATAGACCTATGACAAGTGTATGTAAACTCAGAATTTCAAAACTTTAAATGTTTTAAAGGAGATATATCATGCTGATGCATGATTTAATACTTACATATAATACATTTGAAAACAAGACCTTACACCCCCTTCATTTTCAAAAAATGAGATATTGTATTTTTTCTGATATCCTAGAACGAGATTTGATGCCTCTGAAAATAGGTCATTGCGAGATGTCCGCGAGATTTCAAACGTTGTGACATCACGAGGTACCTTTCTTTTTATTGGAGTAATCTGATAAAACACTTCCTCCTCTGTGATGTCCGTTAGCCACAAAACCATCACCGAGGAACACATCCATCCAGCAGGGGTTTATAGTTCCCTAGCTCACACTCACTCATTACCTGCTCTGGCCTGTAGGGGTACTCAATATGCGCTCGCTGCTTTGAGCCTGCTGGAAAATACAGTAGAAGAAGAAAGACAGGTTGGCTCTACCCCCGATAGAACTGACCAATCAGAGCACAAAGGGCTGTGACATTGCAAGGTAACTTTAGGTCATCCTCAGATCCGAGCATTTCAATGAGACCTTGTTAATAGCCTAAAATGAGGATTTTGAGAACGCTATTGTGGGGCAATGAAGGAACTAAATGACTTGTACTGAGGACAGAAATGCTTTACAGGCATCCTAGTCTGACATAGTGAAAAGGAGAAAAAAGCATGATATGTCCCCTTTAACTTAAATTTATTACAACTTATATTTTGTTGACTATTTTTTTCTGTGTGTGTTGTGCCGTATGCAAGTATCCAAGTAATGTACTTCATCAAAGGGCCTTGGTGGTGGGAAACTAAGATGTAAACAAACTATGCGTGTGATGATCCTATGTTGTTTTGGTGGCTTGTTTTCTCTTATTTTTTTTAATAACACAGAGTTTGGCATGTGTACAGCAATGTATAGTATTTGTGTCTGTCCTGAGATACATGAACAGAAAGAGAAGTGAGCTACAACACTGGTATACATTCAGGCTCATACCACATAACTCACACAACCCCACTTAAAAAAAAAAAAAAAAAAAAAAAAACTATCCCTTTTATCCCTTGGAACCCAATGGTTTTTGACTTGACAACTCCACATTTTTGACAGATACACTCCAAGAAATTAGGAAAGACACCTGTGCTGCATGCCAAAAGACTAAGAGACAGGACCTTTGAATAAATGTGCAGTTCAATACCTGAATAACTGTGACAACTATTATAAAAACAGCGACTCAAACCTCTATGTCAGCTTTACTGATTTATTATTTTGTGAAAAATACATACAGTACACACACAAGTGTTGGATCTTTCCATGATGATAAAATAACTCTGGACTTTAAGGCAACTCCACAGAGTGTTAAAAACAGTGTTTCTCACAGGTCAAGAGAAATGTTTCGGCTGTAGTTCAGAGAACATTTTGTTTTTTTTACCAGAGTAAATCCTCCCGATAAAACACTCTCCTTGAGGAGGGAGCTCCACGCAGAATCCAGCATCTGATCCTGGACGTTTCCAATAAATTAAAATCCATTCTGATAATCCTTAAACAGAAAGTTTTGTCGTTAAACTTCCCTTTTTCTCGATTCTGAAGGCTGTGTCCTCTTCTTCTCGTTCACAGTCAGACAGACGTCTGTGTTCTCAGACAGAGAACACAGACGTTTTTCCCCTCCACTCTCCTCAGTTTCCCTTTTTGTTTCTTTCTGTCTACATGCATCCCTCTCCCTGGTGTCTCGTAGCTGCGGGGTGTGGGAGAGGTCATCTTTATGGCTGCCACTGCTTCTTGTCTCGACCTTGATGCTCTGGTATGTGTTTGAAGCGGCACTTGTCTCCATAAAAACAGCCCGTGGTCCGCCAGTAAAAGCACTCATCTCCATCTATAGGGGCACACCCCCTGGACCTGCATGGAGAGAAATGAGGATATTCTAAAAAGGGATGCACATTTTTATCAAATCAATATCAGTGTCAGCAGATATTTGCCTAAAATGGGATTATCAGTATTGGAAGGTATGACAACTTTTTTATTTCTTTACAGAGGATATGTTAACCGTACAAATTGGCCACATATTTTTCAAATATCAGCTGACACCTTTGGGTCATTACTATGGATGCACCAAATATTCGGTGGCCGAATATATTCAACCGAATATTGGAAAAAAAAAACATATTCGGCCTTCGGTGGAGTGAGGTAATAGCAATGGCGAATAGTACCGTGTGACGCAATGACGAAATCAACTACATCATTGTGTGTGACTGTGGCTAAGCAGACGAATGCTGTGTTCCAGGCAACCCGCGACTCGTGTTTTTCCCTCCTGTAACTCGTGAAAGTGCACTGGAACGGCAGTGGAACTCGTAACTTCCGACCCGTGAACTTGTACCAGAGCGATGTACTCCGAGTTACGACTTGTGATGTCACATCACTGCCTAAACAATATGGCAGCCTTTAAATAATGACAAACACTGTAAAGTATAAGCTTCTGTTACATTATGCACCGTTTCCCCGCTTCTGTTTCACTCAAATGAGTTAGTGGATAAAACATAAATCTTATAATGCCTGCCATGTTGGATAATTTACATACCAGAATTCCTTGCGCTCAAACCAAAGTCGTAATTTGCCTGGAACGCTTTCAGGTTTGAACTCGGAGATTTCAACTGGGAAGTTTTCGAGTTAACGCAGCATGGCTGTCACTTTTCCTAAAAATCAAACTCAAACATGCACCCAAATAATCAAAGATATTCGATTACCCCGGTATTCCGCCAAGTGTTTATATTCTATTCGGCTTCGGTCACAAATTTTCATTTCAGTGCATCCCTAGTCATTATCATTGAATGTTCACTTTTACTATCACAAGTGTCACTTAACAAAGAAAAACATTTTGTGTGTCTTGCCTGTCATTTGTTTTAATCACAAATAGACTATAACTGTGAAAGACAGGGGATTCATTTAGTTACATGGATGCTTTGTGTAGCCTTGCAGTGCAGATGGGTGCGCCTGATTCAGATCAGGCAGACTAAATCAAATCAATTTGATTGGATAATGTCTATATTGATGTTCATTGTAAGAGCACAGTCATATCTTCCACTCATAGACTGTAACAATGCATGCGTGATCAGAATGCGCAACCCAAGAAAACCATGGCAAATATATGAAGAGGGCAGTTTGATTAGCACCTGCAGCTCTTCCAGTTCATTAGCAGGACTCTTTAGTCAACGGCATCTTTCCTTAGTAACGGCTGAATCACAGATTATGCTTGCGAAGTGGTGACAAATGTAGAAATTTAAAAAAAAAAAAAAAAAAAAAACATAGAATAAGCTGTTCAGCACCATGCAGCCACTGTGCTCTGATGAGTCTCTGCTGTGCTGGTCTTCTGTATGGAGGGGACGGTCCGCTGGATCCAACGATCAGGATACCTCATCACCAACTTACAGCCCCCGAGCTCTGTCCCCTGGTCAGAAGAAAACAATCATTATTATTGTTGTGATTATTATTATTATGGTTAAATTAAATTACAGGGCAGTTTGAGGCTTGCTGTCACTCACTAATCAAACTGTAGTCATGAGAAGATCCAACCTGGCAGGTGAGCGAGCTGTTTTTTAATTATAATAATTGACTTTATTTGTATTGCACTTTACATTTTTGCAATCTCAAAGTGCTACAAAAAAATAAAAAAAACAAAAGTCAACATTAAAGGTTCTAAAATAAGGGGGGTCTATACAAGTAGTTTAGCAAAATGCTTTTATAAAACAATGGGTTTTAAGACTTCTTTTAAAGCATCCGTTGACTGTGGAGCCCTAATTCATGGGGGGGGGGGGGGGGGGGGGGCAAGGGCAAGCATTTAGCTGCTCCGCTCCTCAGTTATGGAACTCACTCCCCCCATGTCCTCGGCAACACTGAGTCCTTACCCCTCTTTACAACCAGACTAAGAACTCATCTGTTCAAACTCTCCTACTCCCTCTGATCTTTTGCACGCCCATTGTATTGTATTATTTTTTAAACCTGTCTTTATGCCTATTTAAATGCACTTTTTATCTTTTGCAAGGTGACCTTGAGTGTCATAAAAGGCGCCTTTAAATATAATATATTATTATTTAGTGATCAGGGAGAGCATTCCACAGCAGAGTTAAACATAATTAAGCAATCTGGAAAATAAATGTATGAACCTGAGTTGAAATTAAAAAAAAAAACGGTTTCTTCAAGTCTCCGAGTGTGTGTGGTCACGTGAAAGCCACAAACTGCCCCTAAAAGAATTCTAATAATCATACAGTTTGTCCATTTGAATCAGGATGAAAAGCCTCTCTGCCACTCACCTGAAGCTTCTCCAGGGCTTTGGCTGCCATGTTGGCGTTCTTGAAGTTGACAAAGGCACAGAAACGTTCATGAAGGACCCTGATGCTCTCGATCTCTCCAAACCTGAAACCACGAAAAACACAAAGCCATTAGTTCACAACACGACACTTTAAGTATAAACCTGCAAGCAAAGTGATGCAGACTTGATTTGTGTACAGTGCTGGAAAAGTGCTTTGATTACAGAGCAGTAAATAGCAGTGTTAATTTTGACAGCACTTTTTACCATAGTTTTAGTTTTAATCTTTTACCCAAAATATCTTTTAGTTCCAGTCATAATTTAGTCATCTAAAGTGTTCTTATTTTAGCTGAGTTGTAGTTGATTACATTACACATTTTAATCAACCAAATCTGCTGTTAATTTAGTCGACTACAATATGAACTGCAAAGTGAAAGGCATTTTTATGTTTCCTTGAATTTCTGAAGTCATGTTTTACACTTGGATAAGAACGTAGAAATTAACAGAAACAAATTTAACTTTTGCGTGAAAAGCAGTCACCTTTATTTAGGCTACCTGGCAGAGCATCTCAGTTACAATACCAGAACTGACAACAAACAGTGAACCTGCTCTACATGAATATATCAATTCATAAAGAGAGCAGCTCTGATTGGATCGCTCCACAACTTATCCCACCACCACCAAGCTAAGGCAGCTGTGATTGGATGTCCCTCTGAACTCATCCAACCTTTCCACACAACCAAAGTAGCTGTGATTGGATATATTCCTAACTTGTCTCTACTTTCTACATGAACAACTTAGGTTGGATTGGATTAAGTCTGTCAGACATTTAAGCCTAGTTATTTGTTTATGCAAATATAGGTTAATTTAATTTCAGTTTTTGTCCATGTGCACTTGATTTTATTAGTTACCGTCTAGTTTTCGTCAGCAGAAGAAAAGGTTCTTGACGCAAACTTTGACAAAAACAGTCAACAAAATTAACACTGGTAAATAGCTACAAGGGCTGTCCTCTTATAACCAACATCCAAATATTAATTCAAGCAATGGGGTAAAAATCCATTTGATCCAGCAGAGGGCGCTCCCAGTGCTCTCTTGACGTCAACAACAGCTGCATCTTGTTTGCCAGAAAGAAACGGATGAGGAGGACACTTCCAGGAAATGGAGGACCAGCAAAACTACTCTCAGCAGACAATAACAACATTCAAACATGTGGGGGCACCAGATGGAAGCACTTTGGGCTCCATCTTGTGTTGATAACATACAAAGCAGTCCTCCCACTATGACACACCTGCAGACCCATTTGTTTGTCCTGTAGCAGCTGCTGACCAGTGGTGCTTTGTCACGTGCAGAACCCAATGCTAGGGGTGGAAGTATCGATACTTTGAGAGCGTCTCTTTTTTTGTACCAATGACTCCAGAAAAGTATTGTTACCAAGTAAGTACTCCCACAAAATGTTTATCTGTGAATTTTTATGGCCTGTTTTCAGTCTTTTTCTGTCTTGGGCCGAGACAGTGCCACCTTCTGTGTCATGTGACTGTGGAGACCAATCAGACGTATCCAACAGTACTCAGCTGCAAGCTTGTACACAGAAACTCAATACAGTTTTGTGGCAAATCAATCTAGAAATTACAGAAAGAAAACTATTTTTTTTGTCATTTTGGCTCCAAAAATATCTAAAATCCTTGTTTTGAATATTAAAAGAAGCAACTTATCTTGTAAACTCCCTACTTTCGGTGCTTCTACTTTCTAACACATGGTTTAAAACTGTCCTTTTTATATGGGTAGCATGGCTAAATCAGCCTCAGTTTTTTTAAGTTATGTTTTAACTGCTCATGATAATAACTCAGAGGGCTGTACCCGACTGTTTGCCATGCCAAGTTCAGATTCTTGTCTATAAATTGCCTGAGGCTCTTGAAGAAAACATACAAACAAAATATCGTTACGTTTTGAAGAGATCCCAGAGGTGTTTTTCTGTTACTTCCAAAGTGATGTTCCCCACCCACAGAGAGCGACAGCTCCTAAGGACAGAAATAAAAATAGCTGTGTTAAGGTCCAGAATAAACTCATGGATGAACATGCACTATCTTTATGAGTGTGTTCAAACTAGTCTTAGAATATCTGTTACTGTGCTGGTTTATTTAGAAAAGGGGCCTGAGCTGAGACCCTCCTTGTCAGGGATGGGAAAATTTGGTTACCAGGAGGGCCGTGTTAAAAAGATCTTCACTGTCAAAGGGCCAAACCGTTGAAATATGACAGTCAACACTAGTCATGATTGAACAAAATTGACTTTATGGTTCTTATTACAAGCTATTCATCAACATTTATTTTGAAAGATCAATCTTTATTTGTGTTGTGCCAGTTAATACCAAGTGTTATCTCAATGTATTTTAGGGTAGAGTAGGCCGGAGCCATACTCCTCATTTTATAGATACACAGATAATCAGTACATATCTGGATATATAGAGGCAGACATAAATGGACTAAATAAGAATTTCTGAGAGAGACAAACTCAAGATCCCAGACCATAAAGCTGTCCTCATCATAGTTGTCTTTGTTGAATATAAATGTATTAAAGGTTAGCTCCTTGACATGTGGTATCTCATTTTAAAGAGTCTATGTGTTGTGAAGTTATTTCTTATAGAAATATAATCAATTACAACCACAGATAGAGAGGTCACTCTAATATTACCATTAAAACCTATTAAGATTATAAACTGGAGATAGTAAAATGTGAATTAAACTTAAATGCAGGTGGTAATATGTAATCAAATGAGCTACACCGTGAATCTAATCCAGCGTAAGTAACTTTCTGATGGAAGTTTCACAGCATTTACTTGTTTCAGAAGCTTATTTTACAAACATTAATCATGTACTAAAAAGTGCATAGAAGCAATTCAAGCCAATCACACAGTTGATCATTTTCTTAACGTTGTCAAAGGAGAGTTTGTAACAATTCTTTATTTGCATATTCATTTTATAATTTAAGCTGACTGGCGGGCTGGTTTGAGGGCCCCTGGGCTACCAGTTGCCCATCCCTGATCTATGTAGAAGGAATGGACTCAGATGAGCACGCTCAACTCTTGTTGTTGAAAAACAAAATCACATTTATTATAAAAAATGAATTATTTTAACTGGAGGACGGAGGCCAAAGAAAGAGAAGGAAAATAATTGTCTGTAAATTGCCCAGAAATGTGTCCAAAGCAAAGGCTGGAGGTGACTGACATTTATGAACATTTTTATTAGGAACATCTGAGAAAGACTGTTTCTATTGAACTTCCATAAAGGTCTTAAAGGACACAGCACTTTGGATTTCTGCTCCATCACATTGTGCATTTTTTTAAAATCATGTGACTAATTAATGAGTTTCTGTGTAAAGATCTTTCTAGAACCTACCCACTCTGGTCCTGACAACACGTCTGCTTCTGTGCTGTGAGAGAGAGAGCACAAGAGAAGATGTTTGTCAAAACAGGAAGGAGTGTTTAGTGCTCTGCACATTGTTTAATGAAATTTAATCCTTCACAAAAAGTTATTTTATTTGTAATCTGTTCAAGGTGAAAAGACATTAGGTTTAATAGTAGTAGTGCTGTGATTTTCAGTGTTTGAGCGTTTATTATTGATTTTATTTGGACAGAGCTGGTCGTTTTGGCACCAGGTTTGGAGAAGGGCGCCAATGTGTTTGTGAGAAATATTATTTAGAGGTTACATATTCATTTTTGATGACTGTTAGAGTATGCTCACACTAATGTACAAAACCCAAAACCAGTGAAGTTGGCACGTTGTGTAAATTGTAAATGAAAACAGAATACAATGATTTGCAAATCCTTTTCGACTTATATTCAATTGAATACACAGCAAAGACAAGATACTTAACGTTTGAACTGGTAAACTTTATTTTCTTTCGCAAATAATCATCAACTTAGAATTTAATGGCAGCAACATGTTGCAAAAAAGTTGTCACAGAGGCATTTTTACCACTGTGTTACATCGCCTTTCCTTTTAACAACACTCAGTAAACGTTTGGGAACTGAGGAGACCAATTTTTGAAGCTTTTCAGGTGGAATTCTTTCCCATTCTTGCTTGATGTACAGCTTTAGTTGTTCAACAGTCCGGGGTCTCCGTTGTTGTATTTTACACTTCATAATGTGCCACACATGTTCAATGGGGGACTGGTCTGGACTACAGGCAGGCCAGTCTAGTACCCGCACTCTTTTACTACGAAGCCATGCTGTTGTAACACGTGCAGAATGTGGCTTGGCATTGTCTTGCTGAAATAAGCAGAGGCATCCATGAAAAAGACGTTGCTTGAATGGCAATATATGTTGCTCCAAAACCTGTATGTACCTTTCAGCATTAATAGTGCCTTCACAGATGTGTAAGTTACCCATGCCTTGGGCACTAACACACCCCCATACCATCACAGATGCTGGCTTTTGAACTTTGCACCTATAACAGTCCGAATGGTTCTTTTCCTCTTTGGTCCGGAGGACACGACGACCACAGTTTCCAAAAACAATTGGAAATGTGGACTGGTCAGACCACAGAACACTCTTCCACTTTGCATCAGTCCATCTTAGATGAGCTCGGGCCCAGCGAAGCCGGCGGCGTTTCTGGGTGTTGTTGATAAATGGCTTTGGCTTTGCATAGTAGAGTTTTAACTTGCACTTACAGATGTAGACGAACTGTAGTTACTGACAGTGGTTTTCTGAAGTGTTCCTGAGCCCATGTGGTGATATCCTTTACACAATGATGCCGGTTTTTGATGCAGTTCCGCCTGAAGGATCGAAGGTCACAAAGGATTTGCAAATCATTGTATTCTGTTTTTATTTACGATTTACACAATGTGCCAACTTCACTGGTTTGGGGTTTTGTAAAAAGGGTTAAAAAAGAAAAGTCTAGTTTTCATGTAAACATTTCCCCTGACAGTGCTGAATGTTTGAAAAACAAGCTCCACATATCTAAATATTATTGACAGCTGTTTGATTAGCTGCAGACTATTCCATTTTTTTTGTTGCAAAGGTTTAAAATAATAAAACAATAAAATAATCAATATCATCAGTCATGAACTAAATAAATAAGATAAATCATATGAAGTATGTAGTATGTATGAAGTATGAAGTCTTTTGTTAACTGTGACATGGACTGTAAACATGTTTTCTTCCGGTCCAGTCTGTTAAGTGTAGCTCAGGTCGATGCTGCCCCTCTGTGGACAGAGATGGAAATACAAGCAGCTCTTACCTTTGGACTCGGGTGAGTTGATGACGGCCTGGACGGTGGTGAACTTCTCCAGCAGCAGCTCACTCTGCTGTTCAGAAAAACCCAACTCCTAAAGTGAAGAACAGAAATCTAATTGAAAGCCAAACATTATTTTCATTTGTAACATTTATTTTCCCTCTAAAAAACACTTGAGCAAAAAAAAAACAAGGACTCACTGAAGAGAAAATAAGACGTGTGCATTTTTAAGCAGTATAGCTTGTTGTTCTGTAGAAAATTTACACTGAATGGATGCATTGATATGTGTGCAAATTACAAACAAACATTCTTTAACTGGTCTTTAAAGGAAGAATATGTTTTAATCTCTTGTGCACTCAAAAGGTAGCCCCGCCTTAATGATCAACAGCACTTTAACTTTGGGCTCAGGTGAGTTAATATTCTCCAATAACTACAATTGATTAAAAGGCCACCATTAACAGCATTTTGTTGTTGGCATGTAAAAAGGGCCTCAGCCATACAGTGAATAACTTTAATAACAAATGTGCTGTCTGTAACCATAGAGAATATGAGGCACAGATGGTTAAAGGGAAAGCAGAGATGTAGATAATTATCGTGACCTGAATGTTCTCGTATGAGTAATCAGGCTTTTGGTAATTTTGGAAAAGCTCTTGATGAAAGAATGTTGAAGCATCTTCTGGTAATTCAGCACAGGCTTTAGCACCTGAGGCAACCTCTCAGGAGAGTTTCAACCTCAGGGTGCTCCACAATGAACTAGTTCAAAGGGTTAGTTCAGGGTTGTTTTGGGGCTGCTTGAGGTTCATGGCTCTAGTAAATATGAGCACCAGTAATGGAACTTGTGAGTTTGTCCCTGGGAGGAGACATCTAAGGGTACATAGCAGTACATGACACATGACAGCTTACAGAAATTAAAGAGCTCTGATGAAGGTCCAGGAGAAGCCATATTTACCGAGTCCCACTCGTGACAGGAATGAACCTCTAAGTTTGAGGGCTTGGTCTTCATAGTTCATACATCTGCTCCACAAGGTGACCAGTGATCCTTCCTGCTCCTCCGTCCTCCATCCCTCTATCTAACTGTGACTCCATCTGCAAAGGTTCTTCTTCTGTGTGCTCCAGTTTATTAAGAAACCCTCTCATATCCACAACCAACACAGCCACCAGGTCAAAATCATACATTTTTAGGGAAGTCAGTGTTTGTCATTTCCTCTGATGACCTGACCCCCTACATCCCAAAAGTTCTAAACACAGGGACTTTGTACAGGAAAGAATCCTACCGTTGCGTATCATCGAGCGCAAACTCATTAACTGAAATCATATTTTCTAGTGACATAGGCTTCTAGCAACCTCACAGTAACCCACATTCCCCCTTTAAATACAAGCTTTAAATGGGAAAGAAACCAAAAATAAACCTCAAATTTTGGGTGTTCAAAATATGGCCAAGAAGCCAACTGCAGTCCGGGGTTCATTTTCAATCCACCTTTAACAACTTAAACAAGGAAAAAATAAAGTTGGCCCTGACTGGAACATAAAGTTTGTGTTTGGATGGTTAATAAAGAAGAACTAGCTGAAGCAAAGAGCACAAACTGTGCTCATCTGGTATGTGACATGTCAGTCTTGCACAAGTATTGAGTGCTTATCACTACAAGCACCACATCCATTTGAGGTTTAGCACTTTCACACAGGTGGTTTTGGTTGGTTATGGTTTTGTGTACGACTGTGGAGGTAAGTCTGACTTTGTCACAGAGTATCTCTTCACATTTTCATCCTCACACAAGCAAACAGGAGTACCCAGGGTCAACCTGAGCCACCTGAAGTAGAGCCACTCCAAAAATCCTTAACTCTAAATTTAATGCAAGTATACCAAGGTGGTCCTGTCATACGTTTATTAATCATTACATGGCCCCCAAAGAAAATGGTCTGGACACCCCTACTTACTTTGCAAACATTTAACCTGATACTAATGTGGGTACACACTGGACAGCTGGCAATACAATTTTAAAAAGTAATTAAAAAACAAATTTATGTTTATCACAAAATGTGTTTGAGTGGTGCACATGATTTACAGCAAGAAGTTTGCTTCGATAACGGTTTGATGGATGGATAAAGTGATAATCTTTCATGTAACTGTTTGATAAATAGCTCAAACTCCCCAAAGTAAAGTGAACAAGCAGAAGCAACACAAACTTTAAAGGAGACATATCATGCTGATGCATGATTTAATACTTACATATAATATAATAAATTTGAAAACAAGACCTTACACCCCCTTCATTTTCAAAAAATGAGATATTGTATTTTTTCTGATATCCTAGAACGAGATTTGATGCCTCTGAAAATAGGTCATTGCGAGATGTCCGCGAGATTTCAAACGTCATGACGACACGAGGTACCTTTCTTTTTATTGGAGTAATCTGATAAAACACTTCCTCCTCTGTGATGTCCGTTAGCCACAAAACCGTCACCGAGGAACACATCCAGCAGCAGGGGTATACAGGTCCCTGGTTCACATTCACTCATTACCAGCTCTGGCCTGTAGGGGGACTCAATACGCAGTCGCTGCTTTGAGCCTGCTGGAAAATACAGTAGAAGAAGAAGGACAGGCTGGCTCTACCCCCAACAGAATTGACCAATCAGAGCACAAAGGGCTGTGACGTTGTGAGGTAACTGTAGGTCAGTCTGAGATCTGAGCGTTTCAACAAGAGCTTGATAATGGCCTAAAATGAGGATTTTGAGAACGCTATTGTGGGGCAATGAAGGAACTAAATGACTTGTACTGAGGGCAGAAATGCTTTACAGGCATCCTAGTCTGGCATAGTGAAAAGGAGAAACAAGCATGATATGTCCTCTTTAAAGAGCTCTGATGAAGGTCCAGGAGAAGCCATGATACCAAGTCCCACTCGTGACAGGAATGAACCTCTAAGTTTGAGAGCTTGGTCTTCATAGTTCATACATCTGCTCCACAAGGTGACCAGTGATCCTTCCTGCTCCTCCGTCCTCCATCCCTCTATCTAACTGGGACTCCATCTGCAAAGGTTCTTCTTCTGTGTGCTCCAGTTTATTAAGAAACCCTCTCATATCCACAACCAACACAGCCACCAGGTCAAAATCATACATTTTTAGGGAAGTCAGTGTTTGTCATTTCCTCTGATGACCTGACCCCCTACATCCCAAAAGTTCTAAACACAGGGACTTTGTACAGGAAAGAATCCTACCGTTGCGTATCATCGAGCGCAAACTCATTAACTGAAATCATATTTTCTAGTGACATAGGCTTCTAGCAACCTCACAGTAACCCACATTCCCCCTTTAAATACAAGCTTTAAATGGGAAAGAAACCAAAAATAAACCTCAAATTTTGGGTGTTCAAAATATGGCCAAGAAGCCAACTGCAGTCCGTGGTCCATTTTCAAACCACCTTTAACAACTTAAACAAGGAAAAAATAAAGTTGGCCCTGACTGGAACATAAAGTTTGTGTTTGGATGGTTAATAAAGAAGAACTAGCTGAAGCAAAGAGCACAAACTGTGCTCATCTGGTATGTGACATGTCAGTCTTGCACAAGTATTGAGTGCTTATCACTACAAGCACCACATCCATTTGAGGTTTAGCACTATCACACAGGTGGTTTTGGTTGGTTATGGTTTTGTGTACGACTGTGGAGGTAAGTCTGACTTTGTCACAGAGTATCTCTTCACATTTTCATCCTCACACAGGCAAACAGGGGTACCCAGGGTCAACCTGAGCCAACTGAAGTAGAGCCACTCCAAAAATCCTTAACTCTAAATTTAATGCAAGTATACCAAGGTGGTCCTGTCATACGTTTATTAATCATTACATGGCCCCCAAAGAAAAAGGTCTGGACACCCCTACTTAAAGTTATGAAATGTGTTTTGCAAACATTTAACCTGATACTAATGTGGGTACACACTGGACAGCTGGCAATACAATTTTAAAAAGTAATTAAAAAACAAATTTATGTTCATCACAAAATGTGTTTGAGTGGTGCACATGATTTACAGCAAGAAGTTTGCTTAGATAACGGTTTGATGGATGGATAAAGTGATAATCTTTCATGTAACTGTTTGATAAATAGCTCAAACTCCCCAAAGTAAAGTGAACAAGCAGAAGCAACACAAACTGTAAAGGAGACATATCATGCTGATGCATGATTTAATACTTACATATAATATAATACATTTGAAAACAAGACCTTACACCCCCTTCATTTTCAAAAAATTAGATATTGTATTTTTTCTGATATCCTAGAACGAGATTTGATGCCTCTGAAAATAGGTCATTGCGAGATGTCCGCGAGATTTCAAACGTCATGATGACACAAGGTACCTTTCTTTTTATTGGAGTAATCTGATAAAACACTTCCTCCTCTGTGATGTCCGTCAGCCCCAAACCCTCACCGAGGAACACATCCAGCAGCAGGGGTATATAGGTCCCTGGTTCACATTCACTCATTACCAGTTCTGGCCTGTAGGGGGACTCAATACGCAGTCGCTGCTTTGAGCCTGCTGGAAAATACAGTAGAAGAAGAAGGACAGGCTGGCTCTACCCCCGATAGAACTGACCAATCAGGGCACAAAGGGCTGTGACATTGCGAGGTAACTGTAGGTCAGTCTGAGATCTGAGTGTTTCAACGAGGGCTTCATAATGGCCTAAAATGAGGATTTTGAGAACGCTATTGTGGGGCAATGAAGGAACTAAATGACTTGTACTGAGGGTAGAAATGCTTTACAGGCATCCTAGTCTGGCATAGTGAAAAGGAGAAACAAGCATGATATGTCTCCTTTAATGTATAAACTGTGACCTCAGTGACAGAACAGCCTTCACTTCTCACCATGAGCTGCAGCACCCTGCAGGTGAAGAGTTTACTGGACGCTTCTTTACAGCCAGGATCCAGCTTCAACACCTGAGCCATGGCCTCCTCCGCCTTACTGTGACGCTGGAAAAAAGGAACGCAACTTCAGATTCACAGTGATGGAAATGATAGAAGCCATAATTTCAAAACCCAGTATCACTGAATTAAATATATCTGAATAAGCCCCAGGACCCACCATCACAGTTTATAAGATAAATCTAGAGCCAAATTTGACAAAAACGTTGAAGTACTTAATGAATTTAATAAAAAAAACCTGTGATGAGAACATTAGATGAAAGAGAAAGGGTAAATAAACATGTTTAAAAAGCTCATTATTACAGAGAGCCTGGAGTAAATCAGATCATTATGTTTTACTGTTTCCAAGAACAACATGAACATTTTGGTTGTTTTTACGGGTTGAAACAAAATGACACATTATCATCACAGAAATGGTATTTCATCCCAAAATAATAACATGGAGACGTCTAGATGATGGAGACAGATTTATGATCGGGGCATCCATGTGACTATCATCAATTTTTAATTTTTTAGTTCCTTTGTCTCTGTCTGGAAGGATACATTGCTGTATGTGCGTACATGGAATATATACGTGTTTATGTATATTTTATAAAGTGTCGAGAGGTAACACTTGTTACAAATTGGTGCTATACAAATACATAAATCAACTGATGTACAAGGTATACCATAAGATGTTACCAGACTTTATCCAGAGATTGTTCCAGATGTGTGTGTGAGTATGAACTGAGGAGGAGTTGTATGTTCACAAAAAAAAAGAGCAGAACAAATGTTAAACTAAGATGTGTTTCAGTGTGTGGACTTAGTCTGTGGAGTGGATTAGACAGAGAAATGACAGAATGTCAAACACATGGCAGGTTCAAAAATTTGGTTGAACAACAAATGATTGTAAAGTACAGAACTGTGGTGTGAGCACATAATGTGTTCAGATTTTGGATACACGTGAGTTTATTGTTGTTTTATATCAACCAAAAGGGAGCTGAGTAATTTATGAATTTAAAAAGGGTAGGAGAAATGAGCAAAGGCTTCAGTCTACACATTTTCGGTCTTGTTTTGGTAGTTTGTTGTCATTTGGTTGACTATTTGGGGTTAATGCGGGCGCTGACTTACCCGAACTTTTCCTTTAACACTTGTTTGCTTTGCAATTTCTCACTTTAATGTTTGTAAGTGAGATTTCATGTTAAAAGTGACCAAAATAAACTAAACAAAACAAATCCAATCCACTTTATTTATTTGTATAGCACATTTAAACTTGGGCGTCTGTGCAGTTAAGATCTTTTGTTTTTTTCTAAGTGACCCACTGACAGCAGCAGTTGAGAACCACATTTTTAACCATCTTATGTGCTTCATAAATTTCCTGTATTATTTCAAAACTGTGCAGATCCTTACCTTTAACCCCATCAGGGCACACCCCTTACGGAAATGTCCCTTCGGCCAATCAGGAGCCAGCTGTATGGACCTCTGAGCGTCCGTCAGGGCAGCGGAGTACTGCTCCAAACACCAATAACAATAAGAGCGATTTCCATAAAACCTGAGACACACATGAAAACGTGAGGAGAATTTTAGGATCTAAAGAGCAAAATGAAGCAGTAAACTCGATCAGAACAGTCTGCGTTGCTCAGCTGGGGTCAGACATCACATCTGTGCTCACCTGTGGTCTTTGGGGTCACAGTAGATGGCTTCTGTAAACATCTGCACCGCCTGGCTGTACTGAGCCTGCTCAAACATCTGGATGCCCTGCACTGGAGAATTAAAAACACAGACTTATAGGCAAATGCTGGAAATAATGCAATCTCTGAAACATACACCCAAAGACCATCCAGCTCTGCTAATGCTGGAAACCATGGGATGTAAGGCTGTAGAAAAGTTAAGATAGTAAATACTCTTCTTGTTACACTTAAACTTTTTTTCTTTAATCAATTTGTTTTTTGGGGGTTTTCATGATATAGTGCATAATGCATAGGTCAGGGTTCCTACAGCTCAGGCCAAGTTAAATTCAAGACTTTTTCAGACTTTTTCAAGGCTGTTTGAAATAAAATTTAAGACCAAGTCGACAACGAACCACAATTGAAACAAACAAAACAAACAAACAAAAACACCACATGAATTACCAGGGTTGGAGGCAATTTTAACCCAATGTTTATTTTAAATAAAAAAACACTTTTTGCCCTCCTTTTAACCCAATTTTTACAACTTCATGCCTATTTTGCCCTCATTCATCTTTTTTTGGCCACTGTAAGAACCATTTTTGGAAATTTTACATGGTTTTTAAAATTTAAAATCAAATTTAATTCCCAATTTTGCTGCCATAATCAATTTTTCTAAGCCACTTTTGGATTTTTTTGCAATTTCATACCAATTTTGCACCTATTTATTAACCGTTTTCCACTTTCATACCATTTTTACCCAACTTTTGCGATTTCATCCCTCTTTTTTACCTCTATTCATACACTTTGTCCCACTTCTGGACCATTTTTACCTTGTCTTGAACCTGTTTTTACAACTTTCTACGTATTTTTCCCCCCATTCATCTTTTTTTGGTCACTGTCAGAACCATTTTTGGAATTATCACATGGTTTTTGAAATTTAATATCAAATTTAACTCCATATATAAATTTGCTGCCATAATCAATTGTCCGAAGCTAATTTTGGAATTTTTTTTGCCAATTTTTCTCCATTTTTTTCTCTCTCCAGGCACTGTAGGTAGAACCAAGACATGCGTCTGCTCTGTAAGATCCGGGTACAACCACATCACCGTTTTGTTAGTTCTACTATTATGATTACACGATGTTGCCATGACAGTAAATCTGTGAATTATTTTTGAAAAATAGATTTTTGTTACTTAATTATTTTTTAGTTCAATCTTACATAAATCTGACTAATGTGGTCAAATTTTTAAGACTTTTGAAAATTGGATTCAAGACATTTTAATGCCAATTAAGGCCTTATTTTTAGAATTATGAATTCAATGCCTTTTAAGACTTTTCAAGGATCCGCGGGAACCCTGTAGGTGCACACCAGTTACAGGCAGGTTGCATGTATAGATACATGTCAACACCAAGCACGTAAATAAAGGAGTTGTATTATAATTGAAAATAAAACAACAGAATAAAATAAACAAAAATAAAATACAAATAAGGAAAAATAAAACATTAAAAGTTAAATTAAATAAATAATACTTTAACTTTTTGTCTACACTTTGAAATAACAGTGTCATAAGAAAATACCTCTCCTTTAATCAAGTAAAGAAAACTGCCTCCATGTCTTCTCTTCTATCATTTTTGCAATAAAAATAAAAATTAAGCTTCTGATTCTTTGAAGAAATTCATTTTTATGGTTAGACGTTCTGAAATACAATAATGTGAATCCTGCACATGTGATAGAAATACTTATTCAGAAAAAAATGAACTATGCAGATGATTGTTTGATTGAATTCTTAATCAGTAATGGTTCAAACTTGATATTTCAAACTAAATATTCCTCATAGTGTGTTAAAATATGCAGGGCGTCAGTCCTTTACAGACTGATAACTGCAACTGCAATCTAATATAACCACTGATTTTTCTTTGACAGCGTGCGGCAAAAACCATCATCACCACAAATGTAATAATCACCTACTTAATCCATGACACCATCCCTACTAACCACAAATAAAACAAATCTTTCTTAAAAAGTAGTTAATAATATGCTCACTTGTGCCTTCTCCGGGTTCATCTACCATTCAAATCATAAGTAAAGAGCAGTTAAATCTACTTAAATCAGCCAACTGCAAAGTCATGTAGGCAATAGGGGTGTGTATTGGCAAGAGCCTCACGATTCGATACGTATCACTATACTTTGGTCACGATACGATAATATCACGGTATTACCATATTGTGATATATTGCGATATTCTACAGTAAACGAGGAAAAACCTAGAGACAGTGAATATATAACTTTTCCATTTTCCTGTTATTGAAATATGTCAAATACAGCATTACATACATACACTTAACACAGAGTGCATCAAGTCAATTAAACTAATGTTGCAAAGAAATTATTCTTAATTTTCCCTTTAGCAAAGTATTGAAATCATCCTAACCTGTAGTGTTAGGACTGCACTGTCTGAACTGAATAGTGCATGAAAAAGAAAACTGTGCATACTTATTTATAAGTTGTATTTTATTTTCAACTCTGATAAAATATGAGTTTTTATTTTTATAAAAATATCGATACTAAGATTTGAAATATCGAAATTATATCGGGGGGTCAAAATATCACATATATATTGCAACACCGATATTTTTTCACACCTCTAGTAGGCAACTACAGGCTCCACCATTTAGAAACATGCTGTTACTCTTTGTGGCTTTCTGATTGGCTCAATGACCTGCCAATCAGAGTCAGAACACCTTATCAAATAGCCCCAGTTGCCGGGTTACTGCAGCCAGAAAAATTGTTGTCTTGAATTTGTGAACATTGAAAAATCACAAAAAAGTAGACACTTGAATGTCAGAAAAACATTTGAACTCTGACATTATTCGGTGCTCTGATAACATTTAGCTGTAATAATAAATTGCTGATGTTCGACATTATCAATGTGATCACACATAAGAAATATTTTTTAATTAATGTAACACATTTATTAAAGCTTTTGAGTGACTGTCATTTGTTCCTTTGTAAAAAAAAAAAAAAAGTCATTATTAAATATGAATAAAAATCTTTGTGTATGAATCCTGTTTCCTTTCTCCTTAGCCATCCACCTTAAGATGCTAATGTTGCTACTTGTACTAAAGGACTGTATGATATTCTTGCATATGCTGCAAGAAGGCACATCTTTCTGCCATTGATAAGTGACAAACCACCTTCTAAAACAAACTGGCAAAAGGTTATCATGGGCTGTGTTCGAAATGGCGTACTGCCTACTATCTACTTACCTACTCAATCATTACATACTGCATACTGAATACTCAAAGATGATCTGAGTATGCAGCGGCTGCCAGAAAGTTTACACACAGATGCATACTCAATACCCCAGAATACATTTCGTGCCGGCCGGGAAGCAGCGCCGGGAAAATTCAAATAGTCCGACCACAAGCAACAGAAAACGACTGCATTCCGGAAAAAATACTAATTCATTCAGTAATAATATATTATCTAGCGAGAAAGTAAGTATTTACATCACGATTATGAGCCCAGTTGTTTGAAATAGCGACTGTTTTTAATTTGTCTTGCCGTTTTCGTAGACCGAAGCGTCCCCTTGGTCGGTGTTTCCGTCCACGTACCGTAAACACCGGGCAGCCCCCCCTTCACGTTTCCAAGTTATTGCGAAGTGTTTTCATTATCAACAGCTGCATGACACAAACCGAGCGGCAGTGGATGAAAAAAATTAACACAAACACCTGTGTATCCATGGTGATCTGTCTCCATTTTGTATTTCGTCTTCCCACGTCAGAGGTGCGCAATGCATTGTGGGGCAGAAGCAGTACGTGAAGCAAGCTCCGCTCCACACTCAGAAATCGAAGCCGATTGAGTATACATCTGGGCATTTCTCGCATACACAAAATTCACACACTGTACAGTGTGAACGCACTGCATACTCAATATGGGGGCGGGGTTAGTATGAGTAGTACGAGTAGTACGCCATGTCGAACACACCCATGGAGTGTGTTCCTCTTGAATACCAGTCTTGTTTGCTTCACTCCACAAAGGGACGATTCATGAAAATATGGACTCTATACCTCCGTTTCTCAATCGCTACTTGGCTTTGACTCTTAAAGGAACACTACACCCAAACAACGATTTGGCCTCATTTTCTACTCACCCTCATGCTGAGCAACACTCTGGAGCACTTTTTTGATGTCTCAAATGCAGCTGGAGGTCCGGGGGCATTTTCGCTGACAACAAAGGTCCATCTAACGGGGACGACAGAGCCGAAAAGCAGTCCATAAAGTCCACAAAAGCGTGCCTGTTTTCGTTCATACTGCTCGTCGCTGTAATCCAAGTGTCCTGGTAGAATGCGTCCATAATTAATCGAAGCGAAGTCATTTAGTACATATTTCGAGCCTAAACAGTGCTATAAGCGTACTTCTGCAGTGCTGCGTCTCCGCGCTCCCTGCACTCGTAAGCCGTCTGGATTGGTCTGCTGCGGCTGCGTGGTGCAGGAAGCAGCGTGCACTGACCGCAGCTATAGCACTGTTTGAGTAACCATGGATGACAACCTTGTAGGACAAGAGAAGGAAAAACTATGAACTGTACCATTATTTTGTTTCTATTTTCACATATGTTTACTCTTTTTATGATGACTGTGCAGACCATTGTTCGTCCTCGCTGTGTATTGTTATTGTTTTGAGTAAAAAGAGAAAAATTAGAAAATGTATATTTAAAAAAAAGAATTAAAATCAGTCAAATAGCGAACTGTTTCGTCTGTGTCAAATGGGAGAGAGTTAAGTAGCTACTGATTTTGTCTAACCTAGTTACAGTTACCAAAGAGGGTGGAGCTTGCTAAGAACACTTCCTGTTGAGGGCGGGGCTTTACAAAGGGTCTCTTGTGGATTGTGGAGTCTGCTTGCCCAAAACTGCATTTTTAAAAAAAAAAATCAAATACAAGGTTAACTTTACATATACGTCTTCTTAAAGAGGACATATCATGCTTGTTTCTCCTTTTCACTATGCCAGACTAGGATGCCTGTAAAGCATTTCTGCCCTCAGTACAAGTCATTTAGTTCCTTCATTGCCCCACAATAGCATTCTCAAAATCCTCATTTTAGGCCATTATCAAGCTCTCTTTGAAACACTCGGTCTCAAGGCTGACCTACAGTAACCTCGCAACGTCTCAGCCCTTTGTGCTCTGATTGGTCAGTTCTATCGGGGGTAGAGCCAGCCTGTCCTTCTTCTTCTACTGTATTTTCCGGCAGGCTCAAAGCAGCGACCGTGTATTGAGTCCCCCTACAGGCCAGAGCTGGTAATGACTGAGTGTGAGCTAGGGATCTATATACTGCTGCTGGACGAATGTGTTCCTCTGTGACGGTTTTGTGGCTAATGGACATCACAGAGGAGGAAGTGTTTTATCAGATTACTCCAATAAAAAGAAAGGTACCTCGTGTCATCACAACATTTGAAATCTCGCGGACATCTCGCAATGACCTATTTTCAGAGGCATCAAATCTCGTTCTAGGATATCAAAAAAAATACAATATCTCATTTTTTGAAAATTAAGGGGGTGTAAGGTCTTGTTTTCAAATCTATTATATTATATGTAAGTATTAAATCATGCATCAGCATGATATGTCTCCTTTAAGGTCCATGGACAAATAGTCCTCACTTTGTTTTAATCACTCATGAACTTGGGAACTTTATGAATTTGTTTAAAATCAAAAAAATCTACATCTCTGACCAATTTTAAGTTCAGACTAAAGTCATATACATCAAGATCCCAAACCTTTCTTTGTTCTCATTCATAATTAATTAAAAGTAAAGTTTAAATAAATTAAAGTTTATTTCATTTTATTAAATTTTATTTCTTTGTCTTCTTATATTTTTATTATTAATTCGATTTGGGGAGGTGTCTTGGATAAGCAAACTTTGGGTTTTTTTTCACCTCTCCAGCACTGTCTCGCATTTGTTTTCTATGCCAATGTA
The DNA here is from genome assembly GCA_036419115.1 of Scarus forsteni. NCBI lineage: Eukaryota > Metazoa > Chordata > Actinopteri > Labriformes > Labridae > Scarus > Scarus forsteni. The sequence goes on along the minus strand of JAZDUH010000216.1, from coordinate 2,574,318 downwards.
ACTGTTTCTAATTTATGGTGCAAATAAAATAAATAAATAAATAAACTTGAGTGTAATCTTGTGAGCATTTAGTCCGATCTTCACCATATATCAAGAAAAACACACTCACACCTTGTTTAGCACCACATGTAGATGAAGTTATTACTTGTCTAAAATGTTGTTTTTTCTCGTTTATTTTTTCCATTTTTGTGTGATGGTCTGTTTCAGTTTAACATTCGTCTTCTTCAGCAAAGTGAACAAAGAGGGACTGTTGCTGCAGATGTGTTATCCAGACAGACTTGTCCTTGAAGAGTTGTTATTTGTTCCTATGAGGAAGTTTTTCATTTGGTTCAGACTTGATGACGCTGTTTATCCATGTGGTTTTCTTTGCTACAAAGATTATTAAAACTCAGAAGAGTGATAACCTGTTTCCTTTACTTCAGAGCTCACACTGTAGACAATTTAATAAGAAACGGAAAAATGCAGTCGATGACTGCAGTAAACTTGGCTTTCACCAATGACAGATGTCACAATGACGCTGTTGGATTGTAGGAAGTGTAGCTTGTTTGTTAGAGTGGCAATAAATCACATATTTCTCTAAATGATGTAGAAGTTAATGCCCATTGTTTCACACTTGGGTAGCTTGTTATAGCTCTGCATCAAGTGTTTATGTCACATTAGCAAATAACCACAAAAACAGGCAAAATGGACTATGTGATGTTGCAGATCATGGAAAAGGATGAAGCGAGTAGGCTTTAAAGTCACCTCCAACCCTGCCCATGATGGTGCAGATGTTTTTTCTTCATAATTAGAATTATTATGTACCCAAGGTAAAAGCTCTGGGATGCAGGTACTCTTGAAATGCCTTTAAAAGGTCTAAAAATAGAAATAATTACTTGTGAAGGACTCGCCCCTCCTCTTCATTTCATCTGAGGTCTCCATCTAAAATCAGAAACAGATATGTTCTCTTTAGTGAATAAACTACTTTAAAAACAAAAAAACAAGTCACACCAGTATAACAGATTCAGGGTGCATGGCGAGCTCCTGAAAGAAAAAATGTTAGTCCACAGTGCGCAGTTTTTATGCAGCTGTGATATTTACAAGCACCATTTGCTTTCAAGATGTGAAACTGACAATTTTGCTTGGGTATATTAGGTGGGTTAAAGTCATATAGTAGTTAGGACGTACAGACCGACAGTCCACAGCTTGAGCCGACCATCTCCACTACTCAGGTTTTTCTGAACGAAATGACCCTTTTGGTCAAACCAGTCATTCACAAGACTGATTTAAAATAAACTCATGATCATTAATGCAGATTGCCACCTTCTTAAGGGGAAAAGCTGCTAAAAAGCAGATGTGGGAGAAACTGAGCGAGTGTCTTACCCAAGGACACACTGTGATGTGACAGCTGGAGCTGGGCATGAGCCTGCAACCTTCTGATTACCAACCAAGTGCACTTCAAGGCTGTGCCAACCTCACCCCAGGAATTAAAACTGCAGTTTGTAGAGCTGAGATTTTCGATTTAATATCTATTCAGTCTGGGATATCTCAGTTGATATTATGCTGTAAATTTAAAAATGTGACCTTTTGACCTGGTACATTATCAAAAATTGTTTTTACATTAAGAACTGAACCCAAAGCAGTTACATTAATCATATATTAATGATATACATTTATGCATATTCTGCATATTACTTGGGTTTTGTCAAACTTGTCTTTTCCTTCATGCTTGTTAAATCCAAAATACACTTAAATGTCAACTTTTAAACTCACAGGTGGTGCCCCTATAGTGCTACTCACTTCCTGCATGTTTGTCTGACTGCTTGCAGTAACATTTCTCGAGATCTTGTTAAGTGGAAAGCAGCACTAAATGTGATCACATGAGACTAGCAGGGTTGATACCACAGGCTACTTCTCTGCCCGGCTAATGAAGAAAAAACTACCCAGGTTAAAAGATCAGTCTTTGGATTTTATGGATTGATTATGAACCATTTAAAGGGAAATCGATTAAAATCAATTAAACTGATTTTTTAAACCCAGCCCCAGCAGCTTGTAGCGCTGTCACCCTGTAATCAATGATCTAATATTCAATTCAATTGTTAATATTATGACCAAATCATAAAGGGAAATTGTAAAGGGAACAACACTGACTATCTATTCATCACTCTTGTTCATGGACAGGGTTGTCCCAAAACTCAAAACCTATCAGTATTCAAGGATACATAGTAATAACTGGAGATATTAATTTACTGCTAGTGTCTGTTGTCTTGTACTTGATGGGCAGTTGACAAGGCACCAATGGACAGAGGTGGGTAAAGGCCGGATCTGTTGTGGTAGGCCAGCTGCTTTACGTTATCACCACACAGAGGAACGCAAAGTGCTTCCACACTTCATTCCTCACATGTTTTCGGTGTTGATATTGCCCACTCTGAGTGGTTTTGATGGTCCTCCATTTCCTCCCACAGTCTTTGTCAAGGGAGCATGTTCATTTACACTTTGATTTTACCCCCCTACTTGAACGGATATTCGAATATCAAGAATAAGATGACAGCCCTATCAGTGTGTGGGATACATTAGGCGGCAAATGAACATTCTGTCACTTGAGTTGTTATGTGCAAAGCAGCTGGCCCACTCCTCATCCATGACAAATCTAAACATCCATTTGTCAGCTTTCCATCCACTGCAGTCCAACAACATCTTGTCATGTGCGATCACAGACAAGCTACAAGATTTATAATCAAGGACATGCAGGAGTTGGATATCTTCCCCAAACAATAAGCCATGGTTCAACACCAGACTGTACCAGCTCCGCCAGGCAAAGGAGGCGGCTTACAGGAGTGGGGACAGGGTCCTGTATAAGCAGGCCAGAAACATACTGAAGAAGGAAATTAGAGCAGCTAAGAGGAGCTACTCTGAAAGGCTGAAAAAACAGTTTTCAGCGAACGACCCTGCTTCAGTGTGGAGGGGCCGGCGAGACACCACCAACTACAAGAGACCCTCCCCCCGTGCTGCAGCAAACAAAGAACTGGCCAACGACCTCAACGACTTCTACTGTAGGTTTGAGAGGGACAGTTTCACACCTCCTACCCCTCCAAGCCCACCTCTCACCCGGTCCACAACAACCCCCGCCACACCTCCACCTGCACTCCAACCTGCCCCCCCTGCCCCCCTCAGAGTGTGTGGAGAGGAGCTCAGCCGGCTGTTCCAGAGACAGAAGGTCAGGAAAGCACCAGGCCCAGATGAAGTGTCCCCCTCCTGTCTTAAAGCCTGCGCTGACCAGCTCGCTCCAGTCTTCACCAGGATCTTCAACCGCTCGCTGGAGCTGTGTGAAGTTCCATCTATCTTTAAATGCTCCACCATCATCCCAGTCCCCAAGAAACCCTCCATCACAGGACTAAACGACTACAGGCCGGTGGCTCTAACGTCTGTGGTCATGAAGTCCTTTGAAAGACTTGTGCTGAGCCACCTGAGGACTATAACAGGACCCCTGCTGGACCCCCTGCAGTTTGCTTACCGGGCAAACAGGTCGGTGGACGATGCTGTCAATTTGGGGTTGCACGACATCCTGCAGCATCTTGAGAGCCCTGGGAACTACGCAAGGATCCTGTTTGTAGACTTCAGCTCAGCATTCAACACCATCATCCCGGACATCCTCTCCTCCAAACTTTCCCATCTCAACGTGTCTCCGTCCATCCGTCGGTGGATAACCAGCTTCCTGACGGATAGGAGACAGCAGGTGAGGCTGGGAGACATCACCTCTACAACCCGGACTGTCAGCACTGGCGCCCCCCAGGGGTGTGTCCTGTCCCCACTGCTCTTCTCCCTTTACACTAACGACTGCTACTCCAAGCACCCAGCTGTCAAACTCCTGAAGTTTGCAGACGACACCACAGTCATCGGCCTGATCCAGGACGGGGACGAGTCTGCATACAGGCAGGAGGTGGAGCGGCTGGTGCTTTGGTGCAGCGGGAACAACCTGGAGCTGAACACGCTCAAAACTGTGGAGATGACAGTGGACTTCAGAAGACAGCCCTCACCACTGCCCCCCCTCACCATCAGCAACAGCCCTGTTTCAACTGTCGAGTCCTCCAAGTTCCTGGGAACCACCATCTCGCAGGACCTGAGGTGGGAGACGAACATCCACTGCATCCTGAAAAAGGCCCAGCAGCGGATGTTCTTCCTTCGTCAGCTGAAGAGACATGGCCTGCCACAGGAGCTGCTCATCCAGTTCTACACCGCTGTCATCGAGTCGGTCCTGTGCACCTCCATCACCGTGTGGTTTGGAGCAGCCACACAGCAGGACAGACAGACACTGCAGCGCACAGTTAGGACTGCGGAG
>JAZDUH010000216.1:1600000-1965000 GCA_036419115.1 Scarus forsteni | reverse complement strand
ACTTAACGCATATGGTTTTGAAGTAGGGGCAGTTAGATGGCTAGAGAGTTACTTAACTAACAGAACTCAGTTGGTATATTTTAATGGCAGTTTCTCAAGAACAAATAGTCTAGTGTGTGGAGTTCCTCAGGGAAGCTGTCTGGGTCCGCTCCTCTTCTCCATATTTATTAATGATCTACCGTCTGTATTAAATAATTCTTCTATTACTATTTATGCTGATGATTCCACAATTTATAGGGCTGCTCACAGCGTTAACCAGTTAAATGAGATATTACAAAAAGATCTTCACTGTGTAGCTAACTGGGTACATAACAACAAATTGTTCTTAAATGTCAGTAAAACCAAGTGCATCATTTTTGGTTCAAATCATGGATTAAAAGAGAGACTACCTCTGTCCCTGACCTTAAAGGGTGTCACATTGGAGCAGGTCCGTGAGGTCAAACTTTTGGGTGTTGTCCTTGATGAACAGTTGCGTTGGTCAAATCACATTGATGGTATTGTAACAAAAATGGGGAGAACTGTGTCTGCTATTCGAAGATGTGCATATTTCATGACCGATCATTCTATCAGACAGGTCTTACAGTCATTGGTTTTATCTCAGCTTGATTACTGTTCCATTATCTGGTCAAGTGCATCAAATTATGACTTGAATAAGCTCCAGCTCGTGCAGAACAAAGCTGCACGTCTAGCTCTGCGCTGTTCGTCAAGAGCGAGCATTGATTATATGCATCAGGCTCTCGCATGGCAGAAAGTCAGGGAAAGATGTATTCTAATCTCCTTGTATTTTTTTATCAGATATGTACAACCTTTAAGCCAAAATATCTGCATTCAAAGATCTTTTATATCAATAACAGACACAATCATATAACAAGACAGGTGACACATGATCATGTAGTGGTACCTATGCCAAGAACATGCGCGATGCAGAAAACATTTCTATACAAAGCAGCTTCTCAGTGGAATAAATTGCCTTGTTCCCTTAGAAAATCAAACAGTAAAATTAACTTCAAAAAGAAATTAAATAACTTATATTTGCATACTTAGGCTGATTACATATTCATGAATTATAAATTCTAGAAATGCAGGTTATTTATTTGTTATGTGGATCTACTTCTCAATAGTTTTTTTGTTTTCACAAAACAATTGTCAATACTACAAATTAAACTAGGGATGGATACAATTTATTACTATGAACTTAAATTATAGAATTAGCTGCTATAAAAACATATTTTTGGTGAAGCCAGGCTGTCTTTGTTTCCTTTATTAAATTGTTTCTCTGACATCTTGATACTCATGATAACTTATTGATGTGTATGTGTGTTGGGGGTGGGGGTGGGGGTGTTGATTGTATTATTATAAAGTGTTTGCTGTCTCTTAATGTTTCACTTATGTTTGACTGTTGATTGTATGGACCCCAGGAAGACTAGTTGCTGCTTTGGTAGCAACTAATGGGGATCCTTTTAAATAAACAAATAAACAAATAAACAAAGCATCGGATGCAGTGGTATAAAGGACACCACCACTGGACTCTAGAGCAGTGGAGACGCATTCTCTGGAGTGAAGAATCAGGCTTCTCCATCTGGCAATCTGATGGACCAGTCTGGATTTGGTGGTTGCCAGGAGAACAATTCTTGTCAGACTGCATTGTGCCAAGTGTAAAGTTTGGTGGAGGGGGGATTATGGTGTGGGGGTGTTTTTCAGGAGCTGGGCTTGGCCCCTTAGTTCCAGTGAAAGAAACTCTGAATGCTTCAACATACCAAGACATTTTGGACAATTCCATGCTCCAACTTTGTGGGAACAGTTTGGAGCCTCTTCCTTTTCCTCTGGATGAACTTGACTGGCCTGCACAGAGTCCTAACCTCAACCGAATAGAACACCTGTGGGATGAATTAGAGCAGAGACTGTGAGCCAGACCTTCTCGTCCAACATCAGTGTGTGACCTCACCAATGCTCTTCTGGAAGAATGGTCAAAAATTCCCATAAACACTCCTAAATCTTGTGGACAGCCTTCACAGAAGAGTTGAAGCTGTTATAGCTGCAAAAGGTGGACCGAGGTCATATTGGACCCTATGGGTTAGGAATGGGATGGTACTTAAGTTCATATGTGAGTCAAGGCAGGTGAGCGAATACTTTTGGAAACATAGTGTATTTCTGATGTATTTACAAAAACAGATTTTATTTGAGCCTTTTTTCCAACAGTCATGGATATACAGCGGGCACTGCTACTCCAGTTAACTCTAGAACCGCTACTGTGGTCTGATCACAAGCCAGACATGCCATGAGTGTTCCTAAATATATGTTCTATGTTCTGCATGTTTTCTGAGGCTTTTAAGGTTGTTTAATGAAGCACTAAAGAGGAAGGAGACATAATCATTTATTGATTATGTCTCGTTCCTCTTTAGTGCTTCATTAATGTGAGTGTGGGTTAATGTGGTGTATGTAGTGCTGTTTGTATGTGAGAAAGAGAGAGAAACACTGAGAGAGAGAGAGGAAGAGAGAGATACATTTAGGGATAGAGCAAAATCTTGATCCTGCGCAAATAAAATAATTATCTTCCTTTCACTTTCTTGTTACATCATATGGCAACAACACAGCGGAAAAGCAGTTACAGATCACAGATGATTGTACTTTTAATAATTTCTTGAATTATGAAAATGTTGACTTGTTTACAGGAAGTGTAGGCCTTTGTTGTTTAGGCTGTGACTTCTTTTATTTCAGAAAAAAACAAAAGGAAAAAATATTAAGTCAGTGCTCTGTATGCACCTATTTTTTCCTAAAAAGACCAACCTTTTTTTTTTTTTAACAATTTCTGGAAATGTTGACTTTTTAACTTGATGTGTAGGTACTTAATTCTTGGCTAGGACCTTTAATTTAATAGTAAAAAGGGTTATTTGGCTCTGTTTGGATTTTTTTTTTAATCAATTTGAGTTTTTTTTCTTTTTTTAAATCTAAAATAAAGGACTTAAATTCATTTGCCTTGGATTATTTCTATTTATGGTAAAAGAGCTATCTATGCACTCAATAAAACATATCCCGCTTTAAAAATTGACAATAAACAGTGTTGATACCATGAAAATGTGGGCATAGGGGAAGGCTTTGAGACACAACTAATGAGCAGGACAATAAATCTTCTGTAAGATCTAAATATGATCTTAAAACGATCCTCAGACTTTGTGTGTATCTATTTTAGCTCTTCAGTGCATTGTTCCTGCTTTACCATGATTTTAAAAAACATATTTACAGGCCTCTTTATATAATATTTTCAACAAAATAATGTATCTATTTTTTAAATTAAATTTAAAATGAACTTCTAGTGGGGTAAAAACAAACTGAGCCACACATTAAAAGCCATAATTCCTTCTGAAATGATGTTGCTTTGTAAAAAAAAAAATAATAATAGAAGAATTAAAAAACTGTATGGATTTTTTAAAACTTAGGTCTGCAAAAGGATAATGTTCTACTGAACAAAGAATTTATATCCTCTTGGCAAACTTAGTTTGTGGCTCCTTATTGATAGTTTTCTGCCATGTGTGATATAAAATGCGAAATTTCATGTGAGAAATGCAGTCTCACCTCTTCTGTGATCCTCTGATCATCTTTGGGACGAGTACCTGACGCCTTGGTCAGATGGAGGGCATGTGAGATGGTTGCATGAGTAAATCCAGCGCTGCTGTGGTGACATGTTGATGTGACTGACAGTGTTCGTTATCCAGTCACATGAGGAAAAAAAACACCAAAACAACGGCAATTTGCTGTCGGTCAAAGTGGGAGTGTGCGGGCACACTTCTGCGTTGACATAGTTACATAGTTACTATGTAATATGTTGTATACCCCCTTTATTGAATGGGGACAGGTGCTGCTGACAGACTATTACTGTGTGGTAAAAACAGATTTCTTTATCAGTTATTTCTTATAAATACACAACAAATTATGCTAAGTTTAACAAGACTTCCTCTGTCAAATTTAGGGGAGGGCGATGCCCCAGCCCACCCATGGAAAAACCGCCACTGTGATTTCTCATTAACTCGTTAAAGCTGGTCAAGTCTTTACTTTGTTTTGGACTCTTGCTTGTTTTTTCCTCCTCTTTCTTTTCTGTCATGTCTGCCACAGTTCTCTTTTGTATCATAACCTTAGCTGTCATGAAGCTGTCACAGGAAAAGGTGAACCGCCAGTCATGTCAGATATTTGTTTTCCTATAGCTAGACTTAAGTTTGTGCCATAAAGCAGCCCACAGTCCTCATGAGATAGCAGCAGCTTGGGGCAAAGAGTTACATAAGACTAGAGATAGACACCATTAACTCTGTTCAAAGACCCCACTATTAGACAGACTTTAAACAGCCATTTTAAAGTGTATAAGTTACATATTGTTACTTTAAGGAATGTGGTCTTAAACTTTTGATCAGCTAACAAAAACACATTTGACTTCAAATGAAATTTTCAATAAATTACTTGCTCCTTGCTCCCTTTCCCTCTTTTTGAAATATGAAGCTCTACTTAGAATCTTCTTCAGATCCAACAGTGTGAAATGTCTTATGATTTTGATCAGGAGTGTAGTATGTTGTTATTCAGGTTAGTAGATTATAAACGGCATGAAAGTAAAAAAGGAGAAGTCCATGAACAAAGTCTAACATGCTCTGATTCTCCTCCAGATGCTCCAAAGCCTCCCTCTGTGTCTGTGAGTCCCTCTGCTGAGGTAGTGGAGGGCACTGAAGTGAATCTGACCTGTAGCAGTGATGCTAACCCAGCAGCTAATTACACCTGGTACAAGAACCCTGGACCCCAAAACCTCAGTCACCTACAGTCAGGACCTCTGCTTACCTTCAGCTTTATCAAGTCCACAGACTCTGGAGAGTATTTCTGTGAAGCTGAGGATGAGCTGGGGATAACAAGATCCAAACACATCTCTGTAACTGTACAAAGTGAGAATAACAGTATAAGATTAATAAAGTGTCATGTTAGATCCTTTAACTACCCACCCACCAGTTTAACTTAACAATCTGCTCATGTCCATCTTTATTTCCAGGGAGCTCATCACTGATTATGAACATCATCAGGCTGACTGTGGTGATCTTCATGTTCACTCTACTGATTCCTCTGAATATGTGGAAGAGGTAAAACAATGAAGAGACATCAGTTCAATCACATTTCTTTAGTGTTCTTCTTTAAATTGTTTTAAATGTGTATGTGTTCTTTTTGGACTTAAACTAGGAAGAAGAAAACTGTGAACTCCTCAGATGAACCAAATGAACCTGCAGAGATGATGGAGGTAAGGAAGATGGAGGACACGCTGGTGAAACTTCCCTCATTACTGTGACAACTAGGAGGAAAACAAACCTCTGTCAAGGCTTTTCTGACATTCTTAGCTGAGTGATATATCTAAATCTGTCTCTCTCTGTCTTCATTAATGATCACCAGTTAGATCAGTTAGATCCTGATTATGAGAATGACTCAGCACAGTCGAGGAGCCAGAGGAGCAGGTAAGAGCCTCCTGCTCTCAGTAACTGATTTACATTCAGAACACAAAGAGAAAACTTCTGTCATTAATGAGTTTGATGTGATTTTCTCCAGAATCAGTTGAACCAGAGGCAGGTCTGACCACGGAGAGCAGTGCTGTGAAGGAAGAGCTGAACTGTTACCTTCAACTGGAAAACTTTGATATTCACTTTTTTAATGATCACATTTTGCTGAAACATTGTTGAAACATTCTTACCTGTCTTCTTCATACTCATATGCTCTTAGTTTCTCTTTTGATTCTCTGTTGTACATAAATGACCTTATTCAGTAAAGACAGAAGTCCACGACAGACAGCAGACTCCACCAATCAGAGACACTTGAGGACGATGGGAAATTAAGTTTGTTTGCCCCAAAATCTTAAAACAAATTTAATTCTTCCTCAAACAGGCCTGATAAAATACAAACCAGTATCTTTTGTAAGGAAGAAAAAACTGTATCTTTCTTCTAGATTTTTCTGTTTTCCTTTTTAGTCATTCAGAGTAAATGTAGGAATGTAACACTCAGAAAGTGTGCAGGTAACCGAGATATGATCATGAAGGATGAACTGGATTTCTCACCATTCTGTTCTTCTATTTTAGTTTTATTATTTCATGTTATAGCTTTGATTACAGCACCCATTCACTGTGGCATTGTTTTGATAAGCCTCTGTAATGTGGTGCCGTCTTCATCCGCTCATCCATGGTCGGATCGCGGGGGCAGCAGCCTAAGCAGGAAAGCCCAGACTTCCCTCTCCCCGGCTACTTTGTCCAGCTCTTCCTGGAGGATCCCGAGGCGTTCCCAGGCCGGCTAGACATAGGGCCAGATCCTCAAAAGGAATGCTCTGCTTTTAAATAGATTAGAAAAAATATATATATTTTTTAAATAAATAAAAAATAAATCATCATATAAAGCCTTAACCATTAGAAAATGACAACAAAACGTGAATGTCAAATAAGATTATTATAAATCAGAATTATTTTTCTTTCCTGCCTCTTAATTGCCATCATTGGCAGGCGGCTCAGGCTGATTTCCCCCCTTACAACAGAAGCTCGATCTCAAATTATTATTTGTTTTTGACCTGCTAGAGCTTCAGCTGACTTGAACAACTCACTATAGACCAAACCTACAGCTGATCTGTGGGCGCCGCCATTATCAGCGGCTGCCATTACTGCGGTGGTGGAACAGCGCATCTACTACCACCTACTGTCTGAGACAGCGGCATGAACATTTGTAATCAAAGCGTTGCAGAACCACAAGAGTACTGTAAACTAAGGGCTAAAACTTTTAGTATATTTCACAGATAAAAATTTTACTCATGTCAAATATATATTTAAAAAATAACATCTACATTTTACATGAACAATGTTACTCACCCACTGATGATTTCGATCTTCGTTCCCCTTAAACTTTAACATCCAGACGTGAGAAATTGGGTCTCTGGTTCAGCTACGGTTGAGTCTTGTCTTCCGTTTGTTAGCTTAGAGCTGTCATTTTGTTGTTTATTCCTCCATCAGCTTTACGTCCTCACTGCTGTGAGCCTGGATAGCCTTAAGCTAACCGGCTCCTACTCATGCATATTCAATTAGCCATGTGCTCAGGACTCAGGACTCAGATGTACTGGAAGGCACGTATCAGGGGGTCCGCTACCGCATTTTCCGGAGCATGCCCCACAGGACCCCACAAGGGACACGGTCAAATGCCTTCTCCAAGTCCACAAAACACATGTTGACTGGTTGGGCAAACTCCCATGCGCCCTCAGGGACCCTCTGGAGGGTGTATAGCTGGTCCACTGTTCCACAACCAGGACGAAAAACCACATTGCTCCTCCTGAATCTGAGGTTTGACGATTCAACGGACCCTACTCTCCAGCATCCCTTCCAGGAAATCCAAAAAGGGTGGATACTGTGAACTGTTGTTTGGTGCATAAGCACAAACAACAGTCAGGTTTTGTCCCCCCACCCAGAAGGGAAGACAAGTACTGCAGTACTGCAGAAACCTGATATTACCCCACTTTGAGTTTTAATGTGTTACTGTGTCTTAAAAACCTGTTATGCTACAAACTGCTACCAAAAACTACAAAAATGGCTGGTGAACCTAATGCAGTCATTTCTGATTGTTTCTAATAAACAGTAATACAAACACCAAAGACACAGCCATGGACACCAACATGATCAGATCATTTGGTTAGGAATTATTATTTTACAAACAAGATGTGGGAATGTTATATCATGCATTTGAAGTGTGGGAGCTTCTTCTAAGGGCATAGTTTATGAAATCTTTTTCCCTCTCTCTGAAGACATTGTAAGTGTCTGTCAGTGAAGTTTAATTAGGAACAGAACCTGTGAGTTTCATGACTCAAAGGTTACTAGTTGAGGGAACCAGCGTGATGCTAACTTCTGGGTTAGCCTACAAGAACATGACATCCCTGCACCAGTCTCCTGCTGCCTGTAAGGAGATTAGCATGAATGCTGACTGCATTACTTGTAGTTTTATCAGAACTAGAGGGCATGCTCTCTTTATATAAAGTAAAAAGAACACTTAAAACATTCCTTAATGGAAAATAAGTTGTTACTCTTCTCCTGGCAGGTGTTGGTGACTGTTTGATGCATGTTCCAATTTGTGTTCTGTATATAACCCCTCAGCAGCTCCTGCCCACTGCAGACATCTGATTGGTCCAGTTTTAATGTGCCTGACAAATCATTCATCCAGTCACCTGCTGGATTTGACAGGTTCTGTCCACCCTTCATGATTCCAGAATACTCGCCTACACCACCATGTTAACCCGACTTCATTCAGTGTTAACATGGAATAAAGTTTAAGGGCATAAAGGTGCAAACACTTCACCTCGAGGCTCTGGAGGTAAAGGATGCTCCAACTCCTTTGGTTGCCTCAACAAAATGGAAATAACCTTCAGCAGTGCCCCAGTGGGTCAGCCTGCATCTCCTCAGCCACCAAATCAACTTCCAAGCATGATTCAGTTGGACTTGAACCAGACACGTACAGTGCCACGTGGGGGACCAGTGAAATATATCCTGACTTGTACATAAATATTGATCTGTCTGTCTGGTGTCAGGTTAGTTTGGTTGATTGATTTTTAGCTTATATCTCAATTCTTTTGGTGTCAAGAGAAAGGAAGTGCATTAATATTGTAATCATCTGTTTGTCCACAAAATTTCCATGTTTTTTAATCCACATTGTTTAGTTTGTGAAAGGGCCTTAACTAAAGGACATATCTTATCAATCTTTAAAGTATTTTAGAAGTTTCTTAATTGTGGACAAAACAGTAAGAATCATTTAATTTTACAGCCATTAGCCTGTTCATTCATTTTAACCAAGTCTTGTGGAAGGAAACAGGCAAGGCCCCTTTTTTTTTAACATAGCACCATGAACAAGGTGGAAAATCTTCAGAGACCACATCCTCTTGTTTTAGATAAAGAGTGGCAGATTGTGATGAACTGACTCACAAATGTCGTGCATTTGATGATGCCTGGTCGGACACAGATCAGAGGATCAGCGACGACTTTACACTTTACACCACTGCATCCGGCGCTTTGCATTACACTTGGTGGTGTGAGGCTTGGATGCAGCTGCTCAGCCATGAAAACCCATCCATGAAGCTCTCTCTCTGCACTGTTCTTGAGCTAATCTGAAGGCTACAAGAAGTTTGGAGCTTTGTAGCAATTGAAAGTGCAGAAAGTTGGCGACCTCTTTGCAATATGTGCCTAAGCATCCGCTGACCCCTCTTTGTCAGTTTACAGGGCCTACCACTTCGTGACTGAGTTGCTGTTGTTCCCAAACTCTTCCATTTTCTTATATTAAAGCTGTCAGTTGACTGTGGAATATTTAGGAGTGAGGAAATTTCACGACTGGATTTGTTGCACAGGTGGCATCCTATCACAGTTCCATGCTGGAATTCACTGAGCTCCTGAGAGCGACCCATTCTTTCACAAATGTTTGTAGAAACAGTCTGCATGCCTAGGTGCTTGATTTTATACACCTGTGGCCAGGCCAAGTAATTAGGACACCTGATTCTGATCATTTGGATGGATGAGCAAATACTTTTGGTAATATAGTATATATATATATATATATAAACATATATATATATATATAAACGTGTGTGTGTGTGTGTGTGTGTATTTATATGTGTATACAGTTGCGATACTATTGTAAAAAATAATGAACTGGAGATAATCAAAGTGTACAGCCTTTATCTACAGTCAGAGTAGAACAAAAACCCTTTCAACATGCAGTAAAATGTTAGATTAAGTGTTTTTTGCTGAACAGCTGATATGATCTTTGCTTGTTGCAAATAAAAGTGAGATTCAGATCATTATCACATATTTCTGAGGAATGTTATCTATCACAGAGAACACACTGTTGACACTGCTCCTCCTCAGTCTTTAAGTAATACGACTTTTGAAAACAATAACCCATAAAACACACGTTACAGGGAACTCAACACCTACTTGGAGGCAAGTCACAATACAATGCTATTTAGCAGACACGTGTCTAGCGGTGTATGTCTGACTCTGAGAGAAAGAACAACTCTGAATCTCAAGAATCTAGACTGGAAGAACAACATAAATAAGAGCGTCAAACTCAAAGTCTGATGGGACTTATGTGCTGCCATGCAGTGCTCAAGGCAGTGTTTTTTTTTCAAAGGAATTAACAGAAAATCTAACTCCAGCGTCATCATCATTATTATCTTCGTCATGATAGATCCATTTACATCAGCATCACAGTAAGCATCAACATACTCAGAGCAGAGTTGTGAACAGGGAGCTGGTCCAAAAACTTCTAACTCGTTCTGGCACTGAGGACTACAGAGGTAAAGTGTCAGACTAAGTGCATTCCTATTCCTTGATCAGCAGGTGCAAGACCTAAAGTTAGAACTTCATCCTGCATTAAAACAAAAAAAAGGCATGATGCCTCAGTTTATTTGACTCACACAATGCCTGACACAGTGGAATCTCCACCTGGTGATGGTGGGAATGACTCACCAGTTGCTAGAAACTGGAAGTGCAGATAAAGGTATTCATGTCATTTCATTTTTTTTTTCAATAAATCAATTTTTCTTTGAAGGCCATATAAAATACAATACAGAAGTTACTATACAAAATGTATGCATCTCATTATAAGTTATATCATAGCACAGAGTATGATTATGAGGGCAATCATTTATGTAATAAACAGAAATATTTTCATTCAATTCTCATTTTCTGCAACTCACATTAGACAGATGGACGGGAGTCCTGGTCCTTGGACTCAAGTCAGCCTGAAGTCCTGCTGGAAGCGTCTATCGTCCAGGTGGAGCTCCTGGAGGAGGTGGTGAAATTCCCCCACCTCCATATGATCTCCATATGATCTCATGTACCCACCAGTTTTGTACAGGTTCTGGTCACAGCTGACTAAACAAATGATTAATGATAAAGTTTTTTATCATTGGATAGTCATTAAATTATCTCAAGTTTTCAGTGTAATGCATGGACGTCAAACTGATCTCTAAAGTGGATTATTCAGTGGAGTGAGTCATCTAACTCCTCTTTCTATCTTTGATGGAGCACCATCGTCAGACAGTGGCCAAAGAGCACCAGGGGAAAAAAATGCAGCATTCATCAAGAGAAATGTACAAACTCTGGTGTATGCTGTTCTCTGTGTCCACTTGTTGCTCCCAGTGGTTGTAGAGGACTACAAGATTTTGCTGTTAAAGCTAAAGCACACTCTGAAACTTCTGCAGCATGAATGGGAAACCATATTTGTTTCTGCTGTTGTTGTCAGGGTTCAAGCATGTGGTTTACGGCAGAGGTGGGGCTGTAATGTCATTGTTTCTGAAGCTGTCTGTATTCTTTCCCCAAAAGGAAACGATGTACGTTTTCACCCAAAACGCTCTATCCGTTTGGACGAAACATCAATACAATTAAAAACCTGAATTAATCTCTGTGGATGGCCCCTCAATACGTCTTCTAACCGTAAGCTGCGTTCACAACAAACGCCACTGTGCCATTGAAATCGCATTGCCCGCCCAAGTAGCGCTAGCTGTCCATAAATACCTCATTTTGGTCACCATCGTCGTTGCTCAGTGCCCACTCGAGTTTCACCATGAACAGATCATATCATGTAATCGGATGCATTAGCTGACATTGTTCCATCTGTATCCTTTTAACTTATCTACCCACCACAAAACACTGCAGCTGATGGCCCTGAAGTTGCATCGTCTGTAAGTTCTCTGCGGTCTGTTTGAGTGGAGCTAATGTCCTCACTACCAAATGTTCCCACACAGACATGGATTGTTACTCTGTGATCTGGAATAAAACACTTAGTCACAGGTACTGTCTCACACCCACACAAAGCTGATTGGCTCTCACAGCACAGCCAAACATGACGATGCCTGAATAGTCAAATATTTTGAACTTTTATGACATTCAAGTCGCTAGATCGTGGGAGGGTTAACCCTGTCCTATTGCAGCTGTACATTTACTGAACATGGGGAGTGGTTGCCGATGTCACCAAGTTGTGTTCGGTGTGTTGGCAGCTTTTGGGATCAGACATGGTGCTCTGTGGCTCCTCACTGATGGATGAATGCAGGATTTGCCTGCACAGGTTTGGTTCTGGGACAGGACTGAACCATTTCATGGTTTCCATGAGTACAGAGCATGGTTAAAAGTCACACTTTTGTCATGAAAAGCTGCTAAATAATTTGAAACAGCACTTTTCTTCAGTATAGTCAGTCAGCAATTCCTGTATTGTGGTTGTAATAGATGCTTTAATGGAGAAAATGTTAACTACTGTCCCTTTACTTTTCAACGGCCTTGCTATTTGTGAGCTTTCCCTAACTTTCCCACCAGATGATGCACTGCTGTACACCCTGCACAAAAATGAACCAGGGTGAACAGCACTGTTTCCTGCAGCTAAATCTGAAGAGCATTTTCCTCTTAGTCTGGAGCTTCATGAGCTAAAGACATGAACAGTGGTTATGCTTATATGCAGGGCCATTTCAAGGAATTTGGGGGCCCCAGGCAAGATGGACATTGAGCCCCCCCCCCATGCCGGCTAAAAGCAAGTCAGCTGTACCTTTGTGTCACGCAGCTATGACGTCATCAAAAGTTTGTTTACCAGGTCAGCTGACCCACCTAAAGACGGTAGACGAGCTGACTTTATGATAACACTGGCGATGGATGAAAAAATATAGCCGAAATGAGCGATTTTGCAGAGATTATGTTCTGCGCTGAAGCTCCATTGCAACATGGCAGAATATTTATCTGATGCCGAAGAGTCAGACTACGACGACCGGTTTGAGTCTGAGTACACGGACGAGGAGCTCCATGAAAGAAGAATGCGGAGGGAGAGAGACAAACAGCTGGCTCGAGAACAACAAACAGGAGCACGTCCACGACTCAATGCAAACTGGTGGTGCGCTTGTGGACAGTGTTCGCCTATAGCAACAGAAGAGGAGTGTGTTTGCTGCTCAGAGGGGACTTGAGACCGGCTGACACGCGTATGGATCTATCCAGGAATATATGTCTGACTACTCTGGAGGATTTCTCTGCAATGACAAACCGGGCTGTGGTAGAGACGAGCGATTTTGCAGAGATTATGTCCCGCGCTGAAGCTCCATTGCCGTGGCCCCCGCTAAGTGCGGCTAAATCGGTTGGATCTAAATAACTTCTGAAGGACTCCGAGCTGCACGATGTTTGTCTGAGTGAGTATATCAGCATGCACAAACCTAAAAATAAGGTCCAGGTGTCAAAAAACCGGAGTTTCCCTTTAAGTGCACTGACTAACTTGTGCTTAACATGTCATTTAGGCTTTCTGTATGAAAATTAGACGGGCTGGTGCTATCGAGACAGTTAACAGCTGGCCTGCATGGATAGGCTACTTCTAAGCATTAATTTTCTAGCCTGCTTTATGATGCACCGTACAGCAAAATATGATAACGTTAGGTTTAAGCCCCATACAGCCTAGATGTTATCACGGTGGGATTGTTAGCATATAGCAGACAAGCTATGCCACTTTCATCAAAACCAAGCCTATTACAGAGTTATTGCAATGTCATGTCACTGAATGCGATAAACAGAGATTCTAGAACAGATCTGCGCCTTTCTTATGCTGTTAATAAATACGTGTAGCCATATTCAACTTGTTCGAAAAAAGGTGCACACGCTACAAACTGTTGTAATTCGTTTAGCATTGACCGTCACACAGGTAGCGAACATAAACATTGGACAAAGTTATCTGCAGCAACTTAATTACACCACCCATGCAAGCAAGTCCCCTACTAATGTGATTTATCACTTACCGCTATCTTGTTTTTTTTTTATCTTGCTCTTTTCTCTTCTTTGTTTTCTGGCTGTCGGATGGATATATTTGCTTCATGCTTGGGGATGTTTCGTATTTTGCCGGCTGCAGGGATCATGAAACCGGCTGGCTGCTGCGTGCTGTCAGCTACTACTGAGAGGGGCCCTCTTGAGGGGGATCCCGACTCCTGATAACAGTGACATTGCACCTTGGCCGCCAAGGGGCGCTCACACGGTTTGTCGTTGCATTTTATTCATAACAGTCGTTGTCTTGGGGCCCCAGGCCGGCAGGGGTCCCCAGGCAATTGCCTGGTTTGCCTGCCTTATCGCGACGGCTCTGCTTATATGTTCACTCCACTGCCAGAAATATTTTTTGTCTTTTTCAAAATGCTGTATTTTTAATTCCACATTTAGGAGGACATGAACGTGAGTCAGTTTATTCAAAGGACTTTTATTAACCTCCAGTACTTGGTTGCATTTAGCTGTCTTATTGACACATTGCTGACACTCCTCACATTTCATATCTTGCAAATTTTCATTCCCACTGCTACACCCTCACCACAGACTTCCCTTTAAAGGAGGATTTTGTGTGTGCTACTTGCTGCTAACCTTTTCTTGCTGTCCGTCATTTTGACGTGACAAGATTGTCACTTTTTCCTCGTGCCATATTTTTATCCATCATTTTTATTTTCCTTTTCTGATTACAACCAAACATTATCTAAATGACTGCATTCATATAGTTAGACAGCTTTATCATCTATAACCTCTCATGTGAAGAGCAGTCGTACAGTTATGCACACAAAGACCGTACAGGTAATTTTGCCTTGTGCTTTTATTGCACCTCCCTTTCAGATGTACTAGATTCAAAAACATTGAGTGCAGTCATTTGTGGGTTTGATAAATCACATTGCGGATGCTAAATGGTTACATTCATGAAGGTAAAACGCTAAATGGAATGCACTGGCTATTTTACTCATTTCACAGATGCAATCTCCTGTGCACCCAGTAAGTAGATCAGCTTTGCACACACTATCAAGTTTGCCGGATTTTTAAACATGCAAACTTGTAGGAGATCAAGTCCAAAGTATTCTTGAATTTGATTGTTTTTAATAAACAGTAATACAAACACCAAAGCTACAGCCATGGGCACCAACTTGATCAGCATGAAAAGGTAAAAGAAAATCTGCATACCTTCTTCATTTTGAAAGTTTTCCTCAGACTTTCAAAAAGTCTGAGGAAAAGCTGTATGGCCCAAAACGTCACTGTAGATTTTCAAGGGAGTTATTTTTTGGTGTGCATATTTTCTTATACGTTTCCATAATAATTTTTTGGATCCAGCACCCTACAAAGGATGTGCTTGTCTACCTTGTTTATTTGTCACCAATTTGATCAGGTCATTTGGTTAGTGGTTATTTCACAAACAAGACGTTATATTATGCATTTAAATTGTGGGACCTTCTTCGAAGCAACAATTGTCATTCCTCTCCTGACAGGTGTTGGTGACTGTTTGATGCATGTCCTAACTTGTGTTATGTATTTAACTCCTCAGCAGCAGCTCCTGCCCACTGCATACACCTGATTGATCCATTTTTGATGTGACTGACAAATCGTTTTTCCAGTCACCGGCTGGATTTGACAGGCTCTGTCCACCCAAAACACTTCTTATGAGCTGTTGTCCAGTCAGTTTTGGGAGCACGAGCCATTCATGATTCCTGAATGCTCACCTACACCACCAGATTAACCATTCTACATTCATAGGCATTATCGTGAAGTTAAGTTTAAGGACCCAAAGATGCAAACACTACACCCCGAGGCTCTGGAGACAAAGGACGCCAAATCTTTCAGTTGCCTTTCCAACTGCAGTAACCTCCGGCAATTCCTCAGGAGGGCCGCCTGCATCTCTCCAGACACAGAATCAACCAGCCACGTGCTGTGCAATGTGGTGGACCAGTGAAATGCATCCTGAATTTTACATAAAAATCGAACAACCTGTCTAGTATGTCAGGTTAGTGTGGCTCAGAAAAAACATTGTCGGCAGTTTCATAATCAGATGTTGATTTTTAGCTTTAATCTTAGAACTCTTGGTGTCAAGAGAAAGGAAGTGCATTAATATTTTGATCATCTATTTGCCATTTGACATTATTTAGTTTGTAAAAGAGCATTAACATAAGCCACCAAAGGACACTTACTGCCAATCTTTAAAGTATTTTAAAAGTTTCTTAATTGTGAAAAAAACAGTAAGAATCATTTCATTTTACAGCCATTAACCTGTTCATGCATATAAGCTATGTTCTGTGGAAGGAAGTAGGCATGGCCCTTTTTTTTTAACTTAACACCATGAACAAGGTGGAAAATCTTCAGTGACCACATCCTCTTGTTCTCGATAAAGAGTGACAGGTTATGATGAACTGACTCATAAATGTCGTGCATTTGATGCCACCTGATCAGACACAGACCAGAGGATCAGCTATGACTTTACCAGCAGCACTGAGTGGATTTGTTGTCTTCATCCTCTTGAGACACGGTAAGAAACATTGACATTTTTATATAATGTTGGAAAACATACTTTAGAGATGAAGAGAGAGGTTCTGTTTACATTAGCTTTTAAGGAGGAAAGATGTGGTCAGACTTTTCTCCCCGTGACAGCAGAAATTAAATTTTTTCTTCTCTGGAGAACGGGCAGCTGACAGTTTTAGACCATTACGCTGTTACGCTATTTGTTCAGTTGCACCTCAGAGTCATAACGGTTCATTTTCAGTGTTTATGAAATTCATCTGCAGCTGTGTTTTTCTCTCTCTTCATTGCACTTTATATTTCAAAGTGAGCTGGACTTCTCTGAGGACTCCCAGACGTACAATACTGGTGCTTTTTCTCAGTTTCAATTATATGCACAGCTTTGAATAAAGTCATTTGCTCCATAATTTATAAACTATTTCAAATGGACAAATGCAAACAAGAACACTTTCACACTTGAATAATGTTCATCAAACATGCAACATAATACTATGAATTTGATTGTCCTTCATCAAGCTGCTGACTGTGATCCACTGTTTATCTTTGCTGAACTCTGCTAACTTAAAGTCAGTTTGTCACTTCAAAGTGCAGACTGGCTTGATTGTGGTCACTGCCACTATATTTAAAAAAAAAAAAAAAAGGGAGGGCCTCGTACTTCTAATGTGTGTTTCTGCTCACAAAGGTAAGTCGATCAAACGGCTATCAGAACAGCTGATGGAAACAACAGGCTAAAGGGAGACAAACTTTGGTAAAGCTGTCCTGCAGGTAGAGAAGCAGCTCCTGTGGTCAGGAACTGCAGTCCTTGTGTCCATCAGGGCCTTTCCTTGTGGAGTTTTCATGTTCTCCCCCCTGCCTGAGCACTCCAGCTTCCTTACACAGAGCAATAACATCATTATTGGTTCAACTGGTTACTTCAAATTGCCTTTAGGTATGATTGTGAGAATGATAGTTTTCTGTCTCTCCATGTGGCCCTATGATTTCCTTGTGATCCAGTCCAGGGTGTACCCTACCTCTTGCCTACTGTCACTCAGGATGGGCTGCAGCTCCTTGTGACCCAGAAAAGGTTTAGCGGTACAGACAATGGATAGATGGACATGAACTCTGAATGGAACTGTTTTCAGATCCTTAAAATGTGTGTGTGACATCCTGGGCTCGAACCTGAGGCACCGACTGACGTCTGTGTTACTCAGAGATGAGACTGACTCTCACCACTAACTTACTTACTAAACCGAGTGAGTGAGAAAGACCTGGAGTAAATATTGGACAGTCTTTTTCATGGAGGAGAGATTTGATTGAGGCAGAGTTGTCCTTGTCAGGTGAGTGGGTGGTCTTTTCAAGCTTTTGTCCCATTTGTTGGCTCTGCTCTCATGTTTTTAAGTTATCTTTTTACTGTGAATCCATTCAAAGTGTCCCAGCTAGCATGTGATGAATTAGCCTCTCCAAATCGTTCTTATAGCCACAGACTGTGGACACAAACACAAACTCTACATGCAGACAGTCTGCAATGAGCTGTTGGCACAAAGGGAGTTATATTTTCACTCACAAAAACAATAATGCTGCTGTTTATCAAATTCTGAGTCCTGTTGTTGTCAGTCTGATCTGGACTTCATGTTTTTCTCTGTTTCAGTGGTACAGAGTCAGTCTGACTGGGGAGTGACTTACAGCCCTGATAAAGTCTGTGCTGTGGAAGGAGAAACAGTGGAGCTAACATGCACCTACACATACCCATCCACAGGTTATATAGTTATAAAATCATTCTGGTTCATTGGAGAGCCTCATGATCTCAAAGATGACCCACAGTATGCAGACCGTGTCACATACTCTGATGGAAATCGCACAGTGAGAATCACAAATGTGACAAAGAGCGACTCAGCTGTGTACAAATTCAGATTCATAACAAACAATGTTGGAGGAGGTTATACTGGTGATGGTGGAGTCACTCTGTCTGTCACAGGTAAGGTATCACGATTTTTTCATTCTTTTTAACCCTCTGGGGTCCAGGGTATAATTGGCCGTTTTTGACTACTTTCGATTTTACCCTTATATTTCACCTTAAAAACTGTTTACCTGGCATTGCTTGGTGTCATTTTTTTCAGCACAACCTCACATGTGTGGATTTGTTCAGAGCTACAGTGTTTGTTGGAGACTCACACTAACACACTCATGAGCACAAACATGATCAGATCACACTGAGAGTCTTTCATCCTGAACATTCTGTCCCGTATTATGTCGGAGTCACAGGGAAAGGATTTTTTTTGCCTCTTGTGTCAGCCTCTGTAAGTGTTGCCACAGCTTTCACACCACGCGTGTGAATGTCCTGTGGCCTCAGTGCATCTGTTGTCACAGCTCTATATCTACATGAACAGGTACATATCAGAAAATAGAACATCATGAAAGAGGTCAATTTGTTTATTGACTCATTTCATCAGGTGATATCCATGTGCTATATTGATTCATTACACAGAGTGAAATATTTCACGCCTTTATTTCTGGCAGTTTGATGGTTATGGCTAACAGATAATTCTCCTGCTCCAGCTCCTTTGCTTAGTGTCTTTGGTCGTGCTTTGTGCCTCGCTTAATTGAACAGTTTGGGATTTATTTTATTGTATTATTTATTTCTTTTATTTTTGAGGTATGTTGTATAGGCCTGAACATCATCCACAATGAGAGAGATCATCTCTGCATCTGTGTAGAACTGGTCAGCACTGAAGCTAGGGTTATACAGTACATTGCTGCAGATGGTTCCACTGACTCTGTGTAATTATAGGAATTTTGGATGAAAACAAGAAACAAAAACAGTGTTGGAGGTTTACACACTGTCTTAAGAACATTTACAATGACTTACTTTCACTAAGGCAACTTTTACTTTATCTTGCCTTGATCACTTGTTGATTATTCTTTTTTTGTTGTTTTTAAGTTTGAGGTTAAAAAATAATGAAAATGAAGTTGAAAGCCATTTGTTTAGGTATTAAATACAAATTCACAATACAGCAAAGCTTTCTTCAGCCAGCACATACTGAACATTATAATGGTCTGACTTTAGTTACACAGATATCACAACATCCCAAATAAAGGTTAGTTAAATTTGAAATGCACACTGCAGAGGCATGTATAAGAGACATCCTGTGATGCAGAACATCCTGAAGGCATTTTTTTTTTCTTCGTCACACTCCACTTTTTTCATCCAGCTCTCGACATGAGCTGATGATTTACATGCCTGTATCCATGAGTACAGTGGGTTTCTCTGATCACATTTTTTTTGCTATGTGAACTTCAGTGCATACAACTTTTCCCATGTTTGTTTGTTTGTTTGTTTGTCTTTATTGTTGCCAAGGGGCAATTCAGGAGCAGCATAACCACACAAGACATAAATGCACAAATACAAAACAAATAAAAGTCCACAAATAAACTATGCAAGTGCGAGCCACCTACCAGTAATCAGATCATAAATAATGTAATCTTGCTGACAAACAGACAAGCAACTACACAGCAGTGAAAACACAATTATCTTGGTGGAGGTAACTAGAAAAGCAATCAGAGAGCACAGACCTCTGCCAAGCAGCTCTGTTCATCCATTTACTTAAAATATACTTGATTAGTTTGTTTTGATTGATGGATTTATTTAAACATTATCCATAAATTCATTACTATTCAAGAGCTCCTGTCAGGACCTGGTATCTCCTGGAGTCAGGAGAGATGTTGCAGTTTTCCATTTCACAAACAAACAAACAAACCAACAAATTCTGTCAAACACATAACCTCTTTGGTGAGGTTATAGTGACAGAAAGGTTTAGTAATGGTGCTGCTGTGCTTTGAAATGGGTTGTTGAAACAGATCTGTGATTATGAAAAGTTTTTTATTTTTATAGATTTGCAGGTACAAGTGAAGAGGATAAATGCTTCTCAGAATTTCACTGAGGTCGAGCTGAAATGTCAATGCAGCTGCAGAGAAGCTGAACATCTTTCATACGTCTGGTTCAAGAACACAGAGAAAATTTTAGGAGCTGATAAATCCACTTACCAAAGCAGTATTTCTCATGAGGACAAAATATCCTGTGCTCTTCACGATCATGAAGGATTTCCCTCTCCATCAGTGTGTGAGTATACACTATCATGTCACAACACAAATACACCGGCACATGACACAGTCTTCCAAAGTCACTTTTCTACCATAGTTCTCCAGGTGGCAAAACCTTGTTTTATTAACCAGGAAACTGCAGTGTCCTGGTTTATAAAAACTGGATACTGTGTTTACAAATGAGGATTTGTAAAAATTCTTATCATAACAAGACACTCAAGTCCATTTAAGTGCAGTCTGTGGTTTGAAGAATGTGATATACCCTGTAAAATGATATTTGAGTTTTATGACATCACTAAATCATCACTGCATCATGACTTTAGCGCTATATCTCCATTGCAGGTTTGAGATTTTGACCGGGCCTTTGTCGGCACTGCTGATGACTTTGTCTACAGACAGTTGAATCTCATACACCCTCTCGTCTATTCCTCATAACTATTCTCCCCTTTATCTGTGTCATTTTAGTCCGAAAAGAAAATGACTCCTCTTTCACAGGAAGTTCATTTATTTAACCTCTATTTAGGATTAGTCACATTGAGATCAGAGATCTCTTTTTCAAGAGAGACCTGACCAAGAATGGCAGCAGACGATTCAACAACAAACACAAACTCAGACAACACACAATAAACATTCTGATAAATAACAAGTCATCAGTTAAACAAGCTGCAAGTGCATCAACATGTGGAGTCAAATTAACGGCTGACAGCTGTTTCACCTCACATTAAACAAAACATGAGTCCATGGCCTGTCTCCTGTCTCCACAACACCTGTGGGAAAAATTCCCCTCTTCAACTGACACTTTCCCCACCATTCAGAAAATACATGCTTCAGCATTTAAAAAAAAAAATCCCAAATTATTTCATCTGGTATTGCAACCTAGGGGTTGGATTTTCAGCCCAAGCCCAATCTGAAGCTGGAGGTCACTGATACCAATAATTCTGGTTTCAGTGACCTATCTGTTATACTTGTGTGTTAACAATGTATTTGTGTTAGAAGCAGATGTGATGCAAGAAAAATATTATTTCGTTGTTTAATAAGTTTTGACTTAAAGAAGTGGACATTCGATGATGAGCTAAACATCGTGGTACAGCTGTGCATTCAGCTAATAACATAGCCAGGAAATTCCAGTTGGATATGCTATATTGCCAACTTTTACAGCTCAAATATCAGCTGTAAATATCTGCAAAAATGTTTATGTTAGCTGATACTGATATTGTTCTGATTATATTGAGCATCTCTGCTTCATACAAGCTGGAAAGTTTCAGACTTCACGTGAAATCTGAAGTTTGTTTGCCCTGTGTAGAAGTATCTGAAAAGAAAAAGAGGGAGTAGAACCACATCTACATGGCCAGGACTACAGAGCTGTCATAATAAAATCTTAAAAAAATAATAGGCACAATTTTGTATGATGACTCACTTAAATGCTAATTTTGATTCATTGCTACTTTCTTTAATTAATATTCATTGATGTCGACTCCAGATGCTCCAAAGACTCCCTCTGTCCTGTCGAACACCTCTGCTGTGATAGTGGTGAACTCCTCTGTGACTCTGAGCTGTAGCACTGATGCTAATCCAGCTGCTAAGTTCACCTGGTTCAAGAAGAGCGAGAGTGGAAACTTCCAATCTTTCAGTAATGAAGAACAGCTCGTCTTCAGCTCTGTTAAGCTCTCTGATGCAGGAGAGTATTACTGTTCAGCTGAGAACGAGTTCAGCCGGAAGACGTCTAAGCCCGTTAACATTGATGTGAAATGTGAGTAAAAAAGATCATTTTTATCTGGTTCAGTGGTCGATAGTTCTCTTTAGCCTTCACACTACACACCAAGGCTATAGTTAAATTACCCAAAATGGAAAATACGATTTGATATGATTTGATAAAGTTATGTCCCGGCTAGTCTAGGGGTGGCCAAGACACAACATGAATTTCCCCAAATCCACCGAGTCCCAAGCAACAACTGGAGTCAGTCTACGGTATAAACTGACTGATCTGTGTTATTTATTTTACAACCTAAAAAAAAAAATAACAATCCAAAGTACCTCAAGGTGGCTAATTCCCCTCTACTTAACCCTAACCTAAAACAACAGAAACATTACACGCTCTGTTACAGTTATGCTAACGTGGCCTGTTGGAAACAGTCCAGCTAGGGATTCCCTTCTCGCTGTGGGACGTCATTGAGTCATTTAAAAAGGGCCTTTTAGTCTTCCACAGCCAATCACAGGCACACTTAATCCAACACACTTTGACGAACACACTCAGTCACACAGGAGAACCCCCTCAACACAGCCAAACAAATGCAAAGCAAACAATACAAGCAAAAATACGACCAGGATCACAAGAATAATCTGGTGTAAAAATCAAACTGTCATAATCACTACAAGGTAACAATGCAACAACCATCAATTATTCATCAAGACTTAATATGTAATGGTTACCGGTAAAATGGTAAACCATGGTAAAATTTTCCCTGTAAGTATTACCCTGTTTTATTAAAATTACTGTTAAACCATGTTTAATTACCACATTGTTTCAATAACTGTGATGCTGCTTTTGACTGGAAAATCCTGAACTGTGTGTGTCTGCTCCTCGATGAAGCCGTCTCTCGCAAACAGAGGGGCACATGTGCTGTTTGCAATGTGTGGTTGAAGTTTGGATTTTACAAGGATGTTGAGGTGATGACTGTCCAAAGCATGAAGCTGCGGTGAAAGAAAAAAATGTACATGATTAAAACTGCTGTAACTCCTCGAGTGAAAGAGCTGAAAGAAAGAGAGAGAGAGGATTCAGTGAGCCATACCCGAGTGAATTATAGGTGGTTTATCAGGATTTTCTGTGTAAATAATGGATAAAGGTTGTAAATAAGAGTGTTAGTATCATTCTGGAGTGTGTTCCTGGTGTTTATTTGTTGTATTTCGTAGTAGATCATCTTTTTCCGTCAGCTTGTGTTTTATGGATTTAGTCAGTCGTATTTTGGAAATATTGAAGAAGGAGATGTCGAGGACATCTGCCATGGAAAAGGGAGATCAGAGGAGAGTCAGGAGAGTAAAACAAATAAATAAATAAATAAAAAGGCCTGGAGGTGGTCTAATATAATGAGCTGTAACATGGACACTAATGCTGCAGGCAAACTAAAATCTGTGTGTATGTAAAATAGGTTAAGTTTACTTTTGGTTTTCTCAAAACTTTGAACATGTTCATTTACAATTATTCATGAAGAGGAACCTGTTTAAAGTACAAATCTGTTTTTTCTTTTCTTGTAATGACACAGAATTTAAGCATTTATAATATAATAATGACAAGTACTTGCCAGAATTGTTTACTTTATTTCTAATGAAAAAAGTTTAAACAAATTTACTTAGCCTATAGGACATTTCCTGACACAGTTATTGACAAAAAACAAAATAACTGTTAAAATTATGATATTAAAGGGGTTAAATGATTTCAACACTGTGTTAAAGTACTTTTGAACACTTTAAGCACACTGGAACAATACTGCCATAATAATAATCATGATAAATTTGGTTACCATAACCATGATATAAAATTTTCATACCGTTACATCCCTATTATTCATCAAGATTTAATAGCAGATCCATCTAAGGCAGACGTACCTGAATAATCTTTGCTCACACATCCTCCCCAGATGCTCCAAAGCCTCCCTCTGTGTCACTGAGACCCTCTGGTAAAATAATTGAGGGCAGATCAGTGACTCTGACCTGTAGCAGTGATGCTAATCCTGCAGCTACATACACCTGGTACAAGATGGACCAAAACACCCAACGAGGAATTCAAGGCCTTTATAATTTTGATAACATCAGCTCAGACAATAGATGGACGTACTACTGCGCATCCAAGAACGACTATGGACAAATCAACTCCTCATCTGTGTTCATAGATGTTCAATGTAAGCAATAAGAGACAGATCAACACTCCCTACTTCATCCCTACGTGTGTCTATGTCTGTGTAAAGTAGTGCAGACTAGTAGCTTGACTGTTGCCATCAGGAACTGTTCCATGTTCTGACTATCTGACTGATGTCCTCATTATGATTTTCTTTTTCACAAATGGGTGAATTTTCAAACATGTAAACCCTCTCAAACACACTAAAAAGAAACAAAAAAAAACAAACAAAGAAAACAAACAAAAAAGAAACAAATAAAAAATAAACATAAAAAACTAAAAACTGAAAAAGAAACAAAAAAAAGGAAACAAATTTAAAAAAAATCATAAAAAAACAAGCAAAAAAAACTCTAACTCTGCCACTGCCGGTCCCAAGCCCGGATAACAAAAGAGGAGGAATGAGTGAGACTTTATAGTGACCACAAATATGTTACAGAAAAGTAGATAAAAATAAGTAAATAATCATCCCCCAAAACAATAGGGTTTGTACTCTTGTGGTCATTAATGTTGTCAGTAAATTTGAGAAGATTTGGATGAAAACTTTTCAAGATAAATTATTTCTGATTAAAAGTTTGGCCTAATGGTGGCGCTAGAGGACAGGTAAAGGTTTCATTATTAAGGGGTTATTTATGTATTCAACAAATAAACAAAGTTCCTGACACAAAAAAACTTGATCAACAATTTTCTGTAAATCATTTTCTGGAGGTAAATATCCCTGGGGTCAGATTGACCCCAAGGGTAAAATGTGTTAGTAATATTTGAGGATAATAGGAGGGTTAAAGAGGTCTTGGGTTTTTGAGTGTTGTAAGCCTCTCAGTGTGTTTTACTTGTTTCCAAATGATAGAGTCCTTTTCATCAAAGTCCTTTTCATCAGGACTTCTCCTTCTTCCACTCTCTACAGCCCCAGTAGCTGCCTAGAGTGGTTGAATCTCCCTTTTCAAACAAGTAGACCCACCACTGTGATAGTCAATCACTGTTTCATCAGTAATTCAAGCTGACTTGCTGGGATTTACAAGCCTTTTGCAGAAAATCGACAGAATGCGGAGTTGCTGAAGGGCCCATTAAAAGTGTTTAGAATTGGGCAGAACTTTATACAGGCATATTCAGCAACAGTGCATCTCGGTCAGAGTGAGACTAGAGATGGATCAGGGGTACTTGGTATGTGACATGTTCTTTGAACAATAAAGATTGTGAATCTACTTTAGCAACCATAGATAAAAAAATAACCTGAGTTCAAGACCTTTTGTTTTCTTTTGCATGTTCCTCTGCAGACTCTCCAAGACGTCCCAATGTGTCTCAGAGTCCTTCTCTTGAGATCATGGAGGGCAGAACAGTTGTTCTGAACTGCAGCAGTGATGCTAACCCAGCAGCTAAGTACACCTGGTACAAGATTAACAGAGGCACACCTGTAGCATCAGGACAGATCTTCACCATCAGAGACATCAAACTTGAACACAGTGGGAGTTATTACTGTCAAGCTCACAACAGCATAGGACACAAGAACTCCACCTCACACTTGGTTGTTGTTGTAGGTAAGTTTTGGGATCTAACATGATACACACTAACTCACTTCCACATCTTAATGCTCATCAGCTTTCATTATTGAATTTTGATCTCTTTTTCGTAGCTTCAATGAAATCAGTAGTTGCTGGATCAGTCACTGCTGTTATCCTGATCCTCATTTTCCTCACAATCATCTTCTTATACGTCAGGTAAGAGGTTCAATTATGTGGCATTTAATCCAGCAGCAGAGCTTGAATTCAGTCAGACACCCATACATCTAATTTGATCTTTTGTCAATTTGATTATCTTTGCATCCAGGAAAAAGAGATCCTCAAAAGAGACCAACACACCCAGAGAGAGAGCAGACGCCCAAAGTCAGGTAATAAAGTTTACTCATGAAAACATCCATCTGGAACAGGAATATTGATTCTTAAATGAAACTCATATAACACTGCTTTAAGGCCAAGGCATCTCCAACATCATTAGCTAAGTTAATATCAGAAATATAGGAAATTGCCTTATCATGGCAATCCATGAAGAAATATCTGGATCTGCATCCAGTTTGTGGTGCCAATTATCTATAATTGGCACCACATAGTCATGAGGTCCCTCTTGAAAATAGGATGTAACATCTCAAGAGGCCTTTAACACATTTATACTTAACGGAGACAAATATAGTAGGGATGCACTTGTGGTCTGGGCCCCCATGAATTTGTCACTACCATAGATTTCGTGCTGCTTGACAGAAGGTTTTTTCTTGCTACCATGATGGAGGGATTCATGATTGACCATATGGATACATGTTGGGTGTTGGATGTATATATTTGTATATATATGTATATGTGTATTTTATATGTGTATATGTATCCATGCATATATGTGTATCCATAAATGAAGAGCTTTATGCTCTATTGTAAAGTACATTGAGATAACACTTGTTATGAATTGACGCTATACAAATAAAGATTGATTGATTGATTGATTGATTGACAGTTTCCAAACCAAAATCTAACCAACTCTGCCCTGTGCCATGACCAACAGCTCCTGAAAAGTTCAACAGAATCTATTGTGAACTTTCTGAGTTATCCTGCTCACAGATGGACAGACAAACAAACAGATGGACAAACTTTAACAGACACATGACCTCTTTGGAGAATGGAGTGAGAACTTTGCTTACCTTTGCTCCCTCATTTACAGCCGCATTCAGCTCTGTCAGCTCCAGCTGCCACCTCATCAGGACTGGACTGATGTTGTACAATTCAAGGCGCCGTTTTGGCGTGAAATACTCAGATGTTTACTTCATAGATTTATTGTTGAGTGAAGTTGGGTCATTGTTCAGCAGTGGCGAGCTAAGTTAGGCTAAGTTGATGACCACAAGGTGCGCATTCTAGCCAGAGAGGACAGATGGTTTGAGAAAGGGGTAAAAGAAGCCATTCATGTCAAACTAGAACGGCCATCTTTAAACAGAGGAGGGGGCCTCAGACACCACTTATCTCCCACATACAATGCTGTCTTTAGAGCCCTCCCAAGGAGGCGCAGCCGTTGTTCACACCGTCAGCCAGATGACCCTGACGACTCTCATAGGAGAGCCGGGGGTGAACAACTGCCCAGCAGGGCTATTGTCCCACTTCAACACCTAACGAGCTGCTGGCTCAGTCACATAATGGCTTCTTTTTGTGCTTTGCTACCTCCCTCCTGGTATAAATATCCTTACTCCCCACCAGGATCTTTGGAACTGAAGAAGCTTCTTGGATGAGAGGCGAAACGTTTTCCACTCACACGAGCTTGGTCCAGTTGACACGATTTACGCTTTGATGGACATGAGTCATGGCCTGGATGACTGAGAATATCCACAGATTTATAAGTTAGGCCAAAGCTCCCCTAAGCTGAGCACACTCTGGGCCAGATCCGCGAACAATGGATTGCTCCTGCTAATAGCGCCATCATTTACACAGAAATAGCTCACGCAATCTGCCCTGTTGTAGCACCTTATCCTCAAAAGAGTTTGCTTTAATGACATATAGGCGCAAACACGCCCACACAGTTTGGCATCTGAGCGCATTTTATGCCTCTGACTGCAACAATTCCCGTGGCATATAGGAGACTTTGCCCCCGCAAACGTTGAGATTGACGTCTCCTTTACACTGAGCAGTAACAGCAAACAACGGCACAAAAACAGTAGGCAGTAACAGGTACAAGACGTGAACTTGCAACTATAGTGAGTAGTTCAAGTCAGCTGAAGTGCTTTAGCAGGTCCAAAAAAAAATAAATAAAAATTGGGGCTTGAGAGCACACATGCAGGTGAGTCATGCAGAGATGAAGGGGCCATGAGTAGGACTGCTGCTGTTCTTGAGGCTCGAAATGCTCAAGGGTCAAATCAGACTGAGCTGCCTGCCAAATGGTGGCAATTAAGAGGCTGGAAAGAAAAATAATTGTAATTTATAATAACCTTATTTGACATTCAAGTTTTTCTAATGGTTAAGGCTTTATATGTTGATTTATTTATTATTAATTATGTTGTTCTGATGATCTTCAATAATAATATAAATATATGATAAATAAATAATCTATATAAACAAGTCAACACAGAACTTTCCATGGTCCTGAATCTTTACTGATCCATTTACATTTCAGCAGAGCTGTCCGTGGTCCTGTCTTTAGGTCAACATAAAACCCACTCTGACCAACCACTGATGCAGCTGAATTACTATTGTCAGGGTGAGAGGCTGAGTTGCGTTTATTTCTCAGGTTTGTTTGGGTATCACTGATTT
Organism: Scarus forsteni; assembly: GCA_036419115.1. Lineage (NCBI taxonomy): Eukaryota > Metazoa > Chordata > Actinopteri > Labriformes > Labridae > Scarus > Scarus forsteni. The sequence goes on along the minus strand of JAZDUH010000216.1, from coordinate 1,936,453 downwards.
ATCCCCTTATTTAATGAAGCACAAATGCAGAATTTTTTTTTTTTTTTTTAACAGACTGTTTTTAGACAAATTATTCATGTTTACTTAAAAAAGGTGAAACATTCACAGAGATGAACACAGTAGGCTATATTGCTGTCATCCTTGATGTAATCTAGTAACGCAAGTATCATGTGGTCAGGCTATCACTATCTACACATGATTTCTCTCCTCCTTTCTTATGCTCGCCTGGCATCTCGCCTACCTTGGTGCCTTCACCTGGCTACAGTCACTGCTGCCATGATTACCAGAGAGCCCTGGCATAACAACCCTTATAAAGGCTCTGCTCCACAGTTACCACCAACCCAGTGCAATTTGCAATCATTTTGAGCGAAAGAGAGGAGAGAGAGATGGGGAAAGAGAAATTGCGTGGATTTAATACACAGGTCTCACAGGCAGTGATTTGCACCGCCTAACTGCCTGTGGCAATAAGCACTGGTCTTTGAGGATTAGGTGGTATTTGCAATGAGGCTCATTTGCATAAGAAGGGGGAAATTTTGCGTTGTATTTAGGAATATTCCCTAATTTACATGCATGGAAATTGGACCGGTGCAGCTGGGAGCGGCAGTGCAGTTTGGGTTCAGTTTGCGTGCATTTCACCCTTTGCGTATGTTTTGAGGATCGCGCACTATTTTTTTTCTGTCATTTGCACATGTTTACTGGTTGCCAAAGCAGTGCAGTCCTTTTGAGGATCTGGCCCTACGTGTGTTACATCTACATTGGTGAATGTGAAAATCTGTCCATAGTTGGTCAGTTGGCTGTTGGGGAATGTCATACTCCACCAGCACAATGTTTCACCCCACTTACATTATGTCGCTCAACGCTGAACATTGCAAAACTAATCCCAGGAAAGTCCTTCCTCCAAAATGTTTATTTCCTAACGCTGGTCAACGTTGGCCTCTATATGCTGACGTTCGAATGCCTCTTAAAGGCTTCCTGCGGTACAGGACAGACAGTTTGCCTCCTCCATCTTAGAATTCTTTCTTTTTTTGATACATCCAGTTATATGTTACTGAAAACTCTCAACATTTTCAAATACGATTTGAATAAATAGATTTACAAAAGTAAAAATCTTAGTGGATTAACATTAACAGAAATGTATTCTTACCCACAAATCCATATTGTGTGTTTATTTTTCAGGTTATTAATGAAGACTCTTCAGAATTAACACAAACACAACCTGCTGACGGGCAGGACCTGCTTTATGCCACTTTGAGATTCTCCAACCCGGATGCTCCTGTCTACTCCAACGTCATTAAAGCGAAATCAAAAAGACCCAAAAAGGAGAAAGAAGACGATAAAGATGTGCAGTATTCTGTGGTCAACTTTAAACGTGGTGGTGCCACAGAGTGAGTACACAAAGGATGTGTTTTTGAAAGTGTTTGATTGGCTGTTAGCAAGATAATTCAAGACGTCACGTGTCAACTTTGATTAAAGTTTCAGGGAGTGGTCACGACACAAAGGAGAAGTGATTTGATTTTGGTGCTGTTCAAAATCTGGATGGGGATCCTGGAATTTTGTTCAGATTTGCTAAAAGGTGTGAGAGACAGCAGTTTTCCACGTTTTTGTAATAAGTCAGTAAGTTCTCAACTAGTATTGATCAAAATTTTTTAAGATGTTGGTCATGGCACAAGAGAAAAAGTGACAACATTTTGGTGATCTGATGTAGATCAAGTATTTTTTACCAAAATTTGTCAAGAGACAGGGCAGCTTTCTGCACCTAGCACATTAATTCATATGACAGAGTTGGAAATGTCTTGGTGGAGGTTTGTGCTCCAGGAGCATCTCTAGTGTCTTATGTACCTCTAAGGTTGCTTGCACATATGGTTAGGTTTGCTGTGGTTTAACAGCCATCTTAAGGTAAACAAAACTAAAGAAGGATATGGATCAATAAGGAATAAGGCCACATTCTGGTTGAGATAATGATATCAATAATTAATACAAGCCTGCGCATGATGGGAAATCAGTTGCTGAAAATGAAAAATTGATAGTTTATTTGTGATGTGGTTGTTTAAAGCTCATTAAGGAGTTACCTGTATTTTTAGTAAAATGAACAAAGTGTCTTTTTTTTTTTTCTTTTGATATTGTGCTTTAATAAAGGGGTTTTAATAAAGTTATACTCACACTTTTAGACAAAGTTGGATGTCATTAAAAGGCGCTTTCACACCTAAACACATTTGGTCCAGATCAAATGAATGCTGATTCACTTTTTTGTGAAGTTCTGTTGATCTGTGGTGTTGTGAAAGCTCACACAAATTCTGGTGCAGACCTAAGAACCAAACTCTGCTCTGCCTGAAAACAAGGAGTCTCAGTTTGCTTTAAAGTGAGCTTTTGAGTTCAGGTTGTGGTATTTTAACCTGACACACCAGATGGGACATTCAATGTGTTTCTCTAGTCCATCTGGAGCCCATAGAAAGTGCTTGGGGATGGGCAGAAATGTGGAAATCCAGCAGGTGATTTTGCAAAGATTCTGACAGTCATGTTCATCACACGCCAATCAGATTATTCAGTAGGTGAGCCTCGGTGTGAACAAAACTGTTAGCTACTATGTAGAACAAAACATCAGAAAAGCATTGAATATATCCTCTATTGAGAGGCTGCTGCTGTTGTTTTTTAATTTAATGAATAAATTTGATCCAGATCTGATAAAACTTCTAGTGAAGCTGTTAGCAACTAGCCCGAATAGCTTCGCTGCTATTTGCAGTAGGATTAGAGGCTGTTACTTTTCTTAACCCAGTGCACATCTCTGTAGTTTTTTGGGTATTAAGAAGTAGGTTTAACCTGTCACACCAGTTGAGGAAAAAAGTCAAGGACTGCCCTGTGTCACACTGCTGTGTCATCTGCGTATTTAATAAAGTAAAATTATATTTTATTGATGTACAGGGTCATTGAAGAAACACATACACAAGGACAGCATGAGGGCAGAGGGACCTGTCAAAAAGAAAAAAAAAGTAGGACTGTTCTTTCGTCTGAGCAAACTATCTTTGGTCCAGAATATTAACTGTTATTACGCAACCGAGGAACTTCATTCTTCCATTTAAACTGTTTTGGATGTACAGTATGTACAGGTAGTGTCCTCTTTGAAATGTTTGCTCAACTTCCCATTTTACATTTTAAAGAGCAGAGCAGAGTCCTGTCCTATTACCATATAAACTATCGACATCGAAGACCCCTCTGTAATCTGCGAGTGGTCTCCTGTGGCTGTGAGCTTCAAGGCGCTTTCATTCTAAACTTTCCTGAAAACAAAGTTAAGCTAAAGTTTAAATTCTCCTTGTTCATTTTGGCAAGTAAGTCAGCAGTACATTATCCCTCTGCGTCTCACTCATTCATTGTGAACTCCATTATCTAGTATACCCCCTCATCTTATTTGGGGTCCAGGGACCAGGATCCTATCCCAGCTGACATTGGTAGAGAGGCGGAGTACACCTTAAACCAGTCTCCAGCCAATCCCAGGGCTACATAGAGAGACCGAAAACCATTCACTCTCACACTCAAGGGCAATTTGAAGTCACCAGTTTAAGCTAGGGTCTACGATCTGAAAACCAGTTTGGCTGTTGAGACAGATTTGAAAAAACGCAGCCTGCCCCCCCTTCACTAACCCCTCCCCTCTGTGTTCCAAGATCCCGCCCCCCAGCTTGTGTCGCCTCCTAACAACACGCCCCCTCCCATAGAGCAACAAGCCGGCCGGCAGAAAATGTTAATTGGCGTTGAAGATAAATGAGATTTCTCATAGCTGGAAGTAACAAACACGACAGTCATCCTCCTTGTAACACACAGCGGTAGCCATTTCAGTTGAACCGGTGGCGAAGTGGGTCTGGCATCACCACTGTTAGCCGATCAGAGCAGAGCCGATTTTGGGGGGAGATATACGTTTCTCGGCATGTCTTCACCAGCTCAGTTTACAATGCTAACGATGAGTGGCTAACTTATGCTAAAATCTACTGACAGAGCCTACCCGTTCCAGAAGCAGCCTCCCGGTTTCGGTGCTGGTCTCCTCCGGCTCCATGACGCTTCAGTAGCTGTGCAGCTAGCTGCTCACCGTTATATGAGGAAGGTAGTGGAGAGCAGGCGGGATGGTGCGGAGCAGGGGAGACGGGGGATTGGATGGACTCACGGGCCAGTCTGAACTCAACTATTATGCCGCTTTGTAGTGGATATACTGAATGGATTTTTTTCATTCTTTTTGGTCTTTATATTGCGTAGATCAGACCATAGGACCATAACGGCCTTATAAACGGTGTTATTAAGATGTACCAAGCTTCCAAATTGCAGACCATAGCTTTAACCTAACCAGCATGTGTTTAGTCCGTGGGAGAAAGCTGGAGTGCCCTGAGAGAACCCAAGCATGCAAACTCCACACAGAAAGGCCCTCATAACCTGGGGATCGAACCGATGACCGTCTTGCTGTGAGGCATGTGCACTACCTACTTTGACACTGAGCCGCCACAATGAGACAGTCAGCTGTAAAATATAACATGGTGTTTGAGCGAGGCTGAGGCCATGGCTCATCATATTTTTTCTAATTACATGAAATAAACTCTTTGAGGATGCATTTAGCTGCTCCATTGATGCCTGACACAGCATTTAGACGGTGTACCACAGTCCCCACCCCTGACTGATGGAGCTGTAGGTTATACCTTACAGCCCAGACAATCACTTTGCAGCTTTTCTGTTGTCTTGATTGTTTTTTTTTTTTAAATGTATATTTTTGGGCATTTTGTGCCTTTATTGATAGGAGAGAGACAGTGGATAGACTTGTGAAAGGGGGTGAGAAAGTAGGGGAAGACACTCTGCAAACTGGTCACAGGCGGGATTCGAACCTGGACCGGCAGATGCAAGTACATGGGGTGCTAACCACTACACCAAACCAGCACCCCATCTTGGTTGTTTTTTAATGTGCTGTTTAACAAAGTGGATGATTGGACGAAGATATGAAAAAACATTTGACACGCTTTCTCTTCCAGACTGAGTGAGTGTGAGAGAGGAAACCAAGTGAAACATTTGGCAATGTTAAAAACTTCACCAAAGAGCAGAACTCAGTCTGCTAGACTGTCCGTGTGAACCTACCTTCTGTGATGCTTGTTTTAGCTTTAAACCCTAAATTTTCTTTATAAATTCACAGGTCGAGATGCCAGGCGGGTCTAGAGGATGCTTCTGCTCTGTACAGCACAGTCGCCAAAAAACCAAGAGATCGGACGCAGTAGAAACATGTACACTGTTTCTATTTCCTCACAGACTCTGAACAGGCTTTATTTCTCTGGATGGACTTTTGAGGAACTCCAAAAAAAATTCTGCATCATAAAATGTGTCTTTTTCTGCTTCGTTTTTTTAATTTATTTTTTTCATTTATTTTGAATATTACGTAAATCTAAAATCATTATCAAAGACAGAAAAAACAAACAACACAAGATAATAGATAGCAAACATATTCGAAAAGGAGTGTGGTAAGAAAAAAAATTTTGCAAAAAATTTCAACAACCAATAAAGATGTAATAAATATACTGCACATGCACATACTCTTAATAACAGTGTCCATACACGGTAATTTCTTATTGGACATTGCAACAGAATATTTCCACCCACAATAGTACGTATAGTTTCACATACATTAAGATAATTACATATATTTTCATATTTAATATATTAACTAGAGGATAGATACACAAAATTCTCATATGTCATTTTTTTATAGCAATAACCATATCATAGTATCACACCACTTAACTCTGCATTATATTATCTTGTGAATATCATCTTATTGTACATTATTTAAACTTGTTTTTACTCAGACATTTCTTCATTTCCTCATTTAAACTGTTCCATATGTTCACATCAATAACTGATACACAGAAGCTTTTCATGTTTGTGCATTGACTTAATGTTTTAAAGTTGTGTTGATCCCTCAGATTGTAACTCCCTTCATGGTTCAAAACAGACTTTGGATGTTTTCTGGTAATTGATTGTTTCTCGTCTTGTGCATTGTTATTGTTTTGTAAGAAAGGATGTCAAGGTATTTGAATAAGTTTGACTGTAGAAATAGCTGATGAGTGTTTTTCCTATAACCAATCTTATACAGTATATGGTGCTTATTTCCTTCTTTTGTAACATGATTAGTGACTGTAATGTAGTTTTGTAGTTGTTTCCCCAAACTTCAGCACAGTACTGGAGATATGGCAGGACTAAAGAACAGCAGAGAGTGTGAAGTGACTTGTTATCTAGGATAAGTTTTACCTTCTTTATAACTGCAAAGCTTTTTAAAACCTGGACTCAATATGTTTAATTTGGGATTTCAAGCTAAGCTTGTTTCCATGACCATCCCCAGAAATTTGTCTTCACACCCTTTCAATCTCAACCACCTTTTTCTATCTGGACCTGCATATTTACCCTGTGACTCCAAACTAACATTAATTGTATCTTAGTTATATTTAACGATAACTTATTATAATCTAATTATGCTTTCAATTTCTTCATCTAGTCATGGATCATCTCCTGTAACTGTTTCAAATTATTGCTGGGACAAAAATATCCTAGCTTCATCAGTTCAGATACTTGACAGATGTCATTGATATTAAGAAAGAATAGTTTAGGTCTGAAATAGGACCCCTGTGGGACACCACAAGCAATGTCCGAAATGAATTGAAATGAATTGATTGAAATGATTTTCACACATTCTCATAGTACCAGTTTTAAATGTTTCTTTTTTTTCTGTCACGTGTTCTAAAAGTTCTTATACAGTAAATTCTTCTTTTTACAGGCATTTTGTAAACCACTAGTTAATCAAGACAAGGTAAAAAAAAAAATGAAATAAATGTATTATATGCACTGTTCATGTCTGTTTTATTATAAACAATATGTCATTATTAGATACTTTATTGCCTGACTCGAAGTCCATAAACACAACAACAAATACAATAAAAATAGACATTAATAGACACAAAATAGACATTAATTATAAAAGACATCTGTACCAGTGTCTCCACCAGGGAGACTGGTATCAAATGGAGCTAAGCTGGGGATTTGTCAGCAGCCCCAACATAGAGTTCTGAGAGTCTGTCAATTTACACATAAATTTATACATCAGATTTCTCAACAGAGCATTAAAAGAGTAAAGCCCAGCATTACAAAAAAGTTCACTTGCACTAGTCCACCTTGGTTTCTTCAATAAAATCCTAAATGCATCCTTGTAAGCTACATTTAGCCTCTGAATGCTAGCCTTTTTATATCTCATCCACAGAGGGGCAGTATAAGGGGGAGTACAATACGTCCTAAAGAGAGTTATCTTCACACTATCAGAGCACTGAGAGAATCTGCGCACCAAAGTGTTAGCCTGAGCATAACGCATACGGCACTGTCGATACAGGTCCTCATCATCGCACATATTATCAGTAATAACGTGCCCAAGATATTTTATTTTGTTCTTAAGACTAAGCTTTTGCCCTGACAACCAAAAATTTGGGAAATTGAGGTCCCTGTCTCCTTTACATCTAAAAAAAAGTACAGTACTTTTTTTGGCATTATATAGCACATCATATTTAACCCCATATTCTGAACAAATATTAAGTAGCTGCTGAAACCCAGCACCACTAGGGGAAAAGATGACCAAATCATCAGCATACATGAGATGATTAGTTATTTTGTTTCCTAACACACAACCAGTTTTACACCCATTCAGTTGTTGAGATAATTCATCCACGTATAGGTTAAAAAGCGCAGGAGAAAGCAAAACCCCTGTCTTACCCCATTGCTAACACCAAACGGGGATGACATTGCGTCTCCCCATTTAACTTGCATACTCTGATTAGCATACCAATACGACAAAATTCTAACAATGTTTTCAGGCACTCCCTTATGTAATAATTTAATAAACAGCTTCTTGTGATTTACACGATCAAATGCTTTTGATGCACCAATAAAACCTACAATAACAGAAGAATTTTTCCTTCTATATACATCAACAGCCTCTTTCAAAGTATAAATACATGAATCTGTACCATGCTTCACTTTAAAGCCAAACTGATTGTCAGAAGAATTAATATATTTGGAAATGCGCCCCAAGAGAACCCCTTCCAGGACCTTAGATACCACACTTGCAAGGGCAATAGGCCTGTAGTTGTCTAAACTTGCCACTCTGCCCGTTTTATCCTTGATGATAGGCACTAAAGTAATAGACAGCATGGAGCTAGGTAACAGGCCATGGGATATTATTATTAATTCAGTTGTGTTTTTTTTTTAATCTTTAATGGAAGGGTACAACAATTTTCCACATGTTTTGCAACAATTTTGTGCAATTTTTTTGAAATATATATGTATATATATATATATATATATATATATATATATATATATATATATATATTATCCTGTTGTCACCTGGGCTTTGTTTGGTTTGACTAGAGACACTTGTGTGAAGTGACACGTGCCACTGCCATGTACGGGTCCTCCAGCTGGACAATATCAAAATGTTTGTGTGCTATGATTAATCTGAGATTAACTGTCAGATTTGAGGTGTAATTAATTAATCTAATTAATGCACCAGATTTATAATGAATCTAATCTATCTATCTATCTATCTATCTATCTATCTATCTATCTATCTATCTATCTATCTATCTATCTATCTATCTATAAAATCGTATCGATCGATCGATCGATAGATAGATAGATATAGTTATAGATATAGTTATAGATATAGATATATATAGATATATGGGAAAGAGTTCATAGAAAGTGTTTGGAGAGGACAGAACTTTTCAGAAGCATATCCAGCAGGTGATTGGACAAGTTTTTCTTCAATCACATTTATACATTTATCCTCAAGTCCTGCTTGTGGCTCCCACCTCATGCTGCTTTAAGGGACTCTGATTGAATTGTGCTTTTTTGGGCTGCTCACGATTATTGTAGGTTGAATCTTGGCGAGATGGATCTGTCTGATTACAGCCAGTGAATCAGATGGATCCAGCTGCTGTGCAAGGTTATGTAAACCCTGCAGGGGCCACCATGTGGATACACCTGACCCTTGCAGCTTATTTTACTTCAAGAGCCTGAAATTAGTCATTGTTTAGTTCCCTGTTTCTAGTCTTATATCAACTTCAAGCACTGTGAATTAATTAATCTAAATGCAAAACAATGTGTGGAAAAAATCAAATCTATCTATCTATCTATCTATTATCTGTGTATCAATCTATCTGATCTAAAACTATCTGTCTTGAGATAGATAGATGTTGTTTTGCATGTGCAGTTGTTATGATATAGTTATGTTTGATCCTTGTGTTCATGTGTTTGGAGTTCCTTCTCTCTGTGCATGCATGGTGTTGTTTTTCTTCAATCACATTTATACATTTATCCTCAAGTCCTGCTTGTGGCTCCCACCTCATGCTGCTTTAGGGACTCTGATTGGACTGTGCTGGGCTGCCACGTGTAGGTTGAATGCCGAGATGGATCTGCTGACCAGTGAATCAAGCTGATCCCAGCTGCTGCACTGAGGCGGGTGACGAGGAGGGGCCAGCAGCTGGACTCAGTGATGCACCATGCATCCAGCTGAAAGGAGCCAGCTGGACTCCTTTTAGTTGCATTAGTTCCTGTTTCTTTTATTATATCAACTTTGTTGCATCCTTTTGTTAAATCAAGAAGCAAAAAAGAAAGAAAATTTTCAGCCTGCTCAGTAGCTTTTCAGTTTCGCTCCATACAACAACTGAGCATTGTGAGTCTAAATCTCCCTTATGTGTGAGTTTGAGCATGACTGGTTTTCAGTCTCCCTATATGGCCCTGTGATTGGCGGCCAGATCAGAGTGTACCCTGCTCTTGCCTGGTATCGGCTGGGATAGACCCCAGCCCCGGAGCCTGAAAGGGATGAGTGATGTAGATGACAGATGGATGGATAATTTTGCCATCCCTCCTTAGAACATAGTCAAACTTTTCCTCCTCAAAATACAGGAAACTCCTTTCAGTTTACAAAAGTGTATTATTTTTCTTTTTTTGTTTGTTTAATACATTTACTCCCAAAATTTAACAGTAGGAATGTTCACAGAGGACAGAAAGTTTGTGTCCCAGTAATATATTTTGTCAATATATCTGACAAAATGGCCGGTCTGGGTCATAGGCCAGTCTTTGTTTTATAGTTTACTCAGTAACAGCATTAATCCATCATCAGAGCTCTCAACAGCAGGACTGTGAAGACTCCACGAGGGGGCAGTGTTTTAAAGGATTTAGGGAAACTTCAGTGATAAAGAGGGCCACGATCATGTTTTCCACACTGTCAGAGGGTCACACTATGACCTAAGATACCTATTATTTAATATATATATTTACTTTATTCAATAAAAACATAATATACAGCATTTACAAAAATGAGCTATACTTACATTCATGTTTTGAACAGATATGCAAACACTATCATAGAATTCAAGCTCACTGAAGTTACTTTGCATTTGTTAAAATTTAATATTTTGCAGGACATAATGTCTGTTTAATTAACACAAACACATGAAGTGATAAATATAGAGAATTTAAAAAAGAGATCAGTTAAACCCCTTAAACTGTGTCTAAAAGAAGGAAAGATAATCCATTCACCAAGTATTCCTATGAAAATAATTTTAATTATTAATAATTTTGGACAAAAACAGAAGCCTATTGCTTAATTTAAACCATCTCACTTTTAGGAGTGCTCTAAATAATTTACTGTTTTATGTTATTTTTGGGGGGATTATGATAGAGGATATAGATCTGAGATTTTTTTGTTTTTGTTTTTGACAAATATAACCAGAACTTTTCAAAACTGACTTAATTTTTCCTTGGTAATTTCCTCCTTTTTTATTTTTCTAACTTTGTTGTTGACTTTATGTTGAAGAAAGATGTTTAGGCTTTGAATTATATTTCAAATGAAGAAAACCCAAATAAACTTTCTTGTTCAACATAAATCATAGTTACAGGTATCATAATCTCATTTTGAAGTATTAGAGCCATACGTAGGAAATGAAGTTGAAAACTTTATCATGTAAGACAAAAAAGTAGTCAGCATTCTTTTTCTTTGTTTAGCTTTAACCTTTTTCTTTTTTCAGGGAATATACTAAACATTACAGACATTACTTTTGCTGATATTGAGAGTTTTTTTGTTTGTTTGTTTTGGACCAATATAACCAAGTCTCTTCAAAATGAACTTGTGACAGGTTGAATTTCATTTTAAAATGTAGTCAACTAAAAATGGACTTTAAGTGATTAAAAACAGAAGTGACACAAGGATGTAATTTCATTGTAAGAAGTGTCGTAAAAAGCAATTGTTAATTCATGTAATGTTTAAAGTATGGTTAAAAGTATGGTCAAAAGGACTTAAAGGATAAAATCAGAATATTTCACAGAGGATTTAAAGCGTATTAAAACTTTTGTGGTATAAAAGTACTCTAAATGAAAGGATTTTGCTGTTAAGAGTAGTTAATCTGTGATCTACCTGCTAAGCCTTTGAGAAATGTTACCTGTGATTGATTAGTAATGCCTGCTTTAGTCTGAAGGGAGAGCTCTCCGCCATGATGCTCCATTCATATGGAAGCTATCTGAATGGAAGCATCGTGTTAGAGCATCTTCATTCAAACGATCTTTTCTCAGGTAAAAACAGACAGTTTTCTTTTATTCTCTTCATAGAAATATGTTTCTAAAAATATTATGTTGCATTTCTAAGTGTTTCCTGTCAGAGTTGTAATATTTGAGCCAAGATATTTGAAGTTTATGACCGTGATTTGAGACTTGTTTCAAGCTAGTTAGCTTTGCTTTATCTGAGGATCACGCAGCGCCACCAGAGGTCAGTGTTGTCACAACTTAGTTCACTGGTGTATGTGAAATATACAGATACTTAAGATATGCAAGAAGACAGATAAAAAGACTGTTGTGCTTTGTTTCATGGATATATTTACAGAGTTTAATCAATGTTAGAGAACTTATGTTTTAATCTTTACTTAAATACAAGAACATAAGAAACAAGAGGTATAAAAATGTAAGAGAGATATAAAATAATCTGTTTAACAGAATACTTTTGTTTACTAACCTGTTTTATTTTATTTGCTTGTAAAAGGGTCATTCCGCCAAAAATTTAAAAAATTTGCTTGTCGAAGCTCTTCAAAATTAAACTTCATTTTTCGTTCAATTTCAAAATAGAATTTAGTAATATACACATTTACTCATTCAAAATGAGCACTCGTTAATCTCAGGCTACTTTATTTCATTTATTGCAACTTTCGATAGTTTATTATCACTGTAATTTTTTCTCTGCTGTTACCAAAACTCAAATGCCATTTTCAAACAATGAATAAGTAAAATTATCATAAGAATATCAACCACATACAATGTTTCCCCTTAGAAAAAGAGTTAATTTAGAAGAAATGGTTGGTTACACGATGAAAATACTAATATTTATGACAAAAAATGTTTTTTTTTTTTTTTTTTTTTTTTACTGTTGCTCTTTATTTGAGTAACAGCAATGAGTTTTTAGCATAAAATTAGCAATTGTGTGAAATCTAGCCACTTAGCATCTATGCTAGTAGCTTGAGCACATGGAGCACATTCTTAAGATTTAACTGAATATTTTACTTTTGATATCAACAAATGTTGTCTTAGAGATAACTTAGGTAACAGGACTGAGTTTTTAGATTGACCATCTCGAAAACAACTATTATATCATTAAATTTAAGGAAAATAAAAGAGATAACTTACTTTTGGTCTTCCCATGACTTGCAGAAGACCTAAATGATGTCAATTCCTGCAGAACATGTCACTGGTGGCATGTTCCAAAATTTTAAAGGGGGAATGTGTTTGGGTAACAGCAATGAGTGAAAACCTGGGGACAGCACTAAAATGTGAATTTTAACCAAAATATAATGACTTTTTTGTAAAACTTTTGTTTTAAAAGTGTAGATAGAATATGGAGTCACACTTAAATGCAAAAGAAAATTTGCTTTGGAAGGATTTTGTTCATGATGCATTGTAGTAAAGTGTAGAGTTTGGCTGTAGGAACAGGCAAGAAATGCTATGTATTAGTGTTTTGGATGCCATTTTAAAATATGAAAAAAAATGTGTAATTTCTACAAATATTAATGTGCATGGTGTTTAGTATAATGATAAAATATAATTTGTAATATATTATTACTTGTGTTGATACATTTAATATACAATAATATGCTGGGGACAGAAATTTCTCTCTTTTGGCGGAATCGCCCAAAAAGAAAAGTAAAACTGAACTGAATACTTTTATTTTTGAGAATAATCCAGTGGTAATGGGAATGCAATGCTTCAAGACCAAAAAAAAAGATTTAACTATGCAAAAAATATTTGAGTATAATTAAACTCATATTGAAGCTATCTGAATGAAAGCATGTCAGAGCATCTTCATTCATACGATCTTTTCTCAGCCTTTTGTAGGCTTCGACAAACTCATTTTTTATTGGTAATTCTGCGCTTTTATTTTATTTTTCCAAACTTTGTTGTTGACTTTATGTTGAAGAAGAACGTTGAGGTTTTGAACAAAATTTCAAATAAAAAAAGCCCAAAGACACTTTCTTTTTCAAACATATAGCTGTACATCAGTTATAAAGTTTGAACAAGACAAAAAACAACATTAGCTTTAGCCTTTAGTTTTTGTTTCCAGGGAATAGAATAAACATTGCAGACCAGCAATTTTAACGTGCCAGTTCTTCCTCTGTTTTCACCACACTGCCACTTTTGTATACAACTGAACAGACTCTTAAGTTGACAAAGTTAAAATACAGACTTTACTTTCGGTCTGTCCTGTGACGAATTTGTGGATGATTCCTTATGCTGTGTTCACACCACACGCTACTTGTACTACCTCAGCGATCACTCTCCATGCCAAGTCAATGTACAGCTGCGATGGGGCGGGGTTAACCCTCCCGCGACGCGACAGCCGCTTTCACGCTACCACATAGCTTGTCGCGCAATGTTAAAGTAAAAAAAAGTTAATCTATTCAGACGATGTCGTGCGTGGCTGTACAGCAACAGCCAATAAGTGGTGTGTGTATGTGTGACGGTACCCGAGATAGACAGCTATTCATCCGGACTACAGGGCGGATGACTTCCGTCTAGGCGGAACTAATGTCAGTGAGGACATTAGTTCCACCTAGAAAGACCGCGGTAAACTCACAGATGATGCTGCTGCAGGGCATCAGCTGCAGAGTTTTGTGTTTGATAAGTGAGTGAAAAGGATACAGCTGGAATAATGTCCGCTTATACATCCTATTATATGATATATGATATGATCGCGGTGAAACTCGAGCGGACGTGATGTCACCGAGCGACGGCCGACGGCAACGACCAAAATGAGGTATTTATGGACGTGCGACGCGACTTCTGTCGCTGGGTCGCTTGCGGTGTGAACGCAGCATAACTGCTGCTGGACTGAGCTTTGGGAAGAGTTGCCATGCCAGCTAAAAGCAAGCGACCCTGGGCTGTGTCTTTCTCCAGTGAAGTTACTTTGTTTTGTTTCTGTGTAAAAATGCTAATTCAGTAACTCTGGAAAAAAAAGTCACTAAAACTTTAAAAGCAGAAGTCGCTGTGTGATTGTAGACTCAGACCTGAACTTTTACAGCCACACTGATAAGATTACAACATCCACTGACAACAGTCTTAGAAATGAAGCAAGAATCAAATGATTCCTGTCTGAAGACACAGAAACTTGGTAACATTTTCATTTCAAGGAACACCACAGTCATAATGATGCCAAATAGCCCCTTTAATATCTGTTGTAAAATCTTAGAGATCTGGGAAAGTTTATCCATTTCTAATTCCAAAGTGTTATCAGACAGAAATCCACTTTTGTAAAATGTATTCAAATTATGCACAATTTAAAAATTTGAAGATTTTATAAAATTGAGAGACAAAATGTAACTGCCAGAACCTTCTTGCTCTATGAACTGCAGAAGAAATTCCCTTAAATATTTGAAAAATGTATTGAAAATATGCAGAATATGCAGCTTAATCCCGTTATTCCTGATGATAATTTATGGTTGTCTGAATTCCCAGGGCACATGAGACCCCCCTCAGTGGCACACCCCTGAGCCCCCCACCAATGATTCCAGATTTTATGAATGAAATAATCAACCAGGTCTGAAAAAAAACAACAACAAAAAAACAAGGGACCTCAAGCTATTATTTTAAGTGTGAAAAAAGTCATGTATCTAGTGCAATACATGACTTTTATGTTCAGGAAGAGAAATCTTCATAAAGTGTGCTTTGATTTTCTACATTACATTTCAGTTTCTATGTCGCTCTGGATTTTATGTAACATCCTGTGGTTTGGAAGTGGAACGTCCTTTTCTTTACACAGAAGTGAAGGGAGGGGCTACTGTTTTTTTAGAACAGTGATATCTACATTAGAAATACATTTAATTCTGTCTACAAGGACTTTTTTTACGTTGAAGCATCATTTTTTTTACCCTTCTTTTAACTGTAAAATATACATTTGTATTTGGAGGGGATTAAAATAGATTGTGTAACATCTGAATTGATCTTGAATTTATTGGCAACTGCCAACATTTACATGCACCTTTTCAAAATAAGAAGCCCAAAGTTGCTTATTTTAAGCAGACCTGGCAACTATGCCCATCACTACATAACAGACCCTCTACACTTGACATCTGGATACTTGTTTTCATCAGGAGATCTGGCAACACCAGCTTTGAATATCTTCACAGTTTGACAGACATGGTGTGTTCGTGCATGAAGTTTTCGTTTTTAACCGTCTGTCAGCTGCTGCTCTCCAATGAAAGTTCAGTTACTTAACCTTTGTTACTGGCCAGCCGTGGCCCTTTAAGACGCTGGCTCGGTGTGAGTGAGTGATGTGTGAGACTGCTGCAGAGTGGGTGAGAGACAGCATGGTGGTGCTCTAAAAGAGGAGTTAATAGTGTTTAGTGTGATAGTGTTTATAATAAGACAGACCCCAACAGTGCAGGTAATGCATTTATTACATTATTTTTTTTATATTTTCCAATATTAAATAATTGCTTACAAAATGCCTGTAAAAAGAATAATTTCCTGCATAAGACCCGTATAACACAGAGTGACATAAAAAATACATTAAAAATATTTTTTAAAAAGTTAACTGGTATTATAAGAATGTGTAAAAAACAATTCCTCAACTTGTTTTGACATTGCTTGTGGTGTCCCACAGGGGACCTAATTCGGACCTAAACTATTCTTTCTTAATATCAATGACATCTGTCAAGTATCTGAACTGATGAAGCTAGGATATTTTTGTTCCAGCAACAATTTGAAACAGTTACAGGAGATGATCCATGACTAAATGAAAAAATTGAAAGCATAATTAGAATATAATAAGTTATCTTTAAATATAAATAAGATAAAATTCGTGTTATTTTGGAGTCACAGGGTAAATATGCAGGTCCAGATAGAGATAGGTGGGGTTGAGATTGAAAGGGTGTGAAGACAAATTTCTGGGGATGGTCATGGAAACAAGCTTAAAGGAACACTACACCCAAACAACAATTTGGCCTCATTTTCTACTCACCCTCATGCTGAGCAACACTCTGGAGCACTTTTTTGATGTCTCAAATGCAGCCGGGTCGGAGCTGTCAACAGACGTCCATCTAACAGGCAGCGCGTGAGGTCCATAAAGTCCACAAAAGCACTATTATACTGCTCGTCGCTGTAAAAATGTACTGGTGACGTCATAATTAATTGAAGCGAAGTCATTTAGTACATTTTTCGAGCCTAAACAGTGCTATAAGCGTACTTGAAGTAGGCGTCTCTGGCGCAGGATTTTATGGACCTTTTTGACTTTCTGGCAATTTTATTAAATTCACACGGCTGTTGATGCACGAAAACAGACCCCCCGCAGATATTGAGTCCAGGTTATAAAAGGCATTGCAGTTATAAAGAAGGTAAAACTTATCCTAGATAACAAGTCACTCCACACTCTCTGTTGTTCTTTAGTCCTGCCATATCTCCAGTACTGTGCTGAAGTTTGGGGAAACAACTACAAAACTACATTACAGTCACTAATTATGTTACAAAAGAAGGAAATAAGCACCATATACTGTATAAGATTGGTTATAGGAAAAACACTCATCAGCTATTTCTGCAGTCAAATTTATTAAAATACCTTGACATCCTTTCTTACAAAACAATAACAATGCACAAGACAAGAAACAACCAATTACCAGAAAACATCTAAAGTCTGTTTTGAACCATGAAGGGAGTTACAATCTGAGGGATCAACACAACTTTAAAACATTAAGTTGATTCACAAAGATGAAAAGCTTCTGTGTATCAGTTATTGATGTGAACATATGGAACAGTTTAAATGAGGAAATGAAGAAATGTCCAGGTAAAAACAAGTCTGAAATAATGTACAATAAGATGATATTCACAAGATAATATAATGCAGAGTTAAGTGGTGTGATACTATGATATGGTTTTTGCTATAAAAAAAATGACATATGAGAATTCTGTGTATCTACAACCCCAAAACCAGTGAAGTTGGCATGTTGTGTAAATCGTAAATAAAAACAGGATACAATGATTTGCAAATCCTTCTCAACCTATATTCAATTGAATACACTGCAAAGACAAGATACTTAATGTTTGAACTAGGAAACTTTATTTTTTTTTTCTGCAAATATTAGCTCATTTGGAATTTGACGCCTGCAACATGTTTCAAAAAAGCTGGCACAAGTGGCAAAAAGGACTGAGAAAGTTGAGGAATGTTCATCAAACACTTATTTGGAACATCCCACAGGTGAACAGGCTAACTGGGAACAGGTGGGTGACATGATTGGTATAAAAGCAGCTTCACTGAAATGCTCAGTCATTCAAAAATAGGGATGATGCGAGGGTCACCACTTTGTGAACAAATGTGTGAGCAAATTGGCCAACAGCTTAAGAACAACATTTCTCAACAGGCCATTGCAAAGAATTTAGGGATTTCATCATCTACGGTCCGTAATATCATCAAAAGGTTCAGAGAATCTGGAGAAATTACTGCACGTAAGCGGCAAGGCCAAAAACCAACATTGACTGCCCGTGACCTTCGATCCCTCAGGCGGTACTGCATCAAAAACCGGCATCACTGTGGAAAGGATATCACCACATGGGCTCAGGAACACTTCAGAAAACCACTGTCAGTAACTACAGTTCGTCGCTACATCTGTAAGTGCAAGTTAAAACTCTACTATGCAAAGCCAAAGCCATTTATCAACAACACCCAGAAACGCCGCCGGCTTCGCTGGGCCGAGCTCATCTAAGATGGACTGATGCAAAGTGGAAAAGTGTTCTGTGGTCTGACCAGTCCACATTTCAGATTGTTTTTGGAAACTGTGGTCGTCGTGTCCTCCGGACCAAAGAGGAAAAGAACCATCCGGACTGTTATAGGCGCAAAGTTCAAAAGCCAGCATCTGTGATGGTATGGGGGTGTATTAGTGCCCAAGGCATGGGTAACTTACACATCTGTGAAGGCACCATTAATGCTCAAAGGTACATACAGGTTTTGGAGAAACATATGTTGCCATCCAAGCAACGTCTTTTTCATGGACGCCCCTGCTTATTTCAGCAAGACAATGCCAAGCCACATTCTGCACGTGTTACAACAGCGTGGCTTCGTAGCAAAAGAGTGCAGATACTAGACTGGCCTGCCTGTAGTCCAGACCTGTCCCCCATTGAAAATGTGTGGCACATTATGAAGTGCAAGATACAACCTAGAGACCCCGGACTGTTGAACAACTTAAGCTGTACATCAAGCAAGAAAGGAAAAGAATTCCACCTAAAAAGCTTCAAAAATTGGTCTCCTCAGTTCCCAAACGTTTACTGAGTGTTGCTAAAAGGAAAGGCGATGTAACACAGTGGTAAAAATGCCCCTGTGCCAACTTTTTTGCAGCGTGTTGCTGCCATTAAATTCTAAGTTGATGATTATTTGTAAAAGAAAATAAAGTTTCTTAGTTTGAACATTAAATATCTTGTCTTTACAGTGTATTCAATTGAATAGAAGTTTAAAAGGATTTGCAAATCATTGTATTCTGTTTTTATTTAAGATTTACACAACGTGCCAACTTCACTGGTTTTGGGTTTGTATTTAATATATTAAATATGAAAATATATGTAATTATTTTAATGTGTGTGAAACTACGTACTATTGTGGAAATATTCAGTTGCAATGTCCAATAAGAAATTACTGTGTATGGACACTGTTATTGTAAGTATGTGCATGTGCAGTATATTTATATCATCTTTATTGTTGTGTAACAAATTGTTTGAGAAAAAGATGGGAATGAATATGATTTTTACTTCCCCAACTCCTTTTGAATATATTTACTCGCTATTGTCTTGTTTGTTTTCTTCTGTCTTTGATAGTGATTTTGTTTTAATTCATATTCAAAATAAATAACAAAATCAAAATAAAAAAAAACTTTTAAGCAAAAAAAGACACATTTTATGATGCAGAAATTTTACATTTTTACAGAGTTCCTCAAAAGTCCATCCAGAGAAATAAAACCTGTTAAGAGTGTGAGGAAACAGAAGCAGTGCACATGTTTCTACTGCGTTCGACCTCTTGGTTTCTTGGCGACTGTGCTGTACAGAGCAGAAGCATCCTCCAGAGCCTCCTGATATGTAGACCTGTGAATTTATAAAAGAAAATTTAGGGTTTAAAACTAAAACAAGCATCACAGTGTTAAGGGTAGGATCACATGGATAGTCGAGCAGACTTCAGTATAGTTTATTGTTTTATGTTTTTTTTTTTTAATTAGTGATATCGATAGTGGGTAGAAATCTGAGATTTTTGTTTAGGACAAATATAACCAAATCTTTTCAAAACTTACTTATTTTCTCTTATTTTCTTACTTAATTTTCTCCTTTTGTTTCATTTTTTCTAACTTTGTTATTGACTTTAGGTTGAAGAAGATGCTTAGGTTTGAATGATATTTCAAATGAAAAAAAAAAGCCCAAAGGAACTTTCTTTTTCAACATAAATCATAGTTACAGATATCGTAATCTTATTTTGAAATATTAGATCCATAAATAGGAAATAAAGTTGAAATTCTGTCATGTAAGACAAAAAAGCAGTCAGCATTGTTTTACTTTGTTTAGCTTTAACCTTTATCTTTTTCCAGGGAATATACTAAACATTACAGACATTACTTTTGGTGACAGTTATAGTTCTGAGGATTTTTTGGTTTGTTTGTTTTGGACAAATATAACCAAGTCTCCTCAAAATGAACTTATTTTTCATTGGTAATTTTCTGCTTTTATTTTATTTTTCCAAACTTTGTTGTTGACTTTATGTTGAAGAAGAATGTTTAGGTTTTGAACAATATTTCAACTAAATAAAGCCCAAATAAACTTTCTTTTTCAAACATATATCTGTACATCAGTTATAAAGTTTAAATTTTTTCATGCAAGACAAAAAAACAGCATTGTTTTTAGGGATGGGAATCGAAAACCAATTCCAGTTGAGAATCGTTAACAACTCCATCAAAGAATCGATATCATTAATCTTTTTGCTTATCAATTCCCTTATCAATTCCTTCCACTGACAGGGTTCAGAAGCATCAGAATTGTATCTTAATTTTCATTGCACCTACTACACAACCTTAAGTGGGTGGAAACACCAGCAACTTGCAGAAGCAGATATCTATGCTGTGATATGTGTTTGACATTGTTGCCACTGAAAATCAGACCAACATTTGCCCACATGCAGAATCTGCAGGAATCGATAAGGGAATCGTTAAAGAATTGGATCGATTAGCAGGATCGTTAACAGCATTGGTACTGATAAAATCTTATCAATTCCCATCCCTAATTGTTTTATATATTTTTTTTGCCTTTAACCTTCAGTTTAGTTTTTTCCAGGGAATAAAATAAACATTTTAAGCAATTTTAACGTGCCTGTTCTTCCTATTTTCACAACACTGTTGCTTTTGCGTACATAAAACTGAACAGACCTTTGCTCTTAAGTTGTTGACAAATTTAAATTACAGACTGAACTTCCAGTCTGTCCTGTGATGAATTGGTGGATGATCCCTAACTGCTGCTGGGCGGAGCTTTCGGAAGAGTTGCCATGTCAGCTAAAAACAAGCGACTCTGGCCTGCTTCTTTCTCAAATGAAGTTACTTAGTTGTGTTTCTGATTAAAAATACAAATTAAGTAGGACTGAAACCCTTAAAAGCAGAAGTCTCTGTGTGATTGTAGACTTAGACTTTAACTTTTACAGCCACATAGAGAGGGTTACAACATCCACTGACAACAATCTTAAAAATGAAGCAAGAATCAAATGATTCCTGTCTGAAGACACAGAAAATTGTTCACGTTTTAATTTCAAGGAAGACCACATTCATAATGATGCCAAATAACCCCTTTAATATCTTTTGCAATATCTTAGTAGTCTGTAAAAGTTAGTTCATTTCTAATGCCAAGTGTTGTCAGACAGAAATCCACTTTGTAAAATGGATTCAAATTATGCACAATTTATAAATTTTGAAGATTTCATAAAATTGAGAGACAAAATGTAGCTTCCTGGACCTTCTTGTTCTATGAACTGCAAAAGATATCCCCTTTAATATTTGAAAAAATTATCACAGTGTTAAGGGTAGGTTCACATGGAGAGTCCAGCAGACTGAGTTCTGCTCTGTGGTGAAGTTTCATCATTACCAAATTTTTCTCTTGGTTTCCTCTCTCACACTCACTCAGTCTGGAAGAGAAAGCGTGTCAAATGTGGTTTCATTTCCTCGTCCAATCATCCACTTTGTTAAATAGCACATCAAAAAATAAAAAAGATAACAGAAGTGCTGCACAGTGACTGCCTGGGCTGTAAAGTATAACCTACAGCTCCATCAGTCAGAGGTGGGGGCTGTTGTACACTGTCCAAATGCTGTATCAGGCATCAATGGAGCAGCTGAGTGCATCCTCAGAGAGTTTATTTCATGTAATTAGAAAAAATATGATGAGCCATGGCCTCACAGCCTTGCTCAAACATCATGTTTTATTTTACAGCTGACTGTCTCATTGTGGTGGCACAGTGACACAGCAGGTAGTGCACATGCCTCACAGCAAGAAGGTCACCAGTTCGATCCTCAGGTTGTTCAGGCCTTTTTGTGTGGAGTTTGCATGCTCTTCCTGCACATGCTTGGGTTCTCTCCGGGCACTCCGGCTTCCTCCCACAGACCAAACATGTGCTGGTTAGGTTAACTGGTGACTTCGAATTACCCTTGAGTGCGAGAGTGAACAGTTTTAAGTCTCTCTATGTGGCCCTGGGATTGGCTGGTGGTGACTGGTTTAAGGTGTACTCCACCTCTCACCCAATGTCAGCTGGGATAGGATCCTGGCCCCTGGACCCCAAATAAGATGAGGGGTATACTAGATAACGAAGGACAGTTTGGAGTGAAAGCATCTTGAAGCTCACGGCCACAGGAAACCACACGCAGATTACAGAGGGGGTTTTGATGCTGACAGTTAATATCGTAAGAGGACAGGACTCTGTTCTTCTGAAATTGAGTTTGAATTGAGAATTGAGTAAACTTTCAAAGAGGAAGTCACCTGTATAAACACTATACTGCCAAAATTATTCACTGAAAGAAGTGAACCCATCTCTAAGACTGTAACTGTTAACGCTATGGTCTATGATTTGGAGGCTTGATACATCTTAATAACACCGTTTATAAGGCAGTTATGGTCCTATGGTCCGATCTACGCAATATAAATACCAAAAAGAATGAAAAGAATCCATTCAGTATATCCGCTGCAAAGCAGCATAATAGTTGACCAATCCCAAACGCGGTTTGGTCCGTGAGTCCATCCAATCCCCTGTCACCCCTGCTCCACACCTTTCCGCCCATGGTCCGGCTCCTCCCCACTTCCTCCCTCATGTACTGGTAAGCAGCGAGCTGCAAAGCTCCTGAAGCATCATGGAGCTGGAGAAGACCAGCACCGAAACCAGGAGGCCACTTCTGGAACGAGTAGGCTCTGTCAATAGATTTTAGCATAAGTTAACCACGCATCGTTTGCATTGTAAGCTGAGCTGTTGAGTATGATTCACTGCTACAGTGACCATCACCAGTCCTCCCCCTGCAGGCTACTCCATCAAATCAAACTTTATTTAACCCCTGATGTGAGCTGAAGGGGCCAGACCACACTACAGTGTGAAATAGTGAAATGGACAAGATGAGACAAGACAAACAGAAAGGAAGACAGACAGGCAGTGTTACTGTTACTTGAGCAGTCTCAAGTGTTATGCTGATCCAAGCTCCTACAGGAATCTGCCGGCCTGCTTCTTGCCGACACCAGAGGGAGGTGGGGTCTTGATAGCTGGGGAGGGAGTACACGAGCTGGGGGCAGATCTTGGAACATGCAGGAGGATGTGAAGCAGCAGGCTGTTAAAGTGTCTCAACTCAGCAAGTTCAGATGTGAAGAACTAGCTTTAAAGCTGTGGATCTAACACCATTGTTTTTACTTCACAGGAGCTTTGTTGCTCTGTACAAGCATGCATGTGAAGTGGTCACTTGAAGAAATAAAAAATAAATGACTCGAAAATCTTCCAGAATAAACTCGAAATTTTGAGTTTATAAAGTCACAGAATGTATGACTTTATAAAATGACCCAAAGGGGCACCGACCCACCCCAAAGGCACCAATTTGGACAACACCTCAAAATGGGGATATAATCTCATATTTCGCAGACAGCACCCACTCATCAATAACCACAACGCCCACCCAGCCCCAAGCCACCCCACCCCCAACATTCTGATGTAGACTGTGAGCTAAAACCTCGTTTTCCCCCAAACGAGCCAGAAAGCTTCACTTTGTCTCAATGAACTGCCGGTGATTGCTGGCTCGGGGGCCTAGGGACCGATGGCAAATTACTAATTTAATAGTGTGAATGGAAATTGAATAACTTCACCATAATGTCTTCAAAATCATAAATAACATAAATTACTGTAGGTTGTTCAGAGTACATGTCATAGTTTTTTTAAGAATTGTAAATTAAAATATTTCACAGGATTTTTTGGATTGAAAATAAAGCAATCAAAGTTATGAAATCTACCAAGGAAATGATGAGAAAACAAGAATGATGACCCCCTCTACCTTAAAGTACAGCTCTTACTTTAGAAAAAAAGCTTTTGATTTGATTTAAATTATTTTTTATATATTGAACTGTGTGAATTCATATGTAGCCTAATGACAATAATTACTGTACTAACTGTATTGTTGCAGACTGTACTGACACCAAACTCATACTAATGATCTAACATTTCCTCTCGCTTATACAACAGCTATATCAGAAGCTATATCAACATGACTATAAAAACTTTAATAACTGTGCTGTTGTTGACAGTAGAAACTCCAAACCCAGCCTGATGATTGAGCATCTCTTCCAGTTAATAATACAGTACTTATTTAAGAGATACAGGTTTTAAGGTAATTTAGCCTATGGAATATTTTTTGATTATTGACATAAATTCATTAACAGACAATGACAACTGTAATAACTTTACTGTTGTTGACTGTAGTGGCACCAAAACCAAATCACACATCTCTTGCAGTTTATACTACAGCTCTGATTTTGATAGAAATAGTTTGTAATTTAGTCTATAACTATTACTTTTTTAAATAATGACTGTAAAAACTGTAATTACTGTACTGTTGTTGACTGAAGTGGCACCAAACTCAGGCAGCCTGGTGATCAAACTGCAACTACAATTTATACAGTATATATATACTTATATGATATATATATATATATATATATATATATATATATATATGTATATATATATATATATATATATATATATATATATGTATAGAGAGAGAGAGAGAGAGAGAGAGAGAGATAGAGAGAGAGAGAGAGAGAGAGATAGATAGATAGATAGATAGATAGATAGATAGATAGATAGATAGATAGATAGATAGATAGTAAAGTAAAAGAGATATTTGTTCACCAAGCTGGGTTTGGTGTTCCAACAGTCAACAACAGTTAAGTTACTACAGTTCTGATATTCATACCTATTTATGAATATACTTTTCCATATAAAAGCCATATGATTGAATTTAAACATATTTTTCTTGCATAGAGCTGTATTATAAACTAGAAGATATGTCTGATCATCAGGCTGGCTTGGTGCCACTACAGTCAACAACAGTAAAGTTATTGCTGTTTTTAAAGTCATTACCTATTAATAAATACACAGTACAGTATGTCAATGATAATAATTAAAAAAAACAAATGACATTAAAACTATTTCTTAAATAACCTAATCTTAAGAAACTATGTAGCCTACTATAAACAACCTATGGTCATTTATGTGTGCTGTGATTATGAAGACATTATATGTCCTTATGGTTAAGTTACTGAAGTTCCATTCACACTATTACTCCAATATGGTAATTTGCCATCGGTCCCTAAACTGCCGAGCCAGCCATCACCGGCAGTTCATTGAGACAAAGTGAAGCTTTCTGGCTCAAAGGAGGCGCGTTTGGAGGAAAACGAGGTTTTAGCTCACAGTCTTCATCAGAATGATTAAAATGAAGGCTTGGGTTGGAAACTACGTTGATTAGTTGACCCGAAATATGAGTTTATATCAAATTTTTGAGTTTATAAAGTCGGAAATTTGCAACTTTATAAAGTCACAAATGTACGACTTTTTTAAGTCACAAATATGTGACTTTATAAACTCAAAAATTTCGAGTTTTTTCTCGAAGATTTTCGAGTTTTCATTTAATTTTTTTATTGCTTCAAGTGGCCCTAATACGCCGTCGTAGCTCAGTAAGACAATTTAATGTTGAAATAATCCATCAGTAAGTGAACGCACCATCTTACTGTTGAGCTCTGCATCTCTCTGTGTTTGGGAGGATAGAGAACTCGGCCAAAAGAAAGAAAGAAAAAGGAGTGAAAGCAAGCCTGCACTATGTGACAGCTGGTATAAGGCACATTACAGGCGCTTCATTAAATAGTTTATTAAATACGCAGATGACACAGCTTTAGTGAGCCTCCTGTATGACAATGAAGAGCACCACAGGGCAGTCCTTGACTTTTTTCCTCAACTGGTGTGACAGGTCAAACCTACGCCTTAATACCCACAGAACTACAGAGATGTGAATTGACTTGAAAAAAAAACAACAGCCTCTAATCCTACTGGCATTAGAAGGGAATCTATTCGGGCTAGATGCTAACAGCTTCACTAGAAGTTTTATCAGACCTGGACCAAATTTATTTATGAAATTAAAAAAAACAACAGTAGCTAAATCACTTCTCAATAGAGGGGATATATTCACTGCTTTTCTGATGATTTGTTTGACATAGTAGCTTACAGTTTCGTTAACACTGAGGCAGTAGCGCTCACCGACTGTATTATCTGATTGGCCTGTGATGAATATGACTGATGGAATGATCGTCAAATCACCTGCTGGATTTGAACATTTCTGCCCATCCTCTTACACTTTCTATAAACTCTTTATAGACTACAGAAAAACATTGAATGTCCCATCCGGTGTGTCAGGTTAAAATACCACAACCTGAACTCAAAAGCTCACTTTAAAGCAAACTGAGACTCCTTGTTTTCAGGCAGAGCAGAGTTTGGTTCTTAAGTTTGCACCAGAATTTGTATGAGCTTTCACAACACCACAGATCAACAGAACTTCAGAAAAAAGTGAATCAGGGTTCTTTTGATCTGGATCAATTGTGTTTAGGTGTGAAAGCACCTTTTAATGACATTCAACACTGTTTAACACATGCTGCACCTTATTATTCACTGTATCACACCTTGATATGCTATTTTGCACCTTACCTTTATTAATTTATTTATTATATATGTTTTATCTTATTAATTTATTTTATTTTTATTTCTTATCTTATTTTACTTCACCTATGTTTGCACCGTACTTTATCGTATTTGTCTATCACTTTTTTTGCTCTGACTGAAGGGCTTTTGCAATTTCGTTGTACTTGTTGCAAAGACAAATAAAGTTCCATTCTATTCGGATGCTGCATAAGCATCATTAAGAAGAGAAGGAACCTCCCCCGCCCCCAGGTAAAATTTCTGACCAATGAGAAAAACATTTGATTTGCACGTGTCATTTGTTGACAACTTTGTACCACAAGATACTTTTGATTTTATCAGTTTTACCCCTGGATCAAACAAAGCAAACAAGCCACAGATGTGTATTCAGCCTAAAGGTGCGTTCACACCGGACGCTACCTGTACTACCTCGGCGATCACTCTCCATTCAAAGTGAATGTACAGCCGCGATGGGGCGGGGCTAACCCTCCCTCGATGCGACAGCTGGCGACAAGACGACCATTTCACTCGTTGCGCGATGTCAAAGTTAAAAAAAAAGTTGATCTATTCAGGTGATGTCGTGTGTGGCTGTGCAGCAACAGCCAATCAGCGGTGTGTGTACGTGTGACGGTGCCGTTATTCATCCGGACTACAGGGCGGATGACTTCCTTCTAGGCGGAACTAATCTCAGTGAGGACATTTGCAGACGGACCGCGGTAAACTCACAGAGGATGCTGCTGCATCATCAGCTGCAGAGTTTTGTGTCTGATAGATGAGTTAAAAGGATACAGCTGGAATAATGTCCGCTTATACATCCTATTATGTGATATATGATATGATCGCGGTAAAACTCGGCATTTGATGTAATAACACCGACATAGCCATTCCATTGGCGACAAACAGGTATTCTTGACGTTACATCAGTGGGTGACGCGGCTTTGGTAGCTGGGTCGCTTGCGGTGTGAACGCACCTTTAGTCTTGTTTAGCGCAGGTGGCTTTTAAACCACAGCACACCTAACTATGTGTGCTACCAACCTTAGATGTACATAAGACACTAGAAATGCTCCTGGAGCACAAACCTCCACCAAGACATTTCCAACTCTGTCATATGAGTTAATGTGCTAGGTGCAGAAAGCTGTCCTGTGTCTTGACAAATTTTGGTAAAAAATACTTGATCTACATCAGGTCACCAAAATGTTGTCACTTTTTCTCTTGTGCCATGACCAGCATCTCAAAAAAATTACATCAAACCTAGTTGAACACTTACTGACTTATTTACAAAATTGTGGATAACTGCTGTCTCTCACACTTTAAGCAAATCTGAAAAAATTCCAGGATCCCGTCCAGATTTTGATCAGCACCAAAATCAGATCACTTCTCCTTTGCCTGCCTGAAAATTCAATCAAAGTCGACTTGTGACATCTTGAATTATCTTGCTAACAGCCAATCAAACACTTTCAAAAACACATCCTTTGTATACTCACTCTGTGGCACCACCACGTTTAAAGTTGACCACAGAATACTGCACATCTTCATCTTCTTCTTTCTCCTTCTTTTTGGGTCTTTTTGATTTAGCCTTAACGACGCTGGAGTAGACAGGAGCATCCTGGTTGGAGAATCTCACAGCGGCATAAGGCAGGTCCTGCCCGTCAGCAGGTTGTCTTTGTGTTGAATCAGGAGAGTTTTCATTAGTAACCTGAAAAACAAACACACAACATGGATTTGTGGGTAAGAATGCATTTCTGCTCATGTAGTTCCACTAAGGTTTTGTCTTTTGTAAATCTATATCAAACAGTGCTTAAAAATGTTGAGAGTTTTAAGTAATATTCCATCGTTTAACAGCTCTGGGAGGTTCAGAAGAGTCTTTTCTGGTTCAGTCAAAAATGGATAGATGAACAAGAGTCAGCTGATACAATGATGACTGAAATTATCATTATTTGCAAAGCTAGATTTGATGTTCTTTTAATAGCATCACATAACAGGATGTATACAAGAAAAGAAAATGTATAAGATGGAGGAGGCAAACTGTCTGTCCTGTACCGCAAGGAGCCTTTAAGAGGCATCTGAATGTCAGCATACAGAGGCTGACGTTGACCAGAGTTAGGAAATCATCAGCATTTTGGGGAAAGGACTTTCAGTTTTGCTATGTTCAATACTTGACGACATAATGTAAGTGGAGAGAAATGTGCTGGTGGAGTATAATGTTCACCAACAGCCTACTGACCAACTGTAGACAGCTTTGGCAGAACTTAGGCCCTGTTTACACGGAGATGCTGTCACCTAAGCCACTAAAGTTTTTTCCTTTGCAGATTCAAAATAGAAACAAATGAAACCACTGAAGTATACATACCAGTCCAGTATATGGCGATGTAGGTTTGCAGAGAAACATACCGTGGCCCTGAGAGCTCACAGCGCTGCAAATTCAGACAACACATGCAAAAAGACAAAACACGAGCAAATGATGAAAACATCTTCATCAACTTGACAACACATGTGCAGCATTTAGAAAAACGCGCTGCAAAGACCACAGCACAACACTTGAAAATTATAAAAACATAGTTGATTCAGTCATGTGCCTTTTTGGCTCAAAATTATTTTGCATTAGGACACGTCATATTTTTTATGAATTTTTAATATATTTTATAATGTAAATATGAACATTATAGCTCAATAACTACCAGGTCATGTGACCTGTTGGCTCAAAATCAACTCAGAATGGTAGATCTAAGCCTGCTTTATGAGACACACCACTTTTTATTGCATTTGGATACATTTCATATTTTTTATGCATTTTTAATGTATTTTATAATGTAAATAAGAACATTATAGCTCAATAACTACCAGGTCATGTGACCTGTTGGCTCAAAATCAACTCAGAATGGTAGATCTAAGCCTGCTCTATGAGACACACCACTTTTTATTGCATTTGGATACATTTTCTTAATAATTTTTAATGAATTTTATTTGTGCACTACTATTAATCTGAATGTTTTATTTTAATGTAGTTCTCATATTTTTTCGAATAACATCTAATTGTATTTCACAGCCACTTTTTATTTTGAAACCGGAATGTTGAGAGTTTTAAGTAATATTCCACTTGTTTCTGTGTGATTCTAAAGAGTCTTTTCTGGTTCAGTCAAAAATGGATAGATGAACAAGAGTCAGCTGATACAATGATCACAATGTTGAAATAAATCAAAGTCCACTTAGATTTTTATCTCATTTTGAATACACGCTGATAGAACTGGATGTATACAAGAAAAGAAAAAAAAAAGATGGAGGTCTGGGCACACTGTCCTGTACTGCAGGCAGCCTTTAAAACTTCTGTCAGCATATAGAGGCTGCGTTGACCATTTTAGGAAATCATCAACATGTTTGGGAAAGTACTTTTTGGGGTCAGTTTTCTAATGTGTAGTGTTGTGGCTTTGCAGCGCTAATGTGTTGTGTTGTGGTCTTTGCAGCAGCCTATTTTCTGACCAACTGTAGACAGTGTTGTTCACATTCAGCGCCAGATGTAACACAGAGTGTGCTGAGCTTAGCAGAGCTTTGGCCTAATGTGTTGTGTTGTGGTCTTTGCAGCGTGTTTCACCTAAAATGCTGCAAAGGTTTTTCCTTTGATGAAGATGTTTTCATCATTTGAAACTACCGTGAATACATGTCTGGTCCATGTAGATGTTAATTTGCAGCGCTGTTTACAGAGAAACAGTGGTGTGACAACACACGTATGAAAAAGAAAAACTTTTCACAAACAACAACATGGACGTATGAAGACGCAGGACAACAAATCAGTTCGGACAACAAATCTGTCTGGATAACAAACTGAGCACAATAAGTAGTACATGTTACTCGATAGACGACCGACAAAGCTGTTGTTTTTCCTAGTATGCACACGCAGCCTTCATGTGAAGGAGAACTGTGCATTCAAGATTGCCTTTATTGTGGGGTGCTGGTTTGGTGAAGTGGTGAGAAACCAGGCACCCCATATACTTGCTTCTGCCGGTCCAGGTTTGAATCCTGCCTGTGACCGGTTTGCAGATTGTCTTCCCCTTGTCTCTCACCCCCTTTTACCAGCCTATCCACTGTCTCTCTCCTATCAATAATGGCACAAAGTGCCCAGAAAATACATTTAAAAAAAAGAAGATTGCCTTTATTGTCTCAGAGAGAAATTTGTTTTGGGCCTTTCAAAAACAAATTGCTTACTGGTGCAAATACGCTGATCATCCAAACCTCTTGACTAGTTTGATTGCCATAGGTGTAAAAGACTTTTTAAATCTGTTTAGTCTGCATCTAGGCACTCTGAACCTTCTGCTCAATAGTAGCAACTCAAACTCACTATTCAGGATATGTGCTGGGTCATGTATTATCCTATTTGCTTTATTCAGCATGGCTTCGGTGGCATGCGGTGACGTTTAACCCTGACGTGCTGTGACTATGGTTTAAATGGAGTTGCATTTTGAAAACTCTCCATCCTGGACCCTGGTTTCAAAAGTTTGCAGATTCAGGCTCTCCGTATACTGTTACCATGTAAACAGGAGGCCAAACACAGTGAAAACTTTTTGGCCTTTGGCCTTGTGTAAACAGACCCGTAGCTCAGCGCTGCTGAACAATGATCAAACTTCATTCAACAATAACTCACTACAAAGCAAGCATCTGAGTATTCCAACGCCATGTGTGGAGGACAAAAGATGGCTGATGCTAAACGGCACCTTAAGTTGTATAACATCATTCCAGTCCTAAGGGGGGAGGCAGCATGGAACTGACAGAACTGAATGCAGCTGATACTGAGGCAGCAAAGGTAAGCAGGGGTCAAGTCTTGCAGCCGTTTGAATCAAACGGTACTTTTTAGGCATGTGTAAAATTTGGCGATGCACTGGACAAACATCAGCCCAGTGCAACTGACATTAACTCAGTTCTGTGGCCTGACTTGGCTGGACTCAGCCCCACATTTCCCTCTTGATTGGCAAAAGTTGGCCATGTGGACATGCTCACTCCCCTCTTCAAGGAGATCATGTGTCAAAGTTTGTCCATTTGTTGGTTTGTCTCTCCATCTGTGAGCATCTCAAAACATTCACAGTAGATTGTTGAACTTTTCAGGAGCTGTTTGTTATGGCACAGGGCGGAGGTGGTTAGATTTTGGTAGTGCCTTGAAACTTGATGCAGATCTAGATTTTTTTCATGGATTGCCACGAAAAGTCAATTTTCTACATGATTGATAATAAAGAAAGCTAATGATTTGGAGATTCCTTGGCCTTCAGCAGTGTTTTATGAATTTCATTTAAACTTTACTCAATATTCCTGTTCCAGATGGATGTTTTCATGAGTAAACCTTATTACCTGACTTTGGGTGTCTGCTCTCTCTCTGGGTGTGTTGGTCTCTTTCGAGGATCTCTTTTTCCTGGATGCAAAGATAATCAAATCAACAAAAGATCAAATTAGATGTATGGGTGTCTGACTGAATTCAAGCTCTGCTGCTAGATTAAATGCCGCATAATTGAACCTCTTACCTGACGTATACGAACATGATTGTGAGGAAAATGAGGATCAGGATAACAGCAGTGACTGAACCAGCAACTACTGATTTCATTGAAGCTACGAAAAAGAGATCAAAATTCAATAAAGAAAGCTGATGAGCATGAAGATGTTGTGGAAGTGTTAGTGTATATCATGTTGGGAACCAAACTTACCGACAACAACTGACTGTAGGGTGGAGTTATTGTGTCCTATGCTGTTGTGAGCTTGACAGTAATAACTCCCACTGTGTTTCAGTTTGATGTCTCTGCTGGTGAAGATCTGTCCTGATGCTACAGGTGTGTCTCTGTTCATCTTGTACCAGATGTACTTAGCTGCTGGGTTAGCATCACTGCTGCAGTTCAGAACAACTGTGCTGCCCTCCATGATATCAACAGAAGGACTCTGAGACACATTGGGACGTCTTGGAGAGTCTGCAGAGGAACATGCAAAAGAAAACTATTGTAAAAAGAAAACAAGGAAGTTTCTTTTAAAAGAGGTCATGAACGGCTGTTAGCCACTCCGTTAACTGCTACATAAGCTAAGTCATACATAGCAGTATTGCTTGATACGGATTGGTCTGTGATGAGTGTGACGATTGTCCAGTCACAAGCTGCTGTTGTTTTTGAAGGTTCTGCCTCTGAAAACATTTTCAAATAGCTTTTTCCCAGAAGGACTAGTGAAATATTTCTTTGGCGGATATAGAACTGTCCATCTGGCATGTCGGGTTGGATTTGGATCACCACAAACATCAATCAGTTCTACTCTGTGCCATGACCAACATTCCAGGAAAATTCTTTCCAAATATCTTTCTTTATCTTGAACACAGACAGGCAAGGGTATTACATCTGACGCTTGCGGTAAGGTGTCAGATCGGAAAGTTGCTTGATTGCCAATTGGTTAAGTCCAGCTCCTGCTGTCAAACACCAGCTTCAATCCTTTGGCAAGACACTTAACCCATGATTCTTTTCACCATAGAGTCAGTGGTGTGTAAATGAGTACGAAAGTGTGTGGATGCGTTACATAGATAGGTTATTTTAACAATCAGTTATTTTTTTGCCAAGACAGAAAGGATAATCGATCTGCTCGCATTGTCACTAGTCTGCTTAGAGTTAAGTATTTAAAAAATATTGTCACTCATTCATGATTTTTTGAGATGTGCCTGTTAAGGAACCTGACATGCCAGATGGAAGGTTTCATATGTCCGCCACGGAAATATTTCACAAGTCCATCTGGGTAGCTGCTCTTCTGATTAGCTTTCAGAGGCGGGACCTTCAAAACAATCAGTCGCTGGCGATTGGACGACCGTTTGAACCAAAGAAGAAGAAGATTGGACGACCGTTCTGATTGACACACTCATCACAGGCCAATCCACATCAAGCCGCGGTATGACGTAGCTTATGTGCGTAGCGGCTAAAGTTAGCCGTTAGCCGCTAACTTAGCTGCTAACAGCTAACAGCCTTATACTACCTCTTACACTAAAAATAAACTTCTGAGGAGGGCAGATTTCGGCAAGTTTAACTAAGTATCTATGACAGGCGTCACTACACAATCCATACGTATTTCTATGTCTGAATCGATCGCGTATATATCTATATCTTTTTTTTATACACATCACGGTTCGAGAGGAAGTGACGCAGTTTTCGCATATGTGCAGTACAAATCGAGTAGCAGTCTGCTGACGTCACGCCTTCTCGTCACTTCCGCTCTTCCCGCAGCTCCCGCTCCTTTTCCCTGATTGGGCCGTTAAAATTTTAGCCGAGTGAATCCATTGGTCTACGGTGCGCTGCAAGATGGAGATCTGCAGGATTTCAGGAACTGAATCAGGCAGGCCCATCTGCTATGCAAGGTTACCTGTAAAGTATCTGATCAGAGTTTGTCCTTGGATTAAAACTCAAGAGAAAATCATCAAAAGAAATGTTTTCTGATAGGATTCAAATGGATAAAGTAGGGAGTGTTGATCCATCCCTTGTTGCTTACATTGAACATCTATGAACACAGACGAGGAGTTGATCTGTCCATAGTCGTTCTTAGATGTGCAGTAGTACGTCCCTCTGTCCTCTGAGCTGATGTTGTTGAAATGATAAAAGCCTTGACTTCCCTGCAGGGCTGTTTGGTCCATCTTGTTCCAGGTGTATGTAGCTGCAGGATTAGCATCACTGCTACAGGTCAGATTCACTGATCTGCCCTCGATTATTTTACCAGAGGGACTCAGTGACACAGAGGGAGGCTTTGGAGCATCTGGGGAGGATGTGTTAGCAAAGATTATTCAGGTACGTCTGCCTTAGATGGATCTTGTTATTAAATCTTGATGAATAATTGATGGTTGTTGCCCTGCTACATTGTAGTGATTGTGACAGTTTGATTTTTACACCAGATAATTCTTGTGATCCTGGTCGTATTTTTCCTTGTATTGTGTGCTTTATATTTGTTTGGCTGTGTTGAAGGGGTTCTCCTGTGCCCCCAGTGTGACTGAGTGTGTTCGTCAGAGTGTGTTGGATAAAGTGTGCCTGTGATAGGATGTGGAGGAGGAAAAAGCCCTATTTAAATGGCTAGATGGCGTCCCATGGCGAGGAGGGGATCCCCAGCTTGACTGTTTCCAACAGGCCACATCAGCATAACTGTAACAGAGCGTGTATTCTTTCTGTTGTTTTAGACCATGGTTAAGTAAGGGCGAATCAGCCGCCTTTAGGTACTTTGGATTTTTTTTTGTTTGTTTTGCTGTTTTAAATATTTAAATTGTAAAATACAGAAGAGTATTAGGGCCATGTTAGATGGAGAAAATTTATTTATTTATTTGTTTATTTGAATGGGACAGTGCACATTAATGAACATGCTGAAACATGTAAACATGCCGGATTGTAGCTTGACGCTAATTTCCATCCGTAGTCCCATTAACATAGAAACATATTGGGACAGTACAACATTTCACAGTAAGAATAAATAAGAACAAAAAAAGGGGTCAGTATTAATATAATACAAGCATTGACAGTGAAAGATACCAAAAGAAAAAAATAAAAACACAAACCATAATATACAGACAGATAAATTGCAATGCAGGTTGACTGTGGATGGAGAGCTAGCCCACAGGTAGGGAGACCATAAGAGTTTCGTTTAGAGGAGTAAAGTGCATAAGTGCTGGATAAAGTGTCAAGTGCTAAAGTGCATGAGTGCCAGGTAAGATTGCACAACGCCCTAAAGTGCACATCAGTTTAAAGTGCCAGTTTGTATTGCACAAGGCCCAGTACACTCAGTTG
Organism: Scarus forsteni; assembly: GCA_036419115.1. Classification (NCBI taxonomy): domain Eukaryota; kingdom Metazoa; phylum Chordata; class Actinopteri; order Labriformes; family Labridae; genus Scarus; species Scarus forsteni. The sequence goes on along the minus strand of JAZDUH010000216.1, from coordinate 1,900,872 downwards.
CACGTGCAGAAGAGAGTAGTTATTGCACTAACATGTGATACATAAATGTATTATGTAAACACTACTGATCAGAAAAATCATGCACAAAAATGTGTGATTTTGTAAACATGTAATGAAAAATGAAGGAAACTTTGATGTTGACCCAACAACTGCACTACATTACAGGTTATAGGTGGTTGAATGTTTGATTTTCTAATAACCATGCTTTCAGCTTCCCCTTGAAATAATTTTGAGGAAGTTGACATTTAAGTTGAAATTTCATCATTAAAGTCGAAATTTCAATATTAAAGTGGAAATTTCTAGAATAAAGTTGAAATGATGACAATTAAGCTGAATAACAATTTTGTGATAAAAGTCAAAATGTTGAGAATAAAGTCAAAATGTTCAGAAAAAAGTTGACATACAATGTATTTCCGCTTTATTCTCAACATTTCCACTTTAATGCAGACTTCCCCAAAATTATTTTGTCCATCTACAGTAACATGGCCCTTATACTGTTCCATAGTAAAATAAATCATATGGATCTGTCAGTTTATACTGTGATGTAAACGGTATTCGGTCAGGCCTTCACCTGACTCAGGGAAATGGACACCCCTGCCACGTATAGTCCTGCGTCTAATGTCACACCCACAGTAACATCACGATAGTACATGGAGGAAGGATCCTTACGCCAGCTGCAGGGCGTGGCAGGGAGATGTCCCTGTCACTGCCCCACCACCCTGAGATGTTCCGCAGACTAAAGGGGCGAAACATCGGTGAGGGGTGGCTCCCAACTGATGACCTTGCAGCAGGCTCACTGGCACCATCTGAGGTGCGACATTCCCTGCAGGAGCAACCACCTGTGCTCACGTCTAGTTGGTTTGTTTGGGGATTGGTAGTTTACATTTTGGTTAATAGGCAAGTTAATTGGTTGCTAGTTTGTTGGTAGGATAGTTGATTGGTTGGTTAGTTGGCAGGTTGAATTGTTTGCTGGTTAATGCTCGGTTGATAGGTTGGTCAGTCCATTTGTAGATGGTTATAGGGTAGATTGAATGTTTTTTAGTAAGGTGATTGGTTGCATGCATGGATGGCTGTAAGAAATTGCTAAGTTTTTGAAAGATCTGTAGCTTATTGGTTGGCCATTAAGCAAGTTAAATGGTTCCTAGTTGGTTGGTCCGATAGTTGATTGGTTGCTTATTGGTGTATTGGAATGTTGCTGGTAAATTGGTAAGTTGGTTGGTTGGTTTGTTCGGGGCATGTTAATTGGTTGCTAGTTTGTTGGCCTGATAGGTTGGATAGTTGGCAGGTTGACTTGTTTGCTGGTTAATGCTTGGTTGATAGGTTGGTCAGTCCATACGTAGATGGTTATAGGGTAGGTTGATTGGTTTTTCAGTAAGGTGATTAGTTGCAGTTTTGTTTCAGTCGGCATTTATTTGGGCTTTGTAGCATATTTTACAAACTTTTTATTCTACAGGTTCCATAAGCAGGTCAATGCATTCAGTTGATTGTTTCAGCCTAGAGGTTCTGTAAATTTATTGCAGCAACAACACAATAAAGCGTTGACTTCAAACAAAATGTACTTTAATACATGAGTATTTTCTGAAGCAGATACTGCAGTACTTTAACTTAAGTAAAATTTGACTGAATGACTTTCACTAGTATTTGAGTAATATTTGACCAGGTGTATCTATACCTTCACTTAAGTAATGGAGTTGAGTATATTGTCCACCACTGGTAGTGTTGAAGCTGAGAACTATCCACCACTGAACCAGATGAAAATGTTTTTTTTTTTACTCACATTTCACATCAATGTTAACGGGCTCAGAAGTTTTCCGGCAGAACTCGTTCTCAGCTGAACAGTAATACTCTCCTGCATCAGAGAGCTTAACTGAGCTGAAGATGAGCTTTTCTTCATGTCTGAAAGGTTGGAAGTCTCCACTCTCATTCTTCTTGAACCAGGTGAAAGTAGCAGCTGGATTAGCATCAGTGCTACAGCTCAGAGTCACAGAGGCGTTCTCCACTATCACAGCAGAGGTATTCAATGGGACAGAGGGAGTCTTTGGAGCATCTGTAGTTGACATCAACAAGCATCACATGAAGATAAGAGCAATGTATTAACATTAGCATTCAATGAGGTGTAATGCAAAACTGTGGCTGCGGTCGAATAGTCGCCTCCTTAGCCCTGTCCTATCTACTTTTCCTTGGAAAAGTAGAAAATGTCATGAGGTAAAGGAAAGGAGAAAGGAGAATTCAGAAGGGCTTAGGAAAGGAAAACTGCCGTGCAGAGAGAATCGGCTACACTTTCACTACGCTACATCATCATGTGACGGCGGATGTTACTGCTGCGGTGAAACTACAGTTTTCCGAAGGTGGACTATAATCGATGCATCATGCATCATGTATCATGACAATGTTGTTCCTTCCAGTCAACATTGAGTATAATAAACTGGTAAACATTACATCTGCATAACCGATGTTGGAAGTGAGGATTTTAAAAAAATGTCTACTCATTATCAACATGAAGACCAATCAGTGCATAAAAAAAATAAATGATAACCGAATGAAAGAAAAGCATAAATTGTTAAGACCACAGTCTAATGGTGTACACATTATTAATATTAAACCATGTTTAAAACATAATCAACATCAAATGTCTCATATCCTGCTCTCTTCAGAGAATCAGACTACTGGAAAGTTAAGGGACGTTTTGATAAACTTTAGAAAGGATGAACAGCAGTCGTAACTCACATGGTCTGTGTGAGTTGTTCGTCATTATTCGGTTGAATTTGGAAGCATTCGGATAACACGCTGTTTATAAAAGCTGTTTGCCGCAGAGAATTGTGGGACAGAATAATCTCCTCTCCTTTCGTAAAGGATGGTCCAGTGTATGCTATGCTAAAGGAGCTAATTAAGGAAGCATTGAGCCACTTTTCCTATGCATTTAAACTATCCGAACAGCTCGAATCACAAACTGCTTCCGGTTCATTTCGCTCCGTTAGGAACCTTCCTAAGCAAAAAGGACTTTTTGACAGCAGCCTGTGACTTTTTTTGTAGATTTTATCATGACTGCTCAAAAGTTCTGACCATGACAATGCAGTGCAAACAAGCTTCGGATTTAACATGGGGCCTGAAACTAAACCCTCTGGATAAGAATGGAATGTCACTCCAACTCTTATGTGTGAGGGCAGACCATTGAATCCTTTTTCCAAAACAGTGTGTGTCAGTTGGTCATCAGTATCAGTGGCACCTTCTCATACCCATTTTCACACCAATGACACAGCAGTAGGAACAACCTGTGGTCTTGCCCAAGGACACATCGTCATGTAACAGCTGGAGCTGGACTCGAACCTGCAACCTTCTGATTACTGACTATTACATACTTCACCACTGATGCCTGGACTTGTCCTTTATCATCCATTTTAATGTGATCAGAGTAATGAGAGATGAACTGCTGAGCAGCTGAAACAGGAAGTGAAGAGGAAAGAAGATGTGACACACAGGAATAATTAGTTGAAGCCATAAAATGTTTAAACTGGACTATACGGTTTAACTGAGCTGCTTGTTGCTCAATACATTTTTAGTTCATGATTATTACAGCTGCATCTTCTTACTCAGACTCAAAATATAAAAAGGAAGCAGGTCCAGCCCAACTTTACCAAAAGGGAAGGACCTCAGGCCTGGTCCAGCTCCAGGCTGGGGTTCAGGTCAGACTGGGCCCAGGTTAAAAATCTAACCCTTAGGTTGTAAGGTTGTCGGTTCTAGATGAAAATAATTTTCTGAATGGTGCAGAAATTATCAGTTGAAGAGGGGAAATTTTCCCAAAGGTGTTGTGGGGACAGGAGACAGGCCATGGACTCATGTTTTGTTTAATATGAGGTGAAACAGCTGACAGCTGTTAGTTTGAGTCCACATGTCGATGCACTTGCAGCTTGTTTAACTGATGACTTGTTATTGATCTGAATGTCTAATGTGTGTCACTGAGTTTGTGTTTGTTGTTGAATCGTCTGCTGCCATTCTTGGTAGGGTCTCCCTTGAAAAAAAGATCTCTGATCTCAATGGGAATAACCCTTAGTAGAGATTAAATAAATAAACTTCCTGTGGAAGAGGAAACATCAGAGAGGATTTTGACTGATGTTTCTCAGAAGTCAACAACACTGGATAAAATTTTCTTCATCTCAATGGGGATGTTGGATAGCTGTCCAACCATCGTCCAAACTAGTCATTTTCTTTTTCAGATAAAGGCGAGGATAGTGAGGAGGGATGGACGAGAGGGCGCTGGTGTATGAGATTCAACTGGTGGTAGACAAAGCCATCAGCAGTGCTGGCAAAGGCCCGACTCAAAATCTCAAACTTGCAATGGAGATTTAACGCTAAAGTCATGATGCAGTGATGATTAATTGATGTGATAAAGCTTAAATATAGATTTACAGGATAAATGAAATTCTTCAAACCACAGACTGCACTTAAATGGACTTCAGTGTCTTGGTCATGATTGGAGTTTTTACATATCCTCATTTATTAACAGTTTCCAGTTTTCAGAAACCAGGATGCTGCAGTTTCCTGGTTTATAGAAACAAGGTTTTAGTACCTGGAGAACTATGGTAGAAAAGTGACTTTGGAAAACTGTGTCATGTGCCGGTGTATTTGTACATGATAGTGTACACTCACACACTTATGGAGAGGGAAATCCTTCATGACCTTGAAGAGCACAGGATATTTTGTCCTCGTGAGAAAAACTGCTTTGATAAGTAGATTTATCAGCTCCTGAAATTTTCTCTGTGTTCTTGAACCAGACGTAAGAAAGATGTGCAGCTTCACAGCAGCTGCATTGACATTTCAGCTCGACCTCAGTGGAATACTTTGAAGCCTTTATCCTCTTCACCTGCACCTGTAAGTCTATAAAAATAAAAAAAAATCATAATCAGAGATCTGTTTACACCACCCATTTCAAAGCACAGCAGCACCATTACTAAACTGTTTTGTCCATTTTACCTCCACCAAAGAGATTTTGTTTTTGCGCTTCAATGAAAATACATGTGCTCATTTGAATAGCCCGAACAGGAGCTCTTGAATAATAATGAATTTATGAATGAGGTCTGAATTAAACCATTCAATCAAAATGATCAAATTAAGTATATATAAAATAAATGGATGAACTGAGCTGCTTGGCAGAGGTCTGTGCTCTCTGAGTGCTTTTCTAGTTACCTTCACCAAGGAAGTCGTGTTTTCGTTTGCAGATGTTTGCTTGTCTGTTTGTCAGCGAGATTACATTATGATCTGATTACTGGTAGATGGCTCGCAATTGCATAGTTTATTTGTGAAATTTTAACTGTTTTGTATTTGAGTATTTATGTCTAGTGTGTTTGTGTCATTATGCTGCTCCTGAATTGCCCCTTGGCAACAATAAAGACTTAACCCCCAAATTCCATTGAAGTGCAGAGCTTTTGTTGAAAGTTGAATAAAAAAGTGTAATGTGACAAAGAAAAGAAATCACTCCAGGATGTTCTAGAATGTCACTTATACATGCCTCTGCCGTCAATCATTATTATTAACTTTAATTGGGATTTTATATTTGTGTACAGAGAAAAATTTTCACACAAATTCTTATAATTACACAGAGTCAGTGGCACTATCTGCAGCAGTGCATACCCCTCGGTTTAATGCTGACCATTTCTATACAGTTGCAGAGCTGATCTCGGTCGCTGTGGCTAATGTTTAGGCCTATGCAACATAACTAAAACAAACAAAAACAAATCCTGATCCAGCCCATTAAGCGAGGCACAGAGCACTACACAAAACGTTATCCAAATGAGATGGAGCAGGAGAATTAGAGAATCTGTTAGCCATAACCATCAAAATTGCCAGAAATGTTCATGCTGTCATGCTGTTCTATTTTTTTTTTTTTTTTTTTTTACATGTACCTGCATATGCGTATGGAGACAAGCTGAGGCCACAGGACATTCACACACCTGGTGCGAGAGCTGTAGTGTCATTTGTTTCACTTGCTTAATTTGGAAAATAAAGTGTAAATTCCTACTTCAGCTTATTTCTGACATTTTAAAAGAGGGAACATGAGGTGCTAATATACCAGATGAGCTCTGTGTTTTAGACTCATTAATCAATCAATCAGTCAATCAATCAAACTTTATTTATAATGCAACACTCTGTATACTCAAACAATAAATGCACAACAGTGGTTTAGCAATATTTCTAGTGTTTTTCAGGGACTTATTATGGGGTGTTTGGTTTGTGTTTATCTTACCTGTGACAGTCAGAGTCGTGCCATGAAGATCGTTCCCCCATTCTCTGTTCTTTGTTCTAAATTTGAAGCGATACTCTGCTGAATCACTCTTTCTCAGGTCAGTGATTTTCAGGGTGTAGCGCCCCCTCTTATCATCAGAGACCTGAACACGACCTGTATACTGGAAGTCTTCACTTAAGTCCTCAGGTCGTTCACGTTTATTCCAACGGTCTCTACGCTGAGGGCTGAACCAGAATTTGGAGGTGATCTCTTCATGTCTGTTATGAGTACAAGAAATGTGGACTGAAGAGCCAAGAGGGGCACAGGTGGTTCTGACAGCGTATGTCACTTTGTTACACTTAGACTTATAGCCACCTGAAAGATAAAAAAAGATTGTTTTTAAAGTAGACTTTGGTAAACTAAAGAAGTAGTAGATTCATTAATATACAGTAAAAACACTGATCTGTCTGATGTGTTTTTAAGATGTGTCTGATGCTCTGAGGTCTGTGGTGCAGTTTAAAGAAAACTCACAGGCTGGAGCAGAGGGGAAACTCTCAAAGTCTTTTAAAGCACAGGAGTAGCTGTGGTCTTTGTGATCTCTATGAGAGTTTGTTGTTGCTGCAATTTTCTTTCCATCTTTGTACCAGATGTATGAGGCAGGTTGAGGTACTGGACAACTGCTGACACACGTCAGAGTTACCCAATCAGAAATTAAAATCCAGTCTGACTTCACCTGCAGATCTGGATGTTTGATGAAGAAACAAGAAGGAAATTTTCCACACCAAGGTCAACAAACACAAGCAACACTGATATACACTCAATGACCACTTCATTAAGCACACTTATTTAATTGCTTTTAACACAAATAACTAATCAGCCAATAACATGGCAGCAACACAAGCATTTAGGCATGTAGACCAGGTCAAGAGAATCTGCTGGGGCTCAAACCAAGCAGCAGAATTCAGGAGAAAGGTGATTTAAGTCACTCTTAATGTGGCATGGTTGCTCATGCTGGACATTCAGTCTAAGTGTTTCAGAAACTGCAGATCTGGAAAATAAAAGGATCCAAAGTTCCCACAAGTTGGTCTGATGAGTCTGAACTCAGTCTAAGTGTTTCAGAAACTGCAGATCTGGAAAATAAAAGGATCCAAAGTTCCCACAAGTTGGTCTGATGAGTCTGAATTTCTGCTGCAACATTCAGATTGTGGGGTCAGAATCTGGTGAAACAACATTGAAGCCTGGATCCATCCTGCCTTGTAACAACAGTTCAGGCTGATGGTGGTGGTGTGATGGTGTGGGGGAGGTCTTTCTGTCACACTTTGAGCCCCTCAGTACCAAATGAGCTTCATTCAAACACCTCAGCCTACCTGAGTATTATTGAGAGTATTATTGAGAGAGATCTCCTGAGGGCTAAACTGAGCAGAATAACCTGCCATGACACAAACCTCAAGTAATCTCAAACCCAAAAGTCACCAGATCTCCATCCAATAAAGCACCTTGAGCATGTGGTTGAAAAGGGGATTTTCATCATGGATTTGCAGCCAACAAATCTGCAGTAGCTGCATGATGCTATCATGTCAATACTGAGCAGAATCTGTGAGGAATGTTTCCAGCACCTTGTTGAATACATGAAGAATTAAAACAGCACAGTGAACCTGATGAAGCAGCCAGTGAGTGTATTTTTGTTTTGTTCCAAAAGCATGAAAAGAAATCATGATTGCTTACATCTGATGGTCAGAGTGACTCCACTTGAGCCAGTATAACTTCCTTTATTTTTGTTTGTTATGAATCTGAATTTGTACACAGCTGAGTCGCTCTTTCTCACATTTGTGATCGTCACACCGCAGCGATTTCCATCAAAGTATGTGACACGGTTTGCATACTTTGGGTCATCTTTGAGATCATGAGAATCTCTAATAAACCAGAATGATTTTATAACTGTATAATCTGTGGATTGGTATCTGTAGGTGCATGTTAGCTCCACTGTTGCTCCTTCCTCAGCACAGACTGTATCAGGCCTGTAAGTCACTCCCCAGTCAGACCGACTCTGTACCACTGAAACAGAGAAAAACATGAAGTCCAGATCAGACTGACAACAACAGGACTCAGACTTTGATAAACAGCAGTATTATTGTTTTAGTGAGTGAAAATATAACTCCCTTTGTGCCAACAGCTCATTGCAGACTGTCTGCATATAGAGTTTGTGTTTGTGTCCACAGCCTGTGGCTTAAAGAACGATTTGGAGAGGCTAATGCATCACATGCTAGCTGGGATACTTTGAATGTGTTCACAGTAAAAACATAACAACTTAAAAACATGAGAGCAGAGTCAACAAATGGGACAAAAGCTTGAAAAGACCCCCCACTCACCAGACATGGACAACTCTGCCTTAATCAAATCTCACCTCCATGAAAAAGACTGTCCAATATTTACTCCAGGTCTTTCTCACTCACTCGGTTTAGTCAGTAAGTTAGTGGTGAGAGTTAGTCTAATCTCTGATTAAAACAGATGTCATTTGGTGTCTTAGGTTCAAGTCCAGGATGTCCTGACAGGCAGAGCCGGCTCCAGTGTTGCTCCCTCAGTACACACACCTTGAAACTTCTTCAGGGCACAAACACTGGATTTCTGTCTCCAGAGTGGACTACACACAATGATCTGAAAATTTAACAGTTCCAGTCATAGTTCATATCCATCCATCCATTATCTATAACGCTGATCACTTTCAAGGTCAGAGCTGACACTGTGCAAGATGCTGGGTACACCCTGGACTGTTTGAATGGTGTTCAATATGTCTTTAGTTTCTTAGAAATAGTTTTCTTTTTTCTCAGACTTGTATACTTTTCTCGTGTCTAGACATGTTTTGGCGGAAACTTCCGCCTTCCTTAGAAGTGTCACTTGGTTTGTCGGTGTCAGATGGTGTTACTGAGGCGTGACCCTCCTGTCATTTTTTTTGACAGAACGATCATGTCTCCTGCTGTCTGTTCACCTCTGCAGGACGCTGCTCCAAGTGTTGGAGAGCACGTCTGTCCCCTTAATCCTTCTTATGGTCTGGGATAAGGCGACATCCACACCCAAGGAAACAAGCACTAGTGCTGGATTAGGGAAGTGATCGGAATCAGGAAACAGGGCCCAGGAATGATGAAAAGTGGAGCCCAGGAGGGTCATGCCTCAGTAACACCAGCTCACACCTACCACCAAGTGACACTTCTGAAGAAGGAGGAAATTTTTGCTGAAACATGTCAAGATATGTGGAAAGTATACATGCCTGACATAAAGAAAAAAAGAAAACTACACTATGGACTGGTTCACCAGCCAATTGTAGGGCCACACACAGAGACAGACAACCATTCATGCTCACGGTCACACCTAAGAGTATTTTGGAAAAACCATTCGACCAAATGAGTATGTTTTTGGTCTTTGGGAGGAAGCTGGAGTGCCCAGCCACAGGGAGAACATGCTAACTCCACACAGAAAGGCCCTGACTGACACAGGGACTGATCCAACAACCTTTCTGCTGTGAGGCACGCGCACTATCTGCTGCACCACCGTGCCCACAGTTCATATGCCAGCATTTATGCAGGGCATTATCTACCAGACAACTTTGTCACATGAGGGCTCAACCACTGGTAGCTGCTATTTACAGTGATGTACTTGTTTTTCCCGACTGCCTTAAATGCATCTTGGGATCCCAGCTGTCTTCACAGAGCTGGAGTGACAGACACTGGAGTGAGACGCTCTGTTGAGGAAGAAAACTCAACTCCCCTCAAAGTCTGCTGGTCACTGCCTGCAGGACAGCTTCACCAAAGCTTGTCTGTCTTTAGCCCGTTTTTTTCCATCAGCCATTTGGTCTATTTACCTTTGTGAACAGAAACTAACACTTTAGAAGTGTGAGGCCCTTCCTGTTTTTTGAAAACTAACCACAGTGACCACAGTGGAGCCAGTCTGCACTTTAAAGTGACAAACTGACTTTAAGTTAGCAGAGCTCAGCAAAGAAAAGCAAAGGGTGACAGTCAGCTCAGCAGCATGCTGAATGGCACTCAGATTCATCGTATCATATGCATGTCACATGATGAACATTATTCAGGTGTGAAACTATTCTTTTGCTTCTTCAACCTCCCTTTTCTTCTAGTTTGCATTTTTTCATTTGAATTAGTTTGTAAATTGTGGAGAATATGACGCAATTCATGTAAAGCTGTGCATATAATTGAAACTGAAAAAGTCTCAGTATTAAGTTTGTTTCTGGAATCAGGTTTCAATTGCCAAAAGTTATATCTAAGACACATGGGGAGTCGGCTTTTAGTTATTATGGCCCCTGATTGTGGAACAGCCTGCCAGAGAATCTCAGGGCTGTAGAGTCTGTTGATATTTTTAAAAAGAGGCTTAAAATCCACCTTTTTAATCAAGCTTTTAATTGATTTAATCAACTTATTTATTCTTTTATTATTCATTCTTCTATTACTTTATAACTTAGTTAAACACGAGTTCAAGACCTATTTGCTCTGCTCAGTTTTCTTTTCCGGTCTGCTGTGAGGGCGCAGCCGAGTGTGAATGAAAACTGTCAAAAAAAATGTGACAAGTGGCTGCAATGTGTAAGAGGGCAGAATACAAATAAGTACTTGTGTTCAATAAAAGTTCTTCAAATAAACTGAGTGCTGCTCATGTCCTTGCAAATGTGGAATTAAAATTGCAGCAGTCCAAAAAAAAGGTAAAAGTATTTCTGGCAGCAAACTGAACATATCAGCATAACTATTGTTGGTGTCTTTAGCTCATGAAGCTGAAGACTATGGCTACGTTCACACTGCAGTCAAAAGTGACCTGAATCCTATTTTTTGGCCCAAATGTGACCTGTATCTGATTTGTTTCTGACAGTGTGAACAGCACAAGTCGCATTGAATCTGACCTTTTCAAACCAGATTCAGGCCACTTTCAAATGCGGTACTAAATCGGATACATATCCGATTTTCTTGAATGCGACTGCGGTCTGAACAGCCAGGTCGCATTTAATGCGACTTTGACGTCATTCCAGAGCAGCAGTTCACCTCAGGACAAATGTTTTCAAACTCACTTCATGAACAGAACACAATCAGAGGTTAATATAGACATGATTATTAAAAAGTTTATGCATTTTTCCCTAAAATAAAGAGTTCTAGTCGTTTTTCCAGCTACAAGCTTGATTAAATAATGCATTAAGGGGGAAATGATGAGAGAAAGTGAGAGAGCGCTGGGCCGATCAACTGACGTCTCGACACACGCACAGCAGACGATTCATATATGTGTTTTATGATATCTGATAAACTTAGGTTATTAACACTGCTCCGACTTTCTGAATGGATTCATCAGACCAAAATTACAGTATACAGGACGCGGAGACACCGATGATCTAATCCATCTCATCCGTGCGCATTTGCGCGCTGCTGTATGTTTCTACGAGACAGCGTCAGTCACAAAACAGTCTGTTGCTGTCTGATCTGCTCTCAGTCAAACATCAGAACAGATGACAAAACTAAGTTTTTGCCTCTTTGGTTTCCTGTTCAGCGCGCTATGGCTGTGAGACGTTTGGCTCTCCAGCAGCGATCGGCAGGGTCGGCAAGAGAGAGCATCTGCCTTTAGGCTTTAAAGAAATTAAAATAGCATTAAATTCCTTTAATAAGAGCTCACTCACGGTGAGCTGTTGTAACATCAGGTTCTGTGTTATGGAAACAAACTTTCCCAGCATTGTGAAGCACAGTTTTGCTGTGTTTGTCATCACTCTGTGCTGTGCGTAATGCCATTCATGTTAAACTGAGCATGCGCGTCACTTCTGAAGCCTGAGCTGTTCACATCACAGTTTGCTGTCAGGCTACAGTAGAGGTGTAATCTGAACAGCCAAACAAAAAAATCGGATTTCAGCAGTAAAATCGGAATTGGGCATTAAGGGCTGCAGTGTGAACGTAGCCTAAGAGGAAAAAATCCTCTTCAGAGCAGTGCAGGGGCAGGAGCATCATCTGATGGGAAAGTTAAGGAAAGCTTACAACCAGCAAGGGTATAGTGATGTAAGACAGTACTTTACATTTTTCTTCATTAAATCACTTTTTACAGCCACAATGCAGGAATTGCCTCTGACTTCACTGAAAAATGTGCTCTTTCAAATTAATTAGCAGCTTTTTATTACAAAACTGAGACTTACATGCTCTGTTCTCAAAGACTGTCCCTTCATTAGAAATGGTTCAGTCTTGTCTCAGAACCAAACCTGCATAGGAAAATTCTGCAGTCAGCCACCAATGAAGGGTTTCAGAGCACCTTGTCTGATCCTTTAGGCTACAAACTGAAGATGTATTGACAGGCCATCCACACAGAAAAATTCAGGTTTTTAACCCTTTAACTACCAGCTCAGTTGTTTGGCAGACAACAATGAATTCAGAGATATCTAATGTTTAAAAAAAACAGAATCAATTATTTTAACACTTCAGAGAACAGAGAAAACTACAAAAAAAGAAAAACTACAAAAAAAAAACATTTTCCTGGTGTGGGATTTAAAGGGTTTAAAGGGTTGGGGCTTTCTCTTCTGCTTCTCAATGGGGGCGGACCCCTTTCTTTTTGCTCCCTGTCCTTATCTGCCCTGCGTGCCGTCTTTGTCTACTGCTGCCTCTCTTTGCATTTCTTTTCGAAATTTAAAATCATGGAATTAATCAGCTGGTCTCTCAACGACATCGACCAAATTTTCTCGATGAGAAGAGCGGGTAAGGGAGAACCTGCCTGTCCCGATGGTACTTTCCCTGCTGGGTGCACGACGGACTGCTGGGAGCAGTGGAGGATCGTATGCCTGTCGATTCTGTCCATTGAGGATGTGGAAGATACTTACATAATTGGATCAATGATAACAGGTTTTCTGCTGTTTGGAGTTAGTAGTTTCCTGATTTATCACAAATTTAAGAAGACGATGGCGGCACTTTTGGCTCTTGAGAAGCTGTCCGTCATGACTGAAGGAATGTGCAGGGCTGTCAGCACTCAGACTCAAGCGATTTGTGAGCTCAATCGTAAGCTTAATGCGGTTCCGTTTGCAAGCAGGAAAACACCTTGGAGAAGTTGACAGCTTGGCTCGGTTGAATGGGCCCATGGGTTCAGAACATCATCATGAGAGATCAAAAGATTGGAAAGGCTGATGGAAAATTACAGTTGGCTGACCCAAACTATTCCTTATCTCTATTTGTTTTGGTTTCCCATTTATCTGTCCTTGTTTAGAGGTACTCTCCTGGAATGCTTTGCTAACAGAGGCTCGATCCCCCACTCCCTCATCCTGTGAACTTTGCTCTGGATCAGAAACTCTGTCAAGGCCGTACAGTCATCTTAACGAACATTAGAGACTTTGTGAGGTCTGAGCGAGGACAAGGTCCCTGGACCCCTTGAATCAACGCCCCCGCTGGTTCACCCCCCACCCCATCTGCTTGTCTCTGTGTTTTCTGTCTCATGTGTTGAGGTGTTTTTTTTCCAATCCCACACTGTGCTCCTCTGATAGGTGCCTAGTTTGGAATTGTTATTTTTACTCCTTCTTTTCCTATTGTTTCTCTGCTATAAGCACTTTGAGTTACATATGTTGTCGGAAAAGTGCTATATAAATCAACTTGATTTGACTTGACTACATGATGACATAAAATTGCACAAAATTTGGGACGAAATCTATTAGAAAAAGCAGAAATGCCTGTAAACAAAATAGCAAGAATAACCTAAAATACATGAAATTGAGTTTGACAAACACACAAAAAAAGATGAGTAACAGTAAAGATGACATAAATCATAATAATTGTAAGTGTTTAAGATAAGTATTTAAAATAATAAATATGGGAATAATAACTTTTAGCTTCTTAAATCGAGCACATAGAAAATATTACTTCTTTTGGTTTGTTGGCAGTTTTTTTTCTGTATCCTAAATTATTGACAGAAGCAAACAATGACATGTTGTTGTTATTTTATCAAATTAAGCATTACTGCATATATTGACCTCTGCCCGAAGGTTGAGCTGGGAATTAAATGGTAAATTGGCAATTCCTCCATGTGTGTGTACAATGAATGCAGATAGCTTAAGAAACGAAGACATAGCCCCACTTTTCCTTAAACTGCACGCTTGAACCCTGACAACAGAAACAATGGCTGAATACAGTGTCTCATTAATGCTGCAGAAGCTAATGCGCTTGTTTTGGCTTAACAACAAAATCTTCTGCTCCTCTACGTCTACTGTGAGCAACAAGGGGACACGGACAGCAGTATAAACCAATTTGTTGATTTATATTTTGGATAAATAGAGCCAGTGTGCTGCTGCTGCTGCTGGTGAAATGGCCCTGAGTCTCGCGCGAGACACATAATCTTATATTAATACCATAACTACCTTTACAACCATCTAGAAAGGGGGCCCTCTTGGAAACAAGTGATCAACCTTGAATAAATGCAAACACAGCAGAGACAAATTTCAGGACAGATGTATGAATGGCACATGGATCTGTCACTACTTTAATCTACAATTTAAACATTAGTCCCATTGTCTCTGCCCACCCCTCTTCCTTCACCCTCACCCCAAACACTCAAACACAGCTTTGGTGGATGGAGGTTCAACTTGAGACTGGCTCCACTCCAAGATCTCAAACTGCTGAACAGTTTTTTCTTGCCACTGTTACTTTGATCCTCCTGCAGTCCACTGCACTGTAGGTTGGCCTAGTGCTGTGTTCATGGTGGATTTATGTTGGGTATAGGCAGTAACGTGCGGTGAGGTCCATGACGAGGGAGGCAGGCAGCCAGCTAAAGTTGAAATTTCTATGTGTGTGTTATATATATGGTCCACTGCTCACATTTGCAAATACAAACTGTTACTGGCCAGCCCTGCCCCTTTAACGCGGTGACAGTCTGTGCTGTGTATGTGTTGTGTGCAAGTGGAGATGGGAGAAATACACTAGCAGCGCTTGGCAACTAACGGCCCGCAGGCCAAAATTGGCCCGTCTCCAATACTATCTGGCCCGCCAGATGAAATTGAAAAACTGATATAAAAGGGGCAGAGGCGTGCTGGCAATCAGAGAAAACCGGGAAAGCTCAAAAACAGTCGGCACACCTAGACGGCCAGTGGTCACAGCGCGCACCACTGAAAATATCAGTCAGCAGCCGCCTCCAGACAAACACAAGCCACCTCGATCCACGAACATCACGGCCGCAGCTGACAAAATTAGGCGGCTGGCGGCAGCGCTGTGGCTTGTGTTCGTCCGTCTGGAAGTGCGGTGTGTGCCTCCTAAAATCAGTCATTATGCTCCTCTGCCCTCTGCTCCAAGCGTGCTCTGCAGCATTCGGCTGCACGCTGCTCAACGGCGCTCGTAACTGCCCACTCCTCGGCTGCTGCGCGCTACTCGGCTGCACGCTCACCTGCAGCGCAGGTGAATGGAGTTTGTGAAATCAGCAGCGTGTGCCGAGTTCTAGAGACAATAGATGCCGAGTATCAGTCATTTGGCAGGTGAGGAGCGAAGCAGAGGACGCAAAAGTTTGGAAGCGCACGAAAAGAGGACGCGTTTCAAAAAATAAGAAGCCATGGTTTCTCTGCTGAAAAGGGAACTTTTGTGTTGGATTTCTGGCATTGGGTTTTGTGATCTCAATGTGGTTTTTTTTTAGAAGATTAAAGTTTGGTTTCTTCTGAGTTAATGTTCAAGCTAGGCAGGAATCACTATAGCAACGTCTGCACTAACAAACTATCGCGAGACCTCAAACAGGGTGCGGTATTACAACCTCCGGAGGCAGAGAAGCACTGTGCCTCATCGATGCCCACATTTATCAGCGTGAGACCTTAGTACGCATGCGCGAACCTGCAAAACGTTGTGATTTCAAGTAAACGGTCAGAGAGGCAGACCTGGGCTCTGCCTCCGACACACATTACACGCATGAAACGCTGTCCGTCCCCTCTGTTAGCCTCCCTCTTATTGACAAATCAGCAGTTTCCTTTTTTTATTCTTTAATTATGACAAATTGTATACGAACAACTGAAAAAGAATATTTTTATAAAAACATATATATATTTTTTTCTTGTTAGCCTAGGGGAGGCACTGCCTCCCCTGCCTCCCCTGACCGCACACCACTGGGTATAGGCATGTGTATATATGTGTATTTTATATATGAATATTAATAGCTACACATATCCTTAAAGAGACTGTGAAGAGTTTCTCAGTAATTACAAAAAAATCTCACTATTAGATATATGCCTGATCCAAATACACACTTTAAGATCAGTTTTATAGCATCAAAATAGGTTATCTATAAATGCTTTTCCTTAGCCTTCCGGTTGGGTTGGACAGGGCTGGACTGGCCTGGATACTCAACTTCGGGAACAAGACAATTAAAACTAGAGCAAATTTATATTATTTTATTATTTATATTACACGTTTTGGAGCACTGGGCTGTAAGTAGCGTTATATAGCTGGCTACAAAACTATGATACTAAGTTTTCCAAAAATTGCTTGTTGTCACACATCAAAAGCTACCGCTACGTAACTAGAAAGAGATACATTACCTCGTCACTTGGCTTCCTGTATGTTTTTGAAAAAAAGAAGTTGTAAAGCAAGGCAGAGTTCTGAGGAAGGTCTGAGCTGCATTTGTCACAACACACACACGCTTTGGCTTGAGTTACATCTTGGTGAAATGGTAGTCAGAAGTCATAATTTCTGAGTTCCAAGTAGGAAACTGCAAATGGAACGTTCCCTAAACTCTGAATTTCCTGCTGGGAACTCTGTGAAACCTCACCACCCTCGTCTTGACAATCAAAGATGGATGCCCCCAGTGTGAACAGTAATTTAGCTCCTGTAATAATCAATTTATTTGCACTTCTGACTGGGGTGTGTCGCTCTAGATCAGCTGTATACATAGTATTGTTAGACTTACATTTACAAAAATGCTGCCATAGTGATAATCACATTCTTCATGTGATATTTGTGAACAACAACGCAGGGCATGCTAACAACAGCTAACAACAGCCTGGTGGATCTGGATGTTTTTTTCCGACTTCAGGGTGTCGGACGCGGTTACTGGAATGCAGCATTACGACAGTCGCCGCGCGTGCTCATGGGTAGCAGAGTCTTTATTTCACCGGTAAAAGATTCTACGCATAGCACCTTTAAAATGAAGATTATGGTTTCAGCCTGTAAAATATTTTTATATCTGGTGGCAGAATTATTAGTCTTTTTTCTGAATGTAGGAATTTGCAGATAAAAGCTTTGTGCCTGACAGCTACGATATACCTGCTTGGCAGAGATAGAAAATACATGATAGTATCTGATGGTGAAAAATGCCCAGCTGTGTGTAGGTGCAAACACCACCTCGTTTGAGAGTACCTTCTTGCAGCAGGGTTTACACTCTTGATATGACAGAGGTATTGTATTATTTTGAGTTTTGACGCAGTTTTAACTCGAGTCTTGCACTTACTGTTTAGGAAACAGGAGGACTTGACAATGATGATACTTGGGTTGGGTTTTCTGTCAGTTGCTTGTTTTAAACAAATCAGACTTTGAGTTTGTTGCTCTCTCTAATGTCTCTCCTCTGGTCTAAATTCTTGCTAGTGTCATTTCTTACTCTCATTCGCTCTGGACAATGGCGTCTGATCTAAAACTGTGTTGTAATTTGCCACCTTGTAGGTGTGAAGTCCCCGTAAAGTGTGGACATCCCTCAGAAATAAGTGTTGACGTTCTAAATCACACTTTTATTTTCAGTAAGTGCAGATCAATTCAGTCATTCAGCGACTGAAGGCAAGGTTGTGCCCTTAATCATCTCTAGATCATTATTTTTCACATTAAGTTTACAACAGCATGTATTAATGTCAGTTACAGAGTTATTTCCAGCTGTTTGTCTGTGTTGGTGAGTTCCATTTGTCTCAGAAATTCTGATATCACTGACAACAATGTTTTAAAAAAAATAATTTGCATCAATTGAAAAAAATAAGTTTTAGCATCATGTATGCATCAATATTTTGCTTTGTTTGAATGTTGCATAATACTATGTGTTTTAACCTTTGGTTAGCCAGATAAGTCCCATTGAGATCAGCGACCTGACTCAGTTTTAATAATTACACAACCTTACACAGCAGACATTATACAGTAAAGTTAATAACAAATCAACAGATAATGCAGCTGCACACTGAAAACCTGGAACAAAGACTGCAGCGTGGACTTTAACCAACTACAGGTCTACAGCGTAATGGTCTAAAATTGTCAGCTGGCTGTTCTCCAGAGAAGAAAGATGTTCATTTCTGCTGTCACAGGGAGAAAAGTCCAACCACATCTTCCCTCCTTAAAAGCTAATGTAAACAGAATCTCCCTCTGCATTTCTAAAGTATGTTTTCCAATATTAAATATAAATGTAAATGTTTGTTACCGTGTCTCAAGAGGATAAAGAAAACAAATCCACTCAGTGCTGCTGGTAAAGTCATAGCTGATCCTCTGGTCTCTGTCTGATCAAGCGGCATCACGACATTTATGAGTCAGTTCATCATAAACTACTGCTCTGCATCTAAAAACAGAGGATGTGGTCACTGCAAACTTTCCACCTTGATCATGGTGTCATGTTAAAATAAAAAAAGAGCCATGCCTGCTTCCTTCCTCTCGTTGTTAATATGCATGAACAGGCTAATGGCTGTAAATACCCGGACAGGAGAAATGATTCTTACTATTTTGTAATAATAGTTGTAAAACTGCTTTTGAAATGCTTTAAATATTGATAGAAAGTGTCATTATGTAGCTTACATCAAGGCCTTTCACAAACTAAACAATGTGGAACAAGTCATTTTGTTGACAAATACATGAGTGAAATTATTAATGCACTTCTTTTCTCTTGACACCAAAAGAGCTGAGATAACAGCTACAAATCAATCTTTGGTTATAAAACTGCCTAAAAATGTTCTTTTAAATTTTTTCTGCACCAAACTAAGCTGTCATGCCAGACAGACAGGTCATTATTTGTTTGCAAGTCAGGATATATTTCACTGGTCCACCACGTGTCACTGTACATGTCTGGTTCAAGTCCAACTGAATCATGCTTGGAAGTTGATTTGGTGGCTGGGGAGATGCAGACTGAACCACTGGGGCACTGCTGAAGGTTACTTCCATTTGTTAAGTCAGCTGAAGGAGTTGGAGCATCCTTTGCCGACAGAGCCTCAAGTGGTAGTGGGTGCACGTTCGTGTCCTTAAACTTTATTCCACGTTAACACCTATGAATGAAGTCGGGCTTACATGGTGGTGCAGGTGAGTATTCAGGAATCATGAATGGCTCCTGCTCCCAAACCTGACCTGGACAACAGCTCATGAGAAGTGATTTGGGTGGACAGAACCTGTCAAATCCAGCAGGTGACTGGATAAATGATTTGTCAGTCACATTAAAAATGGACCAATCAGATGTCTGCAGTGGGCAGGAGCTGCTGCTGAGGAGTTAAATAACACAAGTTGGAAAATGCATCAAACAGTCACCAACACATGTCAGGAGAAGATTAACAACTTATTTTCCATCAAGGAATGTTTTAAGTGTTCTTTTTACTTTATATAAAGAAGACATGTCCTCCAGTTCTGATAAAACTGGAAGTAATACAGGCAGCATTCATGCTAATCTCCTTACAGGCAGCAGGAGACTGGTGCAGGGATGTCATGTTCTTGTAGGCTAACCCAGAAGTTAGCATCACACTGGTTTCCTCAACTAAAAGCCTTTGAGTCATGAAACTCACAGGTTCTGTTCTTCATAAAACTTCACTGACAGACACAATGTCTTCAGAGAGAGAAAGAGATCTAATAAACTATGGCCTTAGAAGAATCTCTCAACACTGCAAATGCATAACATTACATCCCCACATCATGTTTGTGAAATCATTCCTAACCAATCAGGTGCATCTTATGATGCAAAATGGAAGGCTAAACTCTTATACAAGTTCATCATGGACTTGATTTCAGGTGTTTATCTGAAAAGCTACCCAGATGGTAAAATTGATGTGGCCCAAATACAGCAATGGATTGTGGTACTAAAGTGGCTCAGATACAGCTGCCAAACCCAAACAACATGTGGGCTGGATCTGAGTGGATGGAGGTGGTTAGAACAATGAATTACAGCCCTGAAGTGGCCCAAGTCTGGTTATTTCCTTGTTACTGCAAACTCAAAAAGTCTAATGGAAAGAAAAATAGTGATTCCCAGGATGCATTTGAAGACATGTCCTTTAATGATGGCTGTGCAGTTTTACACTCTCACTAAAAGTACAGTTTTTTTCAGGAAAAGTGCGTAATGACAAAGATCACCCTCTGAACCACTAAGAATGTAAACCCACCTCAAACATGCAGCAGCTCAGTCAGGGAGGAGAGGGACAGAGCATTGATCAGTCTAAACAGCAGAGTAACAGCAATGAGGGCTGCAACAAGGAGCTGATGAAATTGATATTACTCTGTTGCTAAATCATTTGTCAGCATGGATGTAAGGGTATGAAAAATTCATATCACAGATACTATGATCAAAATCATCATTATTATCACAGTTTTGGTGCAATGTGTCTAAAATGTTCCAAAACTACTAATAAACACAATAAAATAATTACACAAGGTTTGATTTAATTAAAAAATGTCAGTTTCAAAACAACACAACCAAATGTAAACAAATCCCTAATGCATGTGTTTCTGCACTACAACAAAAATTATTTAAACAAATCAAGTATGCCAATAGTCTGTTCCTTCCCTCCTTCATAGGAAATGGGGTACTACTGACTGTTCACATGAGATTGAAATGTAAAATTGTCAGTATATTAACAATTCCAGGATGACAATGCAAGGATTCATCAGACTCAAACTGTGAGACGTCATTTTCACACATGGATTGGCCTCCACAGAGTCCAGACCTCAACCCCATTGAGAGTCTTTGGGTTGAGCAGGAAAAGACTTTGTGCAGTGGTCAGACTCTTCATCAATACAAGATCTTGGAGAAAAATTAATGAAGCACTGGATTGAAATAAATCTGAACAGGCTGTAATCAAAGCTATAACATGAAACAATAAAACTAAAATAGAAGAACAGAATGGGGTGGAATCCAGTTCATCCTTCATGATCTTATCGTGGTGGCGTGCAGGTGCAGTGTCAATCTAAAGTTAAACACAGCCTAAAGAAACCATGATTTCATAAAATTCATGTTTTATGGTTGATCTCTACAAACAGTAGAAACTTGTCACAGCCACATCTGTGAGATTGAGGTTTCCTGAACACTTTCTAAGTGCTTCATTTCTACATTTACTATATGAAGGACAAAATCTAAAAGAATGAAAATGGTTTATTTCCCTTAGGAAAGAAACTGGCTTGTATTTTATCAGGCCTGTTTGAGGAAAACTTAAATTTGTTTAAGATTTTGGGGCAAACAAACTTCATTTACCATCATCCAACTTTACTGAATAATGTCATTTATGTACAACAGAGAAACTAAGAGCATATGTGAATGAAGAAGACAGGTGAGAAAGTTTCAACAATGTTTCAGCAAAATACGTTCATTAAAAAATGTGAACATCAGAGATTTACAGCTGAAGGTAACAGTTCCAGCTCTTCCTCCACAGCTCTGCTCTCCGTGGTCAGACCTGCCTCTGGTTCAACTGATTCTGGAGAAAATCACATCAAACTCATTAATGACAGAAGTTTTCTCTTTGTGTTCTGAATGTAAATCAGTTACTGAGTGCAGGAGGCTCTTACCTGCTCCTCTGGCTCCTCGACAGTGCTGAGTTGTTCTTATAAACAAGATCTAACTGATCTAACTGATGATCATTAATGAAGACAGAGAGAGACAGATTTAGATATATCACTCAGTTAAGAATGTCAGAAAAGTCTTGACAGAGGTTTGTGCTCCTCCTAGTTGTCACAGTAATGAGGGAAGTTTCACCAGCTTGTCCTCCATCTTCCTTACCTCCATCATCTCTGCAGGTTCATTTGGTTCATCTGAGGAGTTCACAGTTTTCTTCTTCCTAGTTTAAGTTCAAAAACAACACATACACATTTAAAACAATTAAAAGAAGAAAACTAAAGAGATTTGGTTGAACTGATGTCTCTTTATTGTTTTACCTCTTCCACATAATCAGTGGAATCAGAAGAGTGAACATGAAGATCACCACAGTCACTCTGATGATGTTCACTATCAGTGATGAGCTCCCTGGAAATAAACATGGACATGTGCAGATTGTTAAGTTAAACTGGTGGGTGGGTAGTTAAAGGATTTAAAGGACAAGTTTGAACTGAAGACTTTGTTTATGTTTGCCTCCGCGCATGCGCAGTACGGCTCAGTATTTCAGAGGAAGACCGCCAGCTACACAATGACCTTCTTCTTCCAGTTTTGTGCAAAATAGACAAATATCTATAACCCCATTCTATAAACAATGTGAAAGCTGCAGAAACTAAACTTATCCTTTAACATGACACTTTATTAAACTAACCGTGTTATACTCACTTTGTACAGTTACAAAGATGTGTTTGGATCTTGTTGTCCCCAGCTCGTTCTCAGCTTCACAGAAATACTCTCCAGAGTCTGTGGCATTAATTGAGCTGAAGGTAAGCAGAGGTCCTGACTGTAGGTGACTTAGGTTTTGGGGTCCAGAGTTCTTGTACCAGGTGTAATTAGCTGGTGGGTTAGCATCACTGCTACAGGTCAGATTCACTTCAGTGCCCTCCTCTACCCCAGCAGAGGGACTCACAGACACAGAGGGAGGCTTTGGAGCATCTGGAGAAGAATCAGAACATGTTAGACTTTGTTTATGGACTTCTCCTTTTTTACATTCATGCAGTCAATAACAACAAATGAATGAATGACAACATGCTACACTCCTGATCAAAATCATAAGACATTTCACACTGTTGGATCTGAAGAAGAACCTAAGTAGAGCTTCACATTTCAAAAAGAGGAAAAGTGAGCAAGAGATGAAAAAATATGAGCAGGTAATTTGTTGAAAACTGCATTTGAACCCAAAGATGCTTTTTCAGCTGATCAACCATTTAAGACCACAGCCTTTAAAATAACAATTTGAAACTTTTACTTTTACTTCACTTTAATATAGCTGTTTAAATTGTTGGAAAAAACCCATCAAAGAGGTTTGACCGACTTTATCATGTTGGTGAGAACTTCGGGAAACAACAGAGTGAATTCAGACGTTGACCTGGCTCTGCTGCGGTCAGAGGGTGAGTCAAGAAGTCTTTAGAATTTTTTTTATTCATTATTTATTAGTCACAGAGCAGAATATTTTCAGTCAAAGCACCTTCAGCCTGCTTCATGTTCTTCTAAAGCCTTTAGTTTTATGACCTCTCTGGAGCGTAGTAATCATGCTGAACCAGATGAAAAAGTTTTTTTTTTACTCACATTTCACATCAATGATAACAGACTCAGATGTCTTCAGGCTGAACTCGTTCTCAGCTGAACAGTAATACTCTCCTGCATCAGAGACCATAATGGAGCTGAAGATGAGCTGTTCTTCATGTCTGAAAGGTTGGAAGTCTCCACTCTTAATTTTCTTCAACCAGGTGAAATTAGCAGCTGGATTAGCATCAGTGCTACAGCTCAGAGTCACAGAGGAGCTCTCCACTATCACAGCAGAGGACTTCAACAGGACAGAGGGAGTCTTTGGAGCATCTGGAGTCAGCATCAACAAATATTAATTAAAGAGAATAGCAATATATCAAAATTATCATTCAAGTGAGATATCATACAAAATTGTGCCTTCAGTGTTTTGTAGATTTTATCATGACAGCTCTAAAGTCCTGACTATGAGGATGTGGATTAGCACCTTTTTCTTTTTTGATGCTTCTCTGCTGTGCAAAGAAACTTCAGATTTCATATAGAATTTGAAACTTTCCAGTTTGAATGAAGCAGAGATGCTCAATCTAAACAGAACAATATCATTATCAGCAAAAACATGAGCATTTTTGCATCTATTTACAGCTGATATTTGGGCTGTAAGAACTGGTCATATAGTCTGTCCCATGTAGTGGCTTTCATAAAAGCTGAATGTACAACTGTACCACGACGTTTACCTCATCATTAAAGGTCCACTTCTTTAAGTCCAAACTTTTTAATTAACAAATGATATTTTTCTTGTATCATATCTGTTTCTTTTTTTTCTTTCTTTCCCTTGTCTGCATTATCTTTACAGCTGAGCACTGTGTCCAGTTAACCTGACAAGCCAGATGGACAGCTCCATATACAGTGAGAGGAAAAAGTAAGTACACCCTTTGTAATTTTGTACATTTCTGCCTAAATTGGTTATAAAATGTGGTCTGATCTTAACTCAAATCACAAGAATGAGTAAACGGTGTCTGCTTAAACTAATGCCACCCAAACAATTACATGTTATTGTATTTTTTTTGGCCATAAGATGTAAACATTCACAAGACAGGGAGGAATAAGTAAGTACACCCCCCCGGCTAAGGATCCTCCAAGATGTAGTTAGTCAAATTTATGAGTCAGGTGTGAGCCAACCTGAAGTTCAGTTACTGAGGTGTGGCTTAAAGCTGCCCTGCACACTGGAAAACACACACCAGTTAAGAGTTGTCTCTTGATGAGGGGCACTGTCTGATGTGCACCATGCCTCGCTCAAAAGAACTCTCTGAAGGCCTAAGATCAAGAATTGTTGATTTGTGTAAAGCTGGAAAAGGTTCCAAAACCATCTCTAAAAGTCTTGATGTTCACAAATCCACGGTGAGAAAAATTGTCTACAAATGGAGACAGTTCGGCACTGTTGCTTCTCTTCCAAGGAGTGGTCGCCTTGTAAAGATGACTCCAAGGGCACAGTGCAGGATCCTCAATGAGGTAAAAAAGAACCCTAGAGTGTCAGCGAAAGACTTACAGAAATCACTGGCACATGCCAACATCTCTGTTGACACATCTACAATACGTTAAACATTAAACAAAAATGGGTTTCATGGGAGAACATCATGCAGGAGGCCATTGCTGTCTAAAAAGAACATTGCTGCACGTTTGAAGTTTGCAAAAAAGCATTTAGATGCTTCACAGCGCAACTGGGAAAATATTCTGTGGAGTGATGAAACCAAAGTTGAATTGTTTGGTGGGAACACACGTCATGTGTGGAGGAAAAATGGAACAGCACATCATCATCAAAACCTTATTCCCACTGTTAAGTATGGTGGGGGGAGCATCATGGTGTGGGGCTGCTTTGCTGCCTCAGGGCCTGGACAGTTCGCCATCATCAATGGAAAAATGAACTCACAGGTTTACCAAGATATTTTGCAGAAAAACCTGAGACAATCTGTCAAACAGTTGAAGCTCAAAAGAGGATGGATGCTGCAACAGGACAACGGCCCAAAGCACAGAAGCAAATCAACTTTAGAATGGTTTCAGAAGAATAAAATAAATGTTCTGGAGTGGCCCAGTCAAAGTCCTGACCTAAACCCAATTGAGATGCTGTGGCATGACCTCAAGAAAGCTGTTCACACCAGATATCCCAAGAATCTTGCTGAACTGCAGCAGTTTTATGTAGAGGACTGTTGCAAGATTCATCCTGATCGTTGTGCGCGCCCAATCTGCAGCTCCAGGAAACGTCTAGTTGAAGTTATTGCTGCCAAAGGAGGGTCAACCAGCTATTGAATCCAAGGGTGTACTGACTTATTCCCCCCTGTCTTGTGAATGTTTACATCTTATGGCCAATAAAAAAATGATAATATGTAAATGTTTGGGTGGCATTAATTTAAGCAGACACTGTTTACTCATTTTTGTGATTTGAGTTAAGATCAGACCACATTTTATGACCAACTTAGGCAGAAATGTACAAAATTACAAATTATGTACTTACTTTATCCTCCCACTGTATCTGCCACAGAAATATTTCACTTGTCCATCTGGGTAGGAGCCCTTTAAATTTCTTTTCAGGGGCGGAACATTTAAAAAAACACAAGCTTGTGATTGGATAATCGTTCTGCTCGACACATTCATCACAGATCAGTCCACATCAAGCAGCTTCATATAATGAAGCAATGTTTTCATTGAATTTGTCATTATTTTTTTTCTTTCATATATACATTTTATTTTATTATTTTGTTTATATTGGTTGCTGATGCTGCTCAGTGATTTTTGAAGACTGTATGATGCAAATGTGCCTGTTTGTTACTTGAAATGGCTGAATAAAGAATTGAAAAAAAATATGTAGCATACTTAGCGGCTAACTTAGCCGCTAACAGCTAATGACAGTAAATGACATTAGCAGTTAGCCGCTAACTTAGCTGCTAACAGCTAATGGCCTTATACTATCGTCTTACACTAAATTGTACCACACAGATGATTCATTTAACACTTATATGTGACATGAACCTCGTCAAAGACAAAGATCCTACAAGTAAACTTCTGAGGAGGGCAGATTTCGCCATGTTTTACTAAGTATCTATGAGGACTACAGGCTAATCAGCATATCCGTTCTCAACTTCCGGTTTCAACTTCCGGTTGTTGTCACGTCTGCATTCTACAGCTCCCGCCTCTCTTTCCTGATTGGGCCGTTAAAAATTCAGCCACGTGAATTCATTGGACAATGGAGGCTTGCAAGACCAGAGCTGCAGGATTTCAGAATCAGGCAGCTCTGTCTGCTCTGCAAGGCTAGTGTCCGGTGGCAGCGTTGGAAAGACTAATGCATTTTTTCTTTCTAGCCCTGAGAGATATGTGAATATGATTCACTGCTATAGTGACCATCACCAGCCCTCCCTGTAGGCTACTCCATCATATAAAACTTTATTTAACCCCTGATGAAGCTGAAGGGGAGGGCCGTGCCACACCACAGTGTGAAAGAAGGGGAAACAGTGGCAGACAAGACAAGACAAGACCAGACAACTGGGAGGAGGACAAATAGGTATTGTAGTTAGTTTAAGATAGTAGTCCAAGTGCTGTACTGATCTAAGTCCATACTGGAAGTAAAGGCTGTAAGAAACCAGAGACACCAGAGATGTGGGGTCTTGATAAAAGGGGGTGGACCCATAGGGGTGAGATATGGAGGAGTCATGGGACGTGAGAAGATGTGTAGCAGTGCCCAACTCAGCATGTTCTGACAGGACCAATCGCTTCTTTACAGTTAGTCTCAACAGGAGCTCGAGTGTCTATACACACATGCATGTCAGGTGGTCACCGAATACCCAAGTAGCCGCCCATACCCAGGGAGACCACGGCCAAGGGCCCTGCCAGAGCCACCAGGGCACCCGAGACCCACCACACGGCTCTCAAAGCCACAGGATCCAGATACAGCCCCAGGACCCAAGGGGGAACAAACCCAATCACATCTCTTTCTAAATCAATTAAACTGTCATCATACAAGTATAACAGATCAATTTTAATCAGTTGGAGGTTTTGTGCTCTTGACTAAAATATTGGTATCAGTGATGAATCGGGAAATTTGAGCTTTTCGTGTATTGGCACAAATCTGTATCCAATATAAATAAGATATCTGCAAAAGTCCAAAGTTGTGCATCACTCATATAAAATAGTCACATGTTCTGATACTTTAATTTCCTTTGCTTTAGTGTTGTTAGAGGCTCAGGGAGCAGAGGAATATGACACATTTTATTAAACACTCTGCACAGCTGCACAGGGTGGGCCAACATCGTATTAAACCCTTTGAATTAAGAATGGGATGTCACTCAAGCTCTTATGTGTGAACGCAGACGATTTAATTATTTTTCCAAAACAGTGTGTGTCAGTTGATCATCATAATCAATTATGCCAGTGGTCCCCAAACAGCCCATGGGCGGAATATGGCCCGCCTCCACATTTGGCACTGCCCCCTGAAGGCTGAGCTCACACTGAATTCGACGTTGTGGCGCTACAGAAAGAATCTGCAGTAAGTTTATTTTTCGTCTCCGCATCAAGGTGAGGGAAGAAGACAAGCCAAATAGGAAGTGTCTCTACCATGATCCTGTCTCTTTCACAATAAAATAATACTGCACGCCACTGTCTTTTTCTATTTCTATTTCAGCCGGCACATTGACGTTATGGTTGAATTGTAACCATAACCGGTGACACGGGTCACAAGCAGCGTTGCAGGGCAAAACTTCAAGAGCACTTTGCACTCAGGAAACTTGCAAAGTGCGCAGGTCACACCCTGTCTGCGTGGCGAAGGCCGGCGCAGGCAGGTGCGCCTGCGCTTGTGCCTGGTCTACGAAATTAGAGCCCTCAGTGTGAGTTACAAACTGACCCCGGCCCCCATCAGAGAAGGGAAAGGTTACGTGGCCCTCAGAGGAAAAAGTTTGGGGATCCCTGAGTGTACACACCACTGACACAGCAGTAAGAACAACCTGTGGTCTTGCCCAAGGACACATCGTCATGTGACAGCTGGAGCTGGACTCAAACCTGCAACCTTCTGATTATTGACTATTACATAATTCACCACTGATGCCTGGACTTGTCCTTTATCATCCATTTTAATGTGATCAGAGTAATGAGAGATGAACTGCTGAGCAGCTGATACAGGAGGTGAAGAGGAAAGAAGATGTGCCGTGTGACACACAGGAATAATTAGTTAAATGTAAGTTAAATGTAAGTAAAATGTTTAAACTGGACTATACGGTTTAACTGAGTTGCTTGTTGGCTCAATGCATTTTTAGTTCATGATTTTTTTTTTTTATCTATTGAACCTTTATTTAACCAGATAAATCCCATTGAGATCAGGATCTCATTTACAAGGGTGACCTGGCCAAGAGGTCAGCAGCACACGCCAGATATCGATAAAAATGAAAAATAAAATAAAATAGATTCAGGCAATAAATTACATCCAATAAATAAATCAGAAAACAACAACTTGGCAATGAGTGAGCAGTAATTTTTCAGGACAGCTATGATTAAAAGCACAGGCATTGTTCATAGGATTCATGGTGTCTGGTGAGCAGAATGGAACGGAAATCTTTGAGTGACACCAGTTCAGCCATTTTCTGTTCAGTCTGTATCCTGTTCCAGGCTGTTGGGGCAGCATAATGCTGCATTCACACCGCAAGCGACCCAGCTACCAAAGTCGCGTCGCCCACTGTTTGGTCGCTGTTGACGTCGGCCGTCGCTCGGTGACGTCACGTCCGCTCGAGTTTCACCGCGATCATATCATATATCACATGATAGGATGTATAAGCGGACATTATTCCAGCTGTATCCTTTTCACTCACTTATCAGACACAAAACTCTGCAGCTGATGATGCAGCAGCATCAACTGTGAGTTTACCGCGGTCCGTCTAGGCGAAATGTCCTCACTGAGATTAGTTCCGCCTAGAAGGAAGTCATCCGCCCTGTAGTCCGGATGAATAACGCCACCATCACACGTACACACCGCTGATTGGCTGATGCTGCACAGCCACACAGACAGCGCCTGAATAGATCAACTTTTTTTTAACGTTGACATCGCGCGACGAGTGAAGTGGTCGTCTTGTAGCCGGCTGTCACATGGCGGGAGGGTTAGCCCCGCCCCATCGCGGCTGTACATTGACTTTGAATGGAGAGTGATCGCCGAGGTAGTACAGGTAGCATCCGGTGTGAACGCACCTTAAGAAAAAGCTCTTTTTCCAAAGTCAGTTCGGACTCTGGGCACGTGTAAATGATAGACTGCACAAGAGCGAGATTATTACCACAGCACCTTGTCACTCAGACTCAAAATAAAAAAAAGAAAGAAGATCCAGCTCAAATTTACAAAAAGGGAAGGGCCAGATAAAGGGGAGAATAGTGACGAGGAGCGCTGGTGTATGAGATTCAACTGGCCGTAGACAAAGCCATCGGCCGTGCTGATAAAGGCCCAGCTCGAAATCTAATATCTGAAATGGAGATAAAGCGCTAAAATCATGATGCAGTGATGATTTAGTGATGTCATAAAACTCAAATATAATTTTTACAGGGTACATTGCATTACTTGAACCACAGACTGAACTTAAATGGACTTCAGTGTCTTGGTTATGATAAGAGTTTTTACATATCCTCATTTATAAACAGTTTTCAGAAACCAGGACACTGCAGTTTACTGGTTTATAGAAACAAGGTTATAGTACCTGGAGAACTGTGGTAGAAAAGTGACTTTGGAAGACTGTGTAGTGTACTGGTGTATTTGTGTTGTGACATGATAGTGTATACTCACATACTGATGGAGAGGGAAATCTTTCATGACTGTGAAGAGCACAGGATATTTTGTCCTCATGAGAAAAACTGCTTTGATAAGTAGATTTATCAGCTCCTGAAATTTTCTCTGTGTTCTTGAACCAGACGTAAGAAAGATGCTCGGCTTCACTGCAGCTGCTGTGACATTTCAGCTCGACCTCAGTAAAGTTATGAGAAGCATTTATCCTCTTCACCTGCACCTGTAAGTCTATAAAAATAAAAACATTTCATAATCAGAGATCTGTTTCCACAAACCATTTCAAGGCACAGCAGCACCATCACAAAATCATCCTGTCACCATTACCGCCACCAAAGAGATTTTGATTTTGTGCTTTTGGGCTTCAATGAAAATACATGTGCTCATTTGGATAGCCCAAACAGGAGCTCTTGAATAATAATCAATTTATGGATGAGGTCTAAATGAATCCATTCAATCAAAATGATAAAACCCAATATATATTAAATAAATGGATGAACTGAGCTGCTTGGCAGAGGTCTGTGCTCTCTGAGTGCTGATGGTAAGCTAATGGTAGCTACCGCTACCATGCTAGGTTGTCACGCTCATGACTCATCAATGACCACATTGTCTGACCAATCGGTAGCCGGCAGTCGGTGACGTCATCTTTTAGTAGACTCAGCTCACTTGGAACCAGAGCAGAGTAGGTACTAAAACTATCTTGTTTTAGGAGGCACCAGGCTAGTGGAAACAAGCTGCAAATCGAGTAGGGCAAGGCATGCTAGTGAAAAAGGGCCACAAGCAAAGGAGATGGAGCAGGAGAATTATCTGTAAACCATAACCATCAAAATGTCATGAATGAAGGCTTTAAATATTTCACTGTATGTGTAATGAATCAATATAACACATGGATATCACCTTCTGAAATGATTCATAAAACAAATTGACCTCTTTCATGCTGTTATATTTTTTTAATTTACATGTACATGCATATGCATCTGGAGATAAGATGAGGCCACAGGACATTCACACACCTGGTGCGAGAGCTGTAGTGTAATTTGTTTCACTAGCTTAATTTAGAAAATGAAGTGTAAATTCTTACTTCTGATTTCAGATATTTTAAAAGAGGTAGCAGGAAGTGCAAATACACCCGATGAGCCTTGTGTTTCAAACTCATTAACAAAACACTCTGTATACTTAAAAATAAATGCACAACAGTGGTTTAGCAATATTTCCAGTATTTTTATGGAATAATTTGGCATGTTTGTTTTGTGTTTATCTTACCTGTGACAGTCAGAGCCGTGCCATGAAGATCGTTCCCCCATTCTCTGTTCTTTGTTCTAAATTTGAAGCGATACTCTGCTGAATCACTCTTTCTCAGGTCAGTGATTTTCAGGGTGTAGCGGCTTTTATCATCAGAGACCTGAACACGACCTGTATACTGGGAGTCTTCACTTAAGTCCTCAGGTCGTTCACGTTTATTCCAACGGTCTCTACGCTGAGGGCTGAACCAGAATTTGGAGATGATCTCTTCATATCTGTTATGAGTACAAGAAATGTGGACTGAAGAGCCAAGAGGGGCACAGATGGTTCTGTCAGCGTACGTCACTTTGTTACACTCAGACTTATAGCCACCTGAAAGATAAAAAAAGATTGTTTTTAAAATTGTCTTGGGTAAACAAAAGAAGTGGTAACTATACTAAATATACAGTAAAAAACACTGATCTGATCTTTTATAAGGGCGTTTTCACACCAACCACATTTAATGTGCACCCAAGAAGTTTTGGCCCAGGGTTTGGTACGTTAGTATCAATGTGAATGCAACCACAGCACTTTGGTGTGAACCAAATCAGCCGGTCCGAGACCTCCATGAAGAGGTGGTCTCGATCCGCTCCATCTCCCTACATTTGGTGCACACGTCACTGGTGTGAAACAAAGTGGTTCGAACCGATCTACTTTTGATGCATTACTTCCTTTTAATCCCACGGTTTATACTTTTGCTTTACTGAATTTGTAGATTTGTTTATTCTGGTTGGGGATTACATTGATTTGCAAGGGTCCAGAAGGTCCCTGATGCCGTCTCAAGCATGATAAAAAAACACATTTGAAGGAAAATGTAGAAGAGAGCAAAACGAACACATTTGTTGTCTGGTGTAGGAAATGGTTACCATTGTAGCCTCTTCTTCGTTCTTCTCTGTAGCAGGTTTGGTAACCAGTTATGTGCATATCGCCCCCTGCTGTTTCAAACTGAGTAAATACACAAGTGGGCCCGGACCATAGACTGTTTTTTACAGTCTATGGTCCGGGCATGGTTCTATATTGCCAGTGTGAATGAAAGCCAGCGGGGGAGGGGGAGGGGGGCGAACCCATGACGAACCCCGCTGCAGCACGGTTCAAAACAAGTGGACCTAATGTGAAAACGCCCTCAGATATGTCTGATGCTTTGGGGTCTGTGGTGGAGTTGAAAGAAAACTCACAGGCTGGAGCAGAGGGGAAACTCTCAAAGTCTTCTAATGCACAGGAGTAGCTGTGGTCGTAATGATCAGTGTGAGAGTTTTTTGTTGATGCTGGAATTTTCTGTCCATCTTTGTACCAGATGTGTGAGGCAGACTGAGGTGCTGGACAACTGCTGACACACTTCACAATTACCTTTGTGGAAAATGAGCTCCAGTCTGACTTCACCTGCAGATCTGGATGTTTGATGTAAAAACAAGAGGGAAAAATTTTACTCCACTGTCAGCCAACACAAGCAACACTGATTTATACTCAATGGCCACTTCATTAGGCACACCTATTTAATTGCTCTTAACACAAATCTAAGCTAATCAGCCAATAACATGGCAGAAACTCATGCCAGACATTTGATCTAAAGGTTTCATAAAGTGTTGATCTGGGCAATAAAATGATCCTCAGTTCCCACAAGTTCACCAAAATATGACAATAGAGGATTGTTGTCTGGTCTGATGAGCATTGACCCTGCCATCTGCAACATTCAGATTGTGGGGTCAGAATTAAGTGTTAACAACAAGCCTGGATCCATCCTGCCTTGTAAAACAGTTCTGACTGATGGTGTTGGTGTGATGGTGTGGTGATGATCTCTCTGTCACAGTTTGAGCCCCTCAGTACCAGATGAGATCATTCAAACACCACAGCCTACCTGAGTATTACTGCTGACCACACACGAGCACAGTGTACCATCTCCTGAGGGCTAGACTAAGCAGAATAACATACCATAACACAAAGCTCAAGTAATCTCAAACCCCACAGTCACCAGGGGCCTGTTGCACGAAAGTAGGATTCAGACATCAGGGCTAAATGATTAAGATTAAGCTCACTGAATCCATAACAAGGGGGTTCAGGCTTATTTGGCTGCACAAAAGACCAAGCGAGGATGAAAGCACAGGGATTCTTTAAGCCAGGTGTAACCCATCCTGGATTAGTGCTGCGATTACTTCAACAGACCCCGCGATCGATCACAGAATCACGGATTCACCATGACAACAAGACCTACATGCTTGTCTCCATCGAAGCAGGAAGTCCTCATGGAGGCATATTAGGAGGTAAAAGACCTAATTAAAAAAGAGAAAACACCGCCACAGTGACACAACAACGACAGGAAGCTCTGTAGACCGCCTGAATGTACAATAGTGCACTAATACATACTCCGATGAAACATCACAATATTGATTCATATAGTTCATTAAAGTCTCCAAAATCAAAGTTGTGCCCTTATATAAATTTGTTGAATTGCACTGAATTGAAGCTGAAATCGAAACATCCACTTTTACTCCTTATGCTGCATGCTGCTGTTGGATTATATGTGTGCAAGTGTGCACAAGTTGGCGCGTGCATGCAGAGCCGTCTCTACCTAACGTTAGGCCCTAAACAAGATTTTATATGATGCTTCCCTCCATCAGTGATTTATATGTGAAGAGTTCTTTTCCAAAATTCTACAAAAAAACAAATTAACAAAATACATATTTTACTCAGTGCTATTATTTTTATACTGATTATACTACCTGCCCTTTCAATATTTAATGCCAGAAAGCTATATACAGAGTCTCACAGAAGTGAGTACAACCCTCCCACTTCTCCAAATATTTTATGATATCTTTTCATGGGACAGCAGTGAGGTAATGACACTTTGATACAGTGTACAGTAGTGAGTGGGCAGCTTGTTAAACAGTTTAAATTCACTGTCCCCTCAAAACAACTCGACACACAGTCATTAATGTCTAAACTTCTGGTAACAAAAGTGAGTACACCCCTAAGTGAAAGTGTCCAAATTGGCCCCAAAGTGTCAATATTTTGTGCGGCCACCATTATTTTTCAGCACTGCTTTAACCCTCTTGGGGATGGAGTTCACCAGAGCTTCACATTTTGCCACTGGAATCCTTTTCCACTTACTAATGACCACATCAGGGAGCTGGTGGATGTTCGAGACCTTGCACTCCTCCACCTTCCTTTTGAGGACTTCACACAGATGCTCAATAGGGTTTAGGTCTGGAGACATGCCTGGCCAGTCCATCACCTTTACCCACAGCTTCCTTAACAAGGCAGTGGTCGTCTTGGAGGTGTGTTTACAGTTTTTGCATTGTGTAAATGTTTATGTACGGAGTTATTTTTATGCTAACTACATTAAGCATTTGATGTTGATTTTTTTAGTTACATATTTTATTACAATGTTTATTATTTGTTCACCTATTTAAAGGTTTTTTTTGTGGTGATGGTATTTTTTATTTCAGAATTTTTCACTTAAGATATTTATTTGTTGAGCATGCAAATTTGTTGACTCATTTTCTTATAAATTAAAGACAATGGCAAAAACAATGCTAATCGTTTGCTTCTCTAAGCAGATGAAGAGCTCTTTTCCAAAACGCTATAATTCCATTTTCATTTAGAAAGTATTAACTTTATTCACCCAGACCCACCATTGGGTTGGCTGGGGAGCTGAACTTTGAAATACAGTTTAAACAGGGGTATACAGTGTCTCACAGAAGTGAGTACACCCCTCACATATTTCCAAATATTTATGATATCTCTTCATGGGACAGCAGTGAGGTAAAGACAGAAGTGAGTACACCCCTCACATATTTCCAAATATTTATGATATCTCTTCATGGGACAGCAGTGAGGTAAAGACAGAAGTGAGTACACCCCTCACATATTTCCAAATATTTATGATATCTCTTCATGGGACAGCAGTGAGGTAAAGACAGAAGTGAGTACACCCCTCACATATTTCCAAATATTTATGATATCTCTTCATGGGACAGCAGTGAGGTAAAGACAGAAGTGAGTACACCCCTCACATATTTCCAACATTTAAATCATTGGGAGCTTTTCTATTTTAAAAGTTAATAGTAATCATTAGTTTAAATTTAACTATACTGAGAGT
Organism: Scarus forsteni; assembly: GCA_036419115.1. Taxonomy (NCBI): domain Eukaryota; kingdom Metazoa; phylum Chordata; class Actinopteri; order Labriformes; family Labridae; genus Scarus; species Scarus forsteni. Next base: position 1,865,193 of record JAZDUH010000216.1, on the reverse strand, counting down.
GTTTTTTTCACTGGTTTTATGATTTGATTTCGTTTGTATGTTTTGATTCTGTGCTTTGTATGTTGAGCTCTGTGTAACTTCAGTTTTAAAGGAGATGATGGTTCCCCTGCTCTGATTTATCCTTACTCACTAACTCTGTGACTCTTTGACTTTTACAGTAACTAATATGGATGTGCATTTTATATATGTATTCTATGGATAACTCTTATCTAATGATTGCAAAATCATCATCTAAAATCACTGCAATTAATGATCACAAATGTCCAAATTATGACCATAGGTCTTGTTGAATGTGATAATGGTGTGTGGTGGGCAGTGGAATGAAAGTTGGTTTCAGTTTGTGGGGACTGCTGACTGAGAAAAGGGATGAGATTAAATAAATCCTGGAACTTAGCCTGGTCTGGAGCAGGCTAGAGCTAAAGAATAAATCTCCATGGTAACATATATCAAAACATATCCCACTTCCCCCTATCCGACTTTTGTGCAACCAGATCATGGTTTAATTTATCCAGGATAACCAAGATATCCTGGCTTAATCCCTTATTCTACTTTCGTGCAACGGATCCCAGATCTCCATCTGATACAGCACAATGAGGATGTGGTAGAAAGAGGATTTTCATCATGGATGTGCATCCAATAAATCTGCAGCAGCTGCATGATGCCATCATGTCAATACTGAGGAGAATCTGTGAGGAATGTTTCCAGCACCTTGTTGAATACATGAAGAATTAAGACAGCACAGTGGACCAGGGGCCTGTACTACGAAGCTGGATTGAGTCATCCAGGATAACTGTGCGACAACTCGCTGAACTTCACCGGATCTCCGCCATCCAGGGGCCTGTACTACGAAGCTGGATTAGCTCTTAGAGAGATAACTTCCTGGATAAGTTTCTGATTTTCCGCACTACGAATGTGGATCTCTTTTTATCCAGACACGTTGCCCCGGTAACTGATGCTGAAGGCCAAACCTGGTCTGGAGCAGGTTAAGTTCCAGGATAAGAGCTCACGGGGTGTGACAGACCGCCCGCTGACCAATCGGTTCTCTCGGGCGGGCATAAGACCGCACAGTCACCAATTTGCTGTCTTGGAAAATGGCTTGCCCATTTCTGCCAGGACCGGTTAATGTCGGTGCGCGAATTGTAAGAGGAGCGCTTCGTCGGGAGCGTTTTTTTTCGAGACAGAAGTAATCAGCTTGATTTACCAGAAGAAATCTTGTACGAGAGGTACAGATTTTCACGGGAGGGACTTCTATACATCTGTGACCTGCTGGAGCCTTACGTGGCAAATAATGCACTAAGGTCATTTTGAAATATGAATGTGATTTTCCTGGTCAAACAAGTTAAAAAAATTAATTGCGTTTAGACAAATGTAGAGTATTTATTAGTATGTTGACCATGATGTTTTAGCAACAATAATGGACACATAGAAAAATGGTTCTTGTCAGTATTTTTATGTTATTTCTGTCATTGGTGTTAACATATTTTGGGTTACAATCACAGATTCATGAATGCAATAAAATTAATCTAAAGGCACATATCACAACATCTGAAGACTGCTGACAAAACTCCCTGAAATAAAACAGTAACTTGTTTAATTCAAACTATTTGACATTATTTCTCAATGTCAGTGATAACGTTTGATCCGAGGATGTTTACTTCTGATAAAAGACAACACATGCTGATAATTGTACTGAACTTTATTATGGATAAAGTCAAGTAACAATAATTTTGGTTTAAAGTTCAATTACAATTAGCCTACATAAGTAATCATCATATCTTAAATGTTGTCTAATGTAATATGATCTCCAAATTTTGGTAGTAACACCATGAAACTGAGGGACATAATTTAGTTTGAAGAAATATTTTTAAATATCTAATTTACGTTTAATTTCATTCATAGATTTATCCCAGTGTTATCAACACTGTCCATTTATTATTTTAATTAACAAAAAAGAGGAAATGTTTTACACTGTCCAATAGCGGTGAATCATAACAGTGGGACAAATGTTGTTTTAGATCCAAAGTAGCCTACACTAAAAGTGAAATTAAATATTATATTTAGGCTAATTATATTACATTTAAAATAAAAAAGATAATTATCCGTCACCATTTAAAAGACTATTTAATTACATAATTTTGGTTTAATGTGGACGAGTTCTTTATTACATTTTAAGCGATTTGTGTTTCTGGAAAATGTGGAGAATGAGCCGGCAATCCCTCCGGCTTCTCGCGGCTACAGTCGTGTTGCTCCTGGCCTGGATAATACTGCGGTACTCCTCAGACTTTTGCAGGATTATTTGCTGCTCCTTCGCCCTGAAGTAGGCTGCTCTCTTCTCCATTGTGGAAAATGCTCCGGGGCCGCTAACCACGCCCATTTTATGTGAGCGCGCACAGATCCCAGCCGGATTCACTTATCGAGTTGATAACGAGCCTCGTAGTACAGCAGATCTGGATGACGGAGATCCGGTGAAGTTTAGCGAGATGTCGCAGAGTTATCCTGGATGACTTAATCCAGCTTCGTAGTACAGGCCCCAGATCTGCTGTTATACGAGGCTCATTATCAACTCGATTAGTGATTCCGGCTGGGATCTATGCGCGCGCACATAAAATGGGCGTGGTTAGCGGTCCCCGAGCATTTTCCACAATGGAGAAGAGAGCAGCCTATTTCACAGCGGAGGAGCAGCAAATAATCCTGTAAAAGTATGAGGAGTACCGCAGTATTATCCAGGCCAGGAGCAACACGACTGAACTGTAAACATTAGTGCAATTCTCTAAATACGGTGAAAAACATGGCCCTAAATTTTCCAGAAACACAAATCGCTGAAAATGTAATAAAGAACTCATCCACATTAAACCACAATTATGTAATTAAATAGTCTTTTAAATGATGATGAATAATTATTTTTATGTATTTTAAATGTAATTTAATTAGCCTAAATGTAATATTTAATTTCACTTTTATTGTACTTTGCATCTAAAATAACATTTGTCCCAATGTCATGATCCACCGTTATTGGACAGTGTAAAACATTTCCTCTTTTTTGTTAATTAAAATAATAAATGGACAGTGTTGATAACACTGGGGTAAATCTATGAATGAAATTAGATAAATTAGATATTTAAAAATATTTGTTCAAACAAAATTCTGTCCCTCGGTGTCATAGTGTTACTACCTAAATTTAGAGATCATATTACAATAGACAACATTTAAGATATGATGATTACTTATGTAATTGTAATTGAACTTTAAACCAAAATTATTGTTACTTGACTTTATCCATAATAAAGTTCAGTACAATTATCAGCATGTGTTGTCTTTTATCAGAAGTAAACATCCTCGGATCAGACGTTATCACTGACATTGAGAAATAATGTCAATCAAGAGGATTACTTTGGTCACGATAAAAACGCTCCAGACGAAGCGCTCCTCTTAAAATTCACGCACACCAACATTAACCAGTTCCGGCAGAAATGGGCAAGCCATTTTCCAAGACAGCAAATTGGTGACTGTGTGGTCTTTTATGCCTGCTCGAGAGAACCGATTGGTCAGCCGGCAGTCTGTCACACCCCGTGAGCTCTTATCCTGGAACTTAACCTGCTCCGGACCAGGTTTGGCGTTCAGCATCAGTTACCTGGGCAACGTGTCTGGATAAAAAGAGATCCACATTCGTAGTGTGGAAAACCCGAAACATATCCAGGAAGTTATCTCTCTAAGAGCTAATCCAGCTTCGTAGTACAGGCCCCTGATGAAGCAGCCAGTGAGTGTATTTTTGTTTTTCTTTTGACAGAATCAAAGAATAATGATACCTTACCTCTGATGGTCAGAGTGACTCCAGCATAACCAGTATAACTTCCTTTATTTTTGTTTGTTACAAATCTGAATTTGTACACGGCCGAGTCGCTCTTTCTCACATGTGTGATTCTCACTCTGCGATTTTCATCAGAATATGAGACACGGTTTGCATACTGTGGGTCATCTTTGAGATCAATGGGCTCTCTTTTCGGTTCTTTGGTAAACCAGAATGATTTTGTTACTGTATAGTAGTAACTGTTTGGATATCTGTAGGTGCATGTTAGCTCCACTGTTGCTCCTTCCTCAGCACAGACTTTATCAGGGCTGTAAGTCACTCCCCAGTCAGACTGACTCTGTACCACTGAAACAGAGAAAAACATGAAGTCCAGATCAGACTGACAACAACAGGACTCAGACTTTGATAAACAGCAGCATTATTGTTTTAGTGAGTGAAAATATAACTCCCTTTGTGTCAACAGCTCACTGCAGACTGTCTGCATGTAGAGTTTGTGTTTGTGTTTGTGTCCACAGCCTGTGGCTAAAAGAACGGTTTGGAGGCTAACTCATCACATGCTAGCTGGGATACTTTGAATGGATTCACAGTAAAAAGATAACTTAGAAACATGAGAGCAGAGCCAACAAATGAGACAAAAAGTTTGAAAAGACCCCCCACTCACCTGACATGGACAACTCTGCCTCAATCAAATCGAATCTCATCTACATGAAAAAGACTGTCCAATATTTACTTCAGGTCTTTCTCACTAACTCGGTTTAGTCAGTAAGTTAGTGATGAGAATAAGTCTCATCTCTGTTTAAAACAGACATCTGTCCAGACAATTGCCCAAGTCCCTCCGATTCATGTCCCAATCAAGTCTCGAGTCTCAAGCAAGTCCCAAGTTTTTCCTGCAGTGGGCAAGTCAAGTTGAGTCGAGTCACAGGTTATGACAGGTCGAGTCCCTCACCACTGTTCCCTAGTCCACCTTAACCCTTTAACGTCCTGCTCAACCATTTGGTAGAGCACATTTTGAGTCAACATTTCTTATTGAAAAATGTGTTGAACTTAACTCAACCTGAATGAGCCATCTCTACCACTTGGTTTAAGTGTCTTATGCTAAAAAAAAGTCCACTAGAGGGCACTGTGTTTTGAAATGACATGCTTTTTCAGCTTGCCTGCTAACAGGAAGTTAGCAAGAGAAAAATCTCTCCAGACAAGTGGACACGATTTAGTGAGAGTTTCAAAGGTAAGTACATTTTCCTGACATATTACAGCACCTAAGGTCTTAATTAACAAAATTATGTAACTTGGAAAAAAAAAAAAAAAATCTAATAAGGATGAAATAATTTTCTAAAAAAACATGGTCTACTAAACGGTTGATATGTCACTTTATAGTAAAGGTAGCGAAGTAAGCGAGTGTTGATCAAATTCACTTTTTGCTATGAAATATAACCTGATAGATGACTTTTTTTGTTGTAAATATGAAAAATTTAATATTATTTATTCATATATATGCCAAAATAATTTTATAATTATGGTTTCTCCATCCAAATAATAGCGTTAGCAAATAGGTGATTTGTCACTTTATGGTAAATGTGATTCTAAGATAATACATTAAAATTTTAATAACTAAAAACATACATATGAATGTTCACTGTTGTTAATATCATATATTTAATGTACTTAATGTTATTCTTTTAAACTTTTAAATGGCAGGAGAATTGGCGCACTCATTTGCATATCTATTTTTAGATTTTTAGATCTATTTTATTTTGAGATTTGTTTTCATTCATTTTTCATAATAATGTTTTCTTAAAAATAAATATTGTAAATAACAAACTGACATATGTTGGTATACTAACATATTACTAGAATTAAAAGAGTACATGGTTTTTAATTATGTTTTTTCTTTCTTTTTGGTTTCAAACAATAGATGGATGCCAAAACTTTCTATGGGGCAAGGCCACGCAATTTTTTGGCACTTATACCTGATAATCCTCAAGACTCTGATGCTGATCTGAGTGATGATGACGACCAAGTTGAGGATCCCGATTATCAGCCCACACAAGCAGAGGAGGATGGGGACACTTCATTTGAATCCATGGATGAGGAGGAGGTTGCCCCAGCAAGGACATCTTCTGCACTGCCACCTCGTAAGAAGTGCAGAAAGGGGAAAAACACCCTGAAAACCGTTTCCTTGGAGGAGCCACAGGACACATCTGACCCAAGTTCACCTTCAGGGTCAAACAAAAGCACAAGGAGAATCTGGAAGCACAAAGACATTCGGGAATTCCACGTTCCTGATTCAAGATTTGAACCCCCTGAGGCTGTTAAGACATCCTTCCAGTTCTTCAAAATGCTCTTCACTGACAAAATGATTGAAAATATTGCTCATCATACCAATCTGTACTCTGCTCAAGAGTTGGGGGATCCAATCAAGACCAGCCCTGAAGAGATTGAGGACTTCCTGTCAATACTGCTCCTCATGGGTGTGTTGAACTTCCCAGCCACAGAAGACTACTGGCACCATGACACACGTTTTGCTCTGATAGCTGATATTATGCCGAGGAAGAGATTCCAGCTGTTGCGGCGCTTCATTCATTTTAATGATAATCAGCAGTGCTCCTGCAGTCCAGACAGATTTTACAAAATCCGTCCCCTCTTTGAGATGCTTCGTGAGCAGTGTCTCATGATCCCATCCACTTACAAGCACAGCGTGGATGAGGTTATGGTGGCATATAAAGGAACAAGGGCTGGCAATCTCCGCCAATATATTTCCAACAAGCCAGACAAGTGGGGCTTTAAATTGTTCTGCCGGGCCAGTTCCTCTGGCATCATCCATGACCTGCTGCTCGATCATGGGGCATCCACATTCTTCAATGTTGCCCTCAGTGAGGAGGAGCAGGTGCTACCTCTGGGAGCCAAAGTGGTAACAACTTTATGTAAAACAATAACACAGCCACGTCTTTCTGTTGTCTTCTTTGACAACTATTTCACCAGTTTCAACTTCATCCAGAGCTTGCACACAAACGTGGGTGTCAAGTCCATTGGCACTGTTCGACCAAACCGCATGGGTGGAGCTACCTTGATGGACGACAAAAAGCTGATGGAGAAAGGACGTGGAGCTTTTGATTACAAGTTTGCTGAAGGAGTGATCGCAGTGAAATGGTGTGACAACAAATGCGTCCACCTTATGAGCAATGCCTGCGGGATCATGCCTCTTTCAACTGTCAAACGATGGAGCAAAGCGACCCAGGCAAAGATTTCCGTCCCATGCCCATCACTCATTCCAGCCTGCAATCATCACATGGGAGGCACTGATCTTTCTGACATGCTGGTACACTTGTACAAGACCCCAGCGAAGTCCAGGAGATGGTACATTCCCCTCTTTGGATACATCCTTGACCTGACCATCTCAAATGCCTGGCTGGTCTACAAGAGGGATTGTGGCCTGCTGCATGAGAAAACAATGCCACTCAAAAGATTCCGCCTGGCAGTTGCCCACAGTTTGATGCAAGTCAACAAGCCAGCACCCAAAGTCGGCCGACCATCATCCTGCTGTCCACCACCTCAGAAGAAATTCTACTCCGCAAGACCCTCACAACCACAACCAGATGTGCGTTATGACAGCTGTGGACATTGGCCACTTCACTGTGACAAGCGTGGGCGCTGCAACCTGTGTCCAAAGAATGTGTCGAGATGGAAGTGTCAGAAGTGCAATGTTTACCTGTGTTTGAATGCAAACCAGCAATGCTTCAAAGCATACCATAGGAAGTAAAGTGACTCTTATGCCCCCCGAAAAGCATTTGTGCTGTCGCACCACCACACAGATGAAGGGTGTCAAGATGAAATGTTAGAAATGCAGTGTTTACATGAGATTTTCAATGTTCCTGTGTTTGAATGGAAAAAAAATGTTTAGCATACAACCAAAAATTAGTGTAGTGTACTTTTACCATGAATTGACATCTCAACCGTTTGGTTGAGGCCTGTTTTTTATAAACTGTGGGGTCTGTTGAAAAAATTTTTTTTGATTGTTGTTATTATTGCCCCAAGGAAATAAAAAATGCAAAGAAATAATTTTTCCATAGTTTTTTTCTTATTGAGGACATTAAAGGGTTAAAATCATTCAGGTTTTAATCTTGAGGAGAAAAACCTTATCTTCCCACACATACTTACACCATCTTTACTAATGTTAGCTTTGCTAGCTTCATATTGACCACATGTCAGGCTGACGTTCCTGCCATATTGACCTATGGCAAGACCGTTAACTACCTGGCTAACGTTTGCAGGTTTCACTTACTTGGCCTCATGTGTCCTCAGGTGGCGGATAAAGTTAAATGTTGTGCCCTCTTTTTCATTTATCGAAGCATTGCAGGTCGTGCACTTGGCGGGTCTTCATTTGCCATTTGATTGAAATTCTTTATATACAAAGAAAATAACTTTGGGCACAGAAGACATAGCGGTTGCCCTGCACACTGATCATCACTGTAGCCGAAGTGGGGGTGTGGTAAGAATATATGTGCGTAGCACTGTGTCGTGTGCGGGACAACAATAGGTGACGGACAAGTGTACTACGAATGGAGCATCATTAAAGTGAACCTAAAAGGAAAGAGCGGTGTGTATCTCCTTTCTGGCTCTTCATATAAAGTCTGAGTCTGTGCAATTTTCCGAATCATGTCTCAAGTCAGGTTGAGTCTGGAGACATTTTCTCCCAAGTCTGAGTTGAGTCTCAAGTTTTTACCTCCCGAGTCCGAGTGGAGATGCAAGTCGCCTCATTAGCAGCTCAAGTCACTTCAAGTCCGAGTCCCTATGACTCAAGTCCAATAGCCTCCATCTGTCGGCACCTTAGGTTTAAACCCAGGATGTTCTGACAGGCAGAGCTGGCTCCAGTGTTGCTTCTCAACCCAGTCGCCAGAACAAAACGTTGACAGTTTAACGTTTCTGCACAATGTCATTTACGTTTCTGAATTAAAAAAACGTATCATTTCTTTGTTCAATAAATGTGCTTAACCATGTTCTAGTGCAGTGCTTTTGGTGCTTCAGATTTAAAAACAACTTTCTGCTTGTAGAATTATGTCAAACAACTTAATATGAGTATTAATTAACTGAATAGACTATAGACAACTGTTTGTAACGCTCATTGAGAAAATGTAGCGTTCTGTGATCTCTATTTTGCACTAGATACAAGTAGAAGCTCCGATAACTGACTGCGTGCGTTCATTTTCAAAGTCCGAGTTTTTGATCGCTGTAACAGTGCATTGCAATAATTTTGTTAGCTCACTTTTTTTATAAAAATTATTTTTAAACAGCTTTTAATCAAAACAAATGCCATAACGACGCCAACACCTCAGGCCAACACCTGCCGTAAACGTTGGAGACAAATTATAAAGCCAAAGTTGTTTTCTCCTCTTCCAGAAGGTCTTATGTGTTGTAGAGACTTTTATCCAAGTGTCACAATTATTCATGCGTGTAGTTGGTAGTCGGCAACCATTCAAAACTAGCTTCGCCTTACTCAGACATTTTGTTGGCCGGACACATTTCCGTCCGGATGCATTTGGCAGTGACACAACTTTGAACCCAATTGCAATTGGGTGTGAATTGCATCTGATGGCCAAAAACAAGCAGATTTGAAGTTTATTGGGACTAGCTGGGGCTAGTTTTGTGAATAGGGTCACCAGTGTAGAGGCCTGCCACACACCAAGTCTTCCTGCCATGATGTCAGTCACTCAAAAGTCAGCTTATTATGTTATGACCCCCATCACCACCCTCCAAACCCAAATAGATTCAGATTTGTTACTCTACAGATTATTTATCATTATTTATCATTTTATTTACTGCAGATTCATGTGTTTCCAGTTGCAGATCTCATGTAGCATATATGTAAACGCCCCCCTGACCTTTCAATGACTTCTGTTCCCAAAACAGTGAAATAATAAATACATTTCCTCGTGCCTCTTCAAAGACCAGCAGGTGTCTGTCTCTGCAGGAACCTGGGCAAATGTGGGGGAACACATACAGTTCCTCTAACAGTGTCAAACTTTGTGAACCTATCCCAATACACAAACATGACCTGTACATGTAGTAGCAGGATGCCCTAAAACAGGGGTTTACAAACTGAGGAACTGCCGAATGAGGCCCGCTACCCATTTTGAATCTGTCCCTCGGGCATCGGTGGTGCAGTTGGATAGTGCGCTTGGTCAGTACCTGCAACCAGGAGGTTGCAACCGGGAGGTTGCAGGTTCAAGCCCAGCTCCGGGCTACACATGACGATGTGTCCTTGGGCAAGACACTTAACCCCAAGTTGCTCCCACTGCTGCATCAGTGGTGTGTAAATGGGCATGAAAGGGCAAGAATGTGTTAGAAATGCTGATGGATAACTAACATAGAAACTCTGAACCATCAGTGAGTGAATGTGAGGGCGAATGGGTGTGAATGGATAGGTGTGACCTGCGATGTTAAGCAGTTTTGAGTAGTCCAAGACTAGAAAAGTGCTATATAAGCTCAAGTCCATTTACCATTTACCATTCGCTGAAACAGTTAGATGAATCGAATAGAATAAACCTTTAATTTTCTCACATGGGGAAATTTGCAATGTTACAGCTGCAAAGATAAAGATAGGCCGATAGCCTTAAAGAGACTGAGGAGTTTTTAAGCAATTACAAAAAAGTCTCACTTTTAGATATATGCCTGATCGAAATACCCACTTATCGATGAGTTTTATAGCATCTAAATAGGTTATCTATAAATGCTATTCCTTAGCCTCCTGGTTGGGTCGGACATGACTGGACTGGCCTGGATACTCAACTTTGGGGAACCAGACAATTAAAACTTGAGCAGATTTATATTATTTTATTGTTTATATTACACGTCTGAGATCACCGGGCTGCAAGTACAGATATATAGCTGGCTACAACTACGATAATAACTTTTCCCCTAATTGCTTGTTGTCAGTCATCAAAAACTACCTCTACGTAACTAGAAAGAGATACATTACCTCGTCGCTTTGCATCCTGTAAGTTGTTGAAAAAAGAAGTTGTAAAGCAATGCAGAGTTCCGACTAAGATCCATGCTGCATTTACCACAACAAACAAACACATTTGGCTTCACGTCTCCGGTGCGTTCAAGTTGTAGTCAGAAGTAGGAATTTCTGGGTTCCGAATAGGAAACTGCAACTGGAACATTCCCCAAAGTCAGAATTTCCTCCTGGGAACGCAGTGAAACCTCGCCACCCCGCGGTGTCAATTGAAGATGGATGCCCCCAGTGTGAACAGTTATTTAGCTCCTGTAATAATCCATTTATTTGCACTTCTGACTGGGGTGTGTCACTCTAGATCAGCTGTATATATAGTTTTGCTAGATTTATATTTACAAAAATGCTGCCATAGTGATAATCACATTCTTCATACAACAACCCAGGGCGTGCTAACAACTGCTAACAATAGCCTGGTAGATCGGTGTGTTTTTTTCTGACTTCAACTGGAGTAAAAAAGTGGGAGATGATGTCACTCCCATTTCCGAGGTTACCGTAACGCAGCATTATGACAGTCGCCGCGCGTGCTTATGGGTAGCAGAGTCTTTATTTCGCCGGCGATAGATTCTCCTCATAGCACCTTTAAGTATATATGTATAAAGATATTTAATTACAGCAGAAAAAACACCTATCATGCCCATTGTCTGCCATATTTACTTTGTCAAAAGGTCCGACTAACAAAGTTTATTGCAATATTCACCTTCAAGCACCAACATTCTTGCAGTTTACTCTTACTTTGTGTCTAACAGTAAAGACAAGCCATCAGTGTCTCCCAGCTTTGCTGCTCAGAAGGTCATTCTCGGAGCCCCTTGGCAGGTGATAAACCAAACCTAAACCTTAAAACTTTAACTTAAATACACCAAAAATGAGGTGCAACAAGTAGCTCGCTCATCCATGTATTCCTCTGTATGTGGCCCTCAATGTAAAAAGTTTGGACACCCCTGGACTAAAGCAACCATTTTCCTAGACTAGGCCCAGACTGGTATACCTAAAATCAACCTTAATGGATGTGGTTCAAATTTGTCTTGAAACAACCCCTGTACTAAAAAATGTATCACATAAACAAAGGTTTAATTTTTGTGTATTTTTGAACACTTTGGGAAAATTTCATGTCAAAAGAAGGACACTTAGGGTACTTTTTTTTTTACTGCTGTCAAATGTCAAAATGGGTCAAATTTGGCCCTAACACTATGAAAGGGTTATGTAGAGATGTTACACATTTATAGGTTTGGCAGGACATTTGAATGTAATTCATAAAGCAATGAGAAACATCTTATATTAATTAGATACAAAACACATGATTTCACCATCCTCTCAATCATCTGAGTCTTTGTTAAACAATCAACTTACTCCTACCTCCTATTTAGACAAAGAAGAGGCTTGTGGAAAAAAAAAATTAAAGCATGCTTTACACTACTTTTGTGTTTTAGCAAGATTTTGAGCTTTAAAGATGAGTAGAGACTTCTTCTAATTATGTAAGTAGGCTGGATTTATTTAGGCCTTAACCCCATGATGGGGAAAGTGGGATTAGAATATCAAAATATCAGGACTTTCAAGTCTTGATTAAATTATTTCCAAATATCTTATCAGTATTTAAAATCTAAGACATTATGAAAGAGATTATTTATGGGTCATTTGCATGCGCGGATTAATACACAGGCTCCCCTAGGCTGCAGCCTAGGGGCCTGACGTGTTTGGGGGCCCTCTGATTGGTCAGACTGTATGGGAAATGGGTGGACATGGGTCACCTCTATCCAATCAACAGGTGCCTGTATGGCCACGTACAACGATTTGTTTATTTGCGTCACCGCCTGCCGTTGATTGACAGCTGCCAATCACAGTTCCACAGCGGCAAAATCTCAGACAAAAAATACAGTGGAGCCCAAAAGAGAAAAGCGCAGCGAGAGAAAGAAAAAAGAGAGGAGCAGTTACTCAAGAAGATTCCGAAACTGACAGGATTTTTCAAGGCTGCTGATTCTACACCTGGTTGTCACAGAAAAGATGACCATCAACGGCAGCCGGAGGTGGATAACGAGCAAGCTAACTTCATTGTAGCCGCAGCAGTTAGCTCCAGCCCAGGTATAGCAGATTGGGAGGCTGACCGCGACCATCGCGCCTCACCCTGTCTCTCAGAAGTCGAGACTGGAGGATCGGCGACAACTGAGCCACCCGACACACCGGCATGTTGTGTCTCCAGTGCACCGGGAGTTGGCCGTGATGTGTTAGCCTCGGCTAATTCCAATGCTGCTTCACCTGTTGCTGCAGAGAAGACACCAGATAACGGTAATCCTGCTAACGCTACCTGGAGCTCGGATCCTGCTTGCTGGGACAAAACTGATGACGACTTGAGGAATTACTGGATTAAAATGGGTCCTGAAACTTGTCAGAATAAAGATGCAGATGTGGCTGCATCCGAAAGACAACACAAACATCAAAAAAGATTCTTTTCTAAAACTATGTTTACAAGAAAACTGGCAAATGGCGAAACTATGACAAGAGAAGAGGTTACTTTATTGCCCTTCGAAAGGATCTGTTTTTTGTTTCGCTTGCAAATTATTTGGTGACGGTGATTTTCAGTCTGCTTTTACGACGGGCTATAGTGACTGGAAAAATGCGACTCAGCGCCTTGCTGAATACGAAGCATCAAAGAGCCACAGAAAGGCCATGGTGGCTTATGCTACACGCTGTGCTGATGCTGGATGCATCGATTCAGAACTTAAAAGACAATTTGACAGCGAGTGTGAATACTGGACGGAGGTTTTAAAAAGGGTGGTTGCAGTTGTCAAGTTTTTGGCAGAGCGCGGACTGCCGTTCAGGGGACACAGTGAAATTTTTGGACAAGCTGATAATGGGAATTTCATGGTTGTTTTGGAAGTTATCGCTCAGTTTGACCCATTCTTGCAAGCCCATATAGAAAAATACGGCAATGCTGGTAAGGGAACACCATCCTATTTGTCTTCAACAACATGTTTGGAGTTTATTGAGCTGATGGGGGAGCAGGTCCTTGCAGAGATAATCAGGCAGATAAAAGTGGCAAAGTACTTTTCAATAAATGTTGATTCCACGCCAGATGTGACCCACGTAGATCAGTTGACATTCATCATGCGTTATGTGTCACCTGATGGCAGTGTCGAGGAGTGTTTTGTGAAGTTCCTGCCAATTCAGAGTCACACAGGAGAGTCACTCTGCCAGTCTGTTCTTGGTGTTTTGCATGACATGGGCATTGATATAAACAACTGCAGAGGCCAGTGCTATGATAATTCAGCCAACATGTCCGGTGTTTACAGTGGCCTACAGTCACGCATTAAGCAGATTAACCCTTTGGCTGAGTGGATACCGTGCGCAGCACGCACTCTCAATTTAGTGGGAGTTAACAGCGTGAACTGCTGCCTTGAGACGGAGGATTTTTTTAACTTTGTTCAGACACTTTTTAATTTTTCCTCCAAATCCACAGCCTGCTGGCAAGTTACTACAGGGGGTTTACAGCCCAATGAAAACCATAGAATAGAGACTTTAAAAAGCCTATCTGACACAAGATGGTCAGCACACGCACAAGCAACAAAAGCACTGCACCAGAACTATTCCAAGATCCAGGAGTCCCTGCGGAAAGTGAGTGAAGACTCGAGACAAAATCTCACCACTCGAAATGAAGCCAGGGCATTGTTGTATACTACAACGTTTTCATAAGACCAGTACTGCATTACAAACTGTTGAACTGGATTTATGTAATGCTGTCAATCTGATCAGCTCATTGAGGGATTACGTGGCCAGCCTACGGATTAATTTTGACAACTTTGAGACTGATGCAAAAAGCATGTCTCCGACTGTTTCCCAGCAGTATACAGTGGACACACGCAGACACAGAAAAAGGAAAAATCAGGCAGATGAGTCAACCGAACCGGACTGTCAACAGTCGGGTCGTGACAGGTTCAGATCTACAGTGTTTATTGCTGCCATAGATCGTCTCCTGGCAGAGTTGGATCGGAGGTATCACTCCTACAAACATGTTCTGCACACATTTGGATTTTTGAATGACATACCATCCATCCCCATACGAGATCTCCGTTCAGGCGCAGCTGATCTCCAGAGGAAATATCCGAGTGATTTAGAGGAAGATTTTGTAGATGAAATTGGACAATTCAGAGAATTTATAAAGGAGCAGAAGGACACCTCAGCAAGGTCACTGCTGAATCTTGTACGAGGAAGGAGACTACAGTCGGTGTTTCCAAATGTTGACATAGCAAATATCTGACTTTACCTGTAACCAATGCCAGCGGAGAGCGCTCATTCTCAAAACTTGGACTTGTGAAAAATAAACTCAGATCCACAATGGGCCAAAAAAGACTGAATCGCCTGTCTCTGATGGCTATTGAGAGTGATGTTCTAAGAAAATTGGACTTTACAAACCTCATCAAAGGGCCTTTGCATTGACTTTGTATGTAATCTCGACGCGCGTCGAGACGAATTCGCGTCCGGTGTGAACACACTATAAGAGTGTGTTTTGCTCTAGAAAAGCAGTACTGCTGCAGCACAAATGGTGTCTTGGTTTAGCTAAAATCTGGGTGGAATACCTTTCGAGTATTTTTGTTAAAATTAAAGGGTGTTACAGTAATGCTAGTGTACCTGGAGTGGGTGTGTGTGTGTGTGGAGAGCATGATACATAAGGGGGGCCCACAGAAAATAAGCAGCCTAGGGGCCCATGACTACCTTAATCCTCCCCTGGTCATTTGTATGTCAAGCTTTCTTTCAGGCTTTTCACAACATGGGTGGATCTACATTCAGGCTCAACAGAGAGAGTGTTTTTCAGCGCTTTGAAACATTGCTGCCCTCCCTCTTCTTAGCAGTCTTACAGCTACACAATATATTGTTAAATGATCCTGGGCTTTTATTGTGAGTTCCTCAAGATCTCCGTATAATATGCATTTGTCATAATGTGTTGGATCCCTGAAATGCGCACATAGGACTACAATTCACAGCGGCGTTAAATCCACCTGGAACTTGTACGCACCCCACACTCCATGGACTTAAAAGAGACAACGCGAGATTACCTGGTACACGACAAAACGCAACGTAACCCGAGCAAGGTAGGCCTGCATGTCATCATGTCATTATGTTTTATACCAGAATTCATATAACACAATGTATAATCATTTTAATTGTTAATTTAACTAATAATTAGAATTTGTCATGAAAAGGCAAAAAGACGTTGTTAGCTTAAATTAATTCAGCCTTTGATGTGTGTGCTCTCTTCTCCTCTGCAATTGCCAATATGTGTGACATGCCAAATGTGAGCAGTGGAGAGTCAGAGGACTTAGAGGATATCGATGCTAACCTCACGGACCTGCAGGACACTGAAGTAAGTCCACGTTTCAGGCTGAATGCTTTGTGAATTTGTGAGTCATCAATCATGGACATTCAGCAACCCAGAGGAAAGCTGATTGAAACAAACTGATCATTAAGTAGGCTTATGCATGTACTGTTGATCCTCAGATCAAATATAATTCAAAGGAATAAGTGCTTGAGCACTTTCTAAGGACCATGCACAAAGTTTTTGAGAATAGCTACAGGGCATAAATCTCCTGTTTCAGTGGCACAGTGCTGTGTTTTTAAAATGGTTTTATCTGTCATTTCTGTATTTGAAATTAAATGTGCCAACATCATCTTTGTAAAAACACTAATTCATATTTCATATTATGTAATTCAGCAATGTTTTGATTTCAGAAGAAAAAAAGTGAGTAAGGAAAAAAGGCTACAGAAAAAGTGAAACACACAGACAAGCCTGTGAGATGGAGGAAGAGAGACATGTATGGACGCCTGTTGGCCGATACATGGTTGTCTGCAGGAGGTTGGTGTAACTCCTGGAAACATAGGGGAGAGTGGGGTGATATGTGCCAGGGGGTAAGTAGTGCCACCTCTGTTATCTTGAAAACCATAGAAGAAATTGATCTAGTGACCAGGTATTTTTGAAGAGGCATTCATTTCACTCATCCTGCGAAGATGGGAGACACATGACTCAAGAAAATAAGCACATTTCAGATAAAAAATGTGTTTTTACCTCCCAAAGTAAAATTTCCATGATCAAGTTTTTTTATTGTTACTTTTGAACAATTATTGACAAGTTTGAAAACCCTTTACACATGTTTTAGTGCTTTAGTAAGCGACACTGTGAGTCTCTACAGTTACCATAATGCCATTTCTAAACAGCTGGATTATGCTTTTTTGTTCAAAATTGTGGGCGTGGGCTGAGTTGTGCCAAAGGCCCTGGGGTAAGTTGTGCCACTGGCACTAAATACCAAATAAATGTATATTTAGTTTGTGGTATTATTGTAATCCCTTTGCTTCTGATTCTGATTTAACACTGAAACAGAGCTTTGCTTTGACACTAAAAGTGAAAGTAAAAACTGGCACAACTCTCCCCTCTCTCCCCTAAATGCAGCATGAACCATGTAATATGTTTTTCCGTGCTTTTTAACATCAGGCATCATTGCTCCGTTCAGCATTATTTCAAATATTATATAAGACTATTTAGGGTTTTATCTTAACATTAGGACAAAAATCATTTTTTAACAGACCCAATTTTGGGTTCCAATATAAAAAGTTTGATCGTGAATTAACATGCAACTTAAAGGGACTGTGAGGAGAATCTATTACCGGCAACGTAAAAGACTCTGCTACCCATGAGCACGCGTGGTGACTGTCGTAATGCTGCATTCCAGTAACCTTGGAACTGGGAGTGACATCATCTCAGAGTTATCAGCGTTCCAGCTGAAGTCAGAAAAAAAAACATCTACCAGGCTATTGTTAGCTGTTGTTAGCATACCCTGCGTTATTGTTCACAAATATCACATGAAGAATGTGATTATCACTATGGCAGCATTTTTGTAAATATAAGTCTAACAATACTATGTATACAGCTGATCTAGAGCGACACACCCCAGTCAGAAGTGCAAATAAATGGATTATTACAGGAGCTAAATAACTGTTCACACTGGGGGCATCCATCTTTGATTGTCAACTCGAGGGTGGCGAGGTTTCACTGCGTTCCCAGGAGGAAATTCTGACTTTGGGGGACGTTCTAGTTGCAGTTTCCTACTTGGAACTCAAAATTCCTACTTCTGACTACAACTGGAATGCACCACAAGACGTGTGCAATCCAAAGCGTGTATTTGTTGTGATGCTAATGAATGAAGCTCAGACCTTCCTCAGAACTCTGCATTGCTTTACAACTTATATTTCAACAACTTGCAGGATGCAAAGCGACGAGGTAATGTATCTCTTTCTAGATATGTAGCGGTGGTTTTTCATGTGTGACAACAAGCAAATTTTGGAAAACTTGGTATCGTAGTTTTGTAGCCGGCTATATATCGCTACTTACAGCCCGGTGCTCTAAGACGTGTCCGAATAATATAAATTTGCTTTAGTTTTATTTGTCTTGATCCCGAAGTTGAGCGTCCAGGCCAGTCCAGCCCTGTCCAACCCGACCGCGAAGCTAAGGAATAGCATTTATAGATTACCTATTTTGATGCTATAAAACTCATCTTAAAGTGTGTATTTCCATCTGGCGTACATCTAAAAGTGAGACTTTTTTGTAATCACTTAGAAACTCCTCAGTCCCTTTAACAGAACTTGGACTGCTATTGTAAAGTTTGAAAGTTACATAGTGAGAGGGTCAAAGACTTATTCATTTGTATATTTTTTTCCCAATAGGCTCCCGATCATCCCATACTTTAAAACCCAAGGATGCCCATTAAGAGTATGGCTCTAATTTCGTGGTGCAAGCCTGGCGCACCACGCGCAGTGTTAATTTCATGCGGCGCACCGCCGTGTGCTGCCAATTTGACAATTTGGTAGACCGTCTGCGCAGAGATGGGTGTGACGGCGCACCAGGGGGAGGTGTCGACAGACTCGAGTGGCGCAGTGACAATTTCGTGCCAAAAAACTGTGCGGAAGGTGCGCTGAAAGCTCGCCAGCTCCATCCTGGTCTATCTTCGGCGCAGGGCGGAGCGCACCCTCCGCAGCTGTAATTTGGTGACAAGCACACGTGCGCACGCCTCAGAGGCAGGTTTCCAGAGTGTCAGGCACATTTTAATGCAATAAACAATCACAGCAATCACTATTTAATGTAACCGTCTGAACCAGCATATACATTTGTATCTATATTAACTGTCCCGTCACATCTGATGTCGGATTAAAGCCGTTTGTCATCATGGAAACTTAACCTGACGGCAGCTGGAAGTTTGATGCACATCTTACAAGTCAACAATAAACAGCCTTAACATCTGATACTGATTATATATCTGGCTTCTCTCATTTCATTAAATTCAAAGAAAAGAGGGAGAAAAAATATGGAGAAAAAGGAGAGAAAAAAAATGTCTGTCACTCTGATATGATTTCCCATATTCCTCTATTTTAGTCTTTATTTTTAACGTGATCTAAAAAGATGGAGTACATCATTGCAAGGAGGATGAGGAGGAGACACCGGGAGAGTAAACAGTATATCACTAAAGGCTCTGCTATTTGGCAATGACAAACCAGGAGTGCAGGTGGATCACAAGTATTATGAATGGATAAGCCAGTGGGTGTGAAACTATCTCTTATTTTTTTACTCCTATTAATGACAAAGGAACGGATTACATCTGTCCTGGGAGCTGGCCCACACGGTGACGCGCCCCCGCTGTCCATTCTCCTGCTGAAGGGACAGCGTCTCCACTGCTGGGTCTTTCCAGCACACTGTTTCCACGGTGGCAGGGATAATTCAGACCAATCAGATGCTGCGCCTTGGCCGCAGCGCATTTTTAAGGCGAGGAGAGGCGCTCATTTGATTGGTGAAGACAACGATCGGCTGTGTTAATCCCACTCACGTCTATTCTCCTCCTACTCTGACATTTGCGCGGAGAGGCAGAGACGTGGGCGTGGACGCGCTCCTCTGCGCCCCCTCTGCGCCATGAGTGCGCCTCTCTTGGCACTGCAGGAAACTTGCAAGGTGCGCAGGTCACACCCAGTCTGTGCGGCGAAGGCCGGCGCAGGCAGGTGCGCCTGCGCCTGGTCTACGAAATTAGAGCCCTATGTCACAACTTCATCAGAGGTAAGAATATACTTAACCTTTATCATCATAGACGGGGTTAATTTTCTAAGGGCTGCTTATATTCATGAACAACTGTTAACTGTCTTGTTTTAATTAATGATTTGTTTGTGGCTATCCCAACAGAGACCATCACCAAGTTTCACTTACCAACCATGCTGTCCTGTGTGTTTCATTTCTTTTTTTTCTTCCTGTCTCTTTTGTCTCATTCAAGCCATGTTGTTACATGTCCAGGAAGCACAAGAGACAATTTGTAAGTCTTCAGCTTCATGATCATGTCTTAATTTTTTTGTAACTTTTTGTTCTTGTAAGTTATGCTAGTTTTTATTTTGGTTTTGATTTTAAGACTAGATGTACAGCTCCAGATGCTGAAAGACAGCTTGATGGACGATCCACTACAGTGTTCAGAAGGAACAGCAACTGTTTTAAGGACCTGGGAGACACGGCAGACACTGTCTGATGAGAAATGGGAGAATGCAAGGCCTCAGCTACTGGAATTGATGCTTTCAGCAGCGAAAACTCCACTTAAGCCATGTGACCACTGCAATTTGGAACAAGCTATGATCAGATGTAGGGTCTACCTTCCCAAGGAGCTGTTTTGGAGCAAATGTGACGTGTCCATTCATCAGCATTATGTTTTACACAATAGGGACTCTTTTGTGGAAGGATTTCATAAAGCAATACCACCTACATGCTTTTTATCAGTTAAAGCTGTGGTCTACGATTTGAAACCGCAGCCTGCCCCTCCTTCCCTCACCTCTCCCCTCCGTGTCCCAAGATCCCGCCCCCAGCTCGTGACGCCTCATAAAGCCCCCTCGGACTGAGCTACGAGCGACTAGCACAATATATCAGCAGCAAACTCAATCAAAAACAGCTCAGCTCAACTGAAAGTATCAAACACGACAGACATCTCCCTTATAACACACAGCAGTAGCCATTTCAACTGGACCGGCGGCAATGCGGGTCTGGCGCCGCCAAGCGGAGCCGAGTGTGGGGAGGATTTATCTTTCTCAGCCTGTCCTCCCCAGCTCAGCTTACAGTGCTAACGATTAGCGGCTAACAGGCTAACCCGCTCCCCTACAAGTTATTAGCCCGTACAGGCACAAACTAACCAGAGTTATTCAGCAGACATCTCCCACTGTAGTAAACAAAGCCATTACCTGATCAACCAGGGCGAAAGCGGCGATGCTGAAGGTCTGGCGGCGGCTGAGGCTATTCGTTAACCGTTAGCCGCTAACAGGCCTCCACCAGCGGGCAGAGCTCCGTTGGGCCAGCGGGAGAGGCGGATTCGGTTGCGCTAGGCTTTCCGGCTCCATGATAGTTCAGTAGCTAACGCTGCTAGCTGCTCACCGGAGGTAGAGGGAGGAGGCGGGACCATGGGCAAGATGCTGCGTGCTGCGTAGTGAGGAGCGAGGAGAGGGGAGAGGAGAAGGTGGTCTGCAGCCAGACTGTCTTGGAGAGAGGCGGATTCGGGTTCGGCGCTAGGCTTTTCGGCTCCATGATAGTTCAGTAGCTAACGCTGCTAGCTGCTCACGGAGGTAGAGGCGGGACCATGGGCAAGATGCTGCGTACTGCGTAGTGAGGGAGACGAGGATTGGATGGACTCATGGACTAACTCACGGACCAATTAATAGTTGCAGGTTCTTAGGATTGATTGGTCAGCTAGTATGCAGCTTTTCAGCAGATATACTGAATGGATTTTTTTCATTCTTTTTGGTCTTTATACTGTGTAGATAGGACCATAGGACCATAACAGCCTTATAAACGGTGTTATTAATATGTACAAAGCTTCCAAATCGTAGACCATAGCTTTAATGAAAATGGAGAATATACCTTTTGTGAACAAGGTATGTTTAAAGATTTGTTTCTTAAATTGCTTCACTGATATGTTGCAGACTTGCTGTCTTTCTGTGTTTTCCCTCTTGTTTTTTTGTAGCATGTCTGTTGCCCATTGCTTGGCCAAGTAGCATTTGCAGTTGTGATGCTGTAGACATTGCTGTCACTGTTGGTAGAGCCATTATCTTCGTCACCAGAAACGGTAAGCACACAACCATAGATATCAAGCCATAATAATAAAATGTCTGCAGATATCTATACTGAAGCAAGCAGTTTCTTGATTTGTGAGTTTAAAAGTGTCTTCTTTCCACAGGACGCTATGATCCGTCTCTGCCTGTAATTTCCTGCTAGTCCTACTTTAAAATTTTGGACTCCTGGACTTGAGGACCTCCAGACCAGTGGTTACTGGCCAGGTAGTGTAGAGTTTCACACCATATACAGTACACAGTGGATGTGTTTCACACCTTTGAAGAACTGAAAGTCACTGCACCAGGTTTATTAAGGCATACATTTGTTAAAGTGCTTGAGCATCGCTCCAGGAGCTATGGGCGTGTAATGGTGTGTACCCACCGAAAGCGTTGAAAGTGAGTGTAGTCGCGCATCAAGTGAAATCGCTTCGCCCTAGACGCTCGTGTTTTGACGCTGGTACAAATATGCAAGAAAGCGCACACCGCTCGCCGCAGCACGAAAAGTCCGCAATTATCATTTCATCATATCATTCCATCGTCCATTGCTCTGATTATCACCATCCCTGCTCTGTACCTGCTGTGGAGAAGTCAGCTGTGGGCTAGGCGCTGACGTCGGTACTGGATGCATGCTGCCCTACGGAGATGGTGTGAGCTCGGTGAGTTCCACCGTCTCTTGCAGGAGCTGCGTCTGGATGACGGCTGGTTCCAGCGGTACTTCAGGCTGACTGTTGCCCAGTTTGAAGACCTGCTAGCCAGGGTTGGTGCCAGTATCTCCCACCTGGATACCAACTACAGGCAAGACCGTCCAGCTGCAGCTGCGGAGCACCTTTCCATCTATCTCCAGTGAGTTTAGAAGTTTGTCAAATTAGCAAGACTCCAACCCCCAGAATGCCCTGCGTCAGTGATGATCTCCACGCTGATAGGCTATCCCGGAGTGTCAACACGCTCGCTCACTCGACAAGTTCAATTATTTCAACTTAAGCGTCAAGCATTGAGCGTTGAGCGGCGAGTGTTTTATCGCTTGAAACGGTCGCAGCTCACCGCTCAACACTTGACGCCGCTCTATCCTCGCCACGATGCAGCATAAATTTGCATCTTTAAATTGACTTTGTATGTAACATCAACATGCGAAAAAATTTGCGACGCTTTAAGTGTCACTTGTTGATAAGTTCAACTTATCAACAAGTGAAGGATGATTCAAATCAATTGCTCTTGTTACTAAACATAACTCTACAATGATGGTTAAATATACGTATCTGCACCTTTTCTGAAACCTTCTCAATAGGAAGGGAGTATATCTGGTGACAGTCTTCAGCGTAGCTTCCTGGAGTGGACATACTGCCCAGCGTGCACTGAAGACATTGCAGCAATCTCCGTTGATGGAAACAAGAAGATATATCGCTTTAGCCGGACTAAAGCAGAAGAGTAATTTAAAACGTGTTTTTTATTTTATCTATTTTTTTTAGAAAAATAAAAATATTAAGTAACAGCAGTTATGTAAAGGTGTAAACTATAACTGAACAGTTCTTTTAATATCTGTTAACAGAGTCATATTTCTGTTTTCAAATGTTAAGGGTGGGGGAAAAAGTCTACTTTGATGGAGCATTTTTTGCAAAGGACCAAAAAGTGGCAGACTTTGTGGGGATGGTTTACAACAGAGTCCAACCTGTGAGTTGTAAATACAACGATACTGATTATACCGTATATCTAATAATATAAAAAAACCTGACCTTACTGAAAGTTTTTAAATACATTTTCTGATGACAAACTTCTTGCTGCTTTAAGTACATATTTTTATCTTGCACACCAACTTATGCTGTCCACATTTTTGGCCTATAATAAAAAAGTGTCTTAATAGCTCATCTTAATGAGTTTGTGCTACAGATAAAGATTGATTTTTTAAATTGTTTTCAAAGGTACATGGAAAAGGTGTGTGTGGAAAGTCACAATGGACAGCTGCAAAAGAGACTGCCAAAAAGTCTGGCGCAAAGGTGGATGAAGAGGGTGTGGAAGTTGCTGTCTGTCGTCATGGCACGTTATTGAAATCTTTAAACATTTTCAGAGGGGAGATCTTTATACACCCCCTTTTCCTTCAAAAGGAGCTTGCCATGGCCCATAGCATCCAATTTATTTGTACTAACATCATGTGCAAATACTATCCATACCTACAGAAGGTGTGTGAGTCCTTCCCGGATCTTCACCTGCTCCTAAATAATAAGCCCTTCCTGTCTGTAATGCATGCAAAAGGACACTCTGGGAAATGTGAGATAAATGGATCTTGACCCCTGTACTGTTTATGTGCAGTTTGAGTGCAAGTAATGATGTTATTTTTCAACAAGGTATAAATTCTGCTGAACTCCATGTCTTGAGTGGTAACATTATTTGTTTTATCATTTTAAAATTGATTTCTAAATATATTTTTCCCATCAAACTTCAGGTGCAGTGGGGTGGTCGGAATCAGGAAGGAGCAGGTTAGTTCCTCTACATCAACAGACTGAGGATGTGAAAACATGAGCAATTGTTGTGTAGGTCTACCTACTGCTGTCTTTAAGCTACTTCTACTTTTTCAGTCTAACACAACTCTATTTTTGTATGTATGTATATGTGTGTGTGAATGCTGCATGCAATTGATGTCAACAAAGTTTGGCTGTGTTCTTTTATACAATAAGTGCCTATCCTATAAAGCAAACAGTTACATATCAGTTGTTTTGGATTTACATCAGGTTGTAATCCCTGTTAGATCAATTCTGTATACCATTTCCTGTGTTCCATGTCCATCACATGTTTCTTATTTCATTAGGTATGACTGTTGGTGAGGAGGTTGAACAGGTGAATTCCTTTTTGCAACGTGTTGCATTGACCACAAAGTACATGACTAAATCTGGTGAGTCCAAAAAATGAGCCAATTTTGTAATGTTGACACTTTTATGTAACTTAAATTTAATTAACCGCACTTTATTGGGGAAATACAGATTTGAACAACTTGAAGAGGGAACTAATGTCAAAATTTTTTACTAAATGTTGCAGCATTTTGAATGTTAATTTAAAGGAAAAGTTTGGTTCTGCAGCTTTCACATTGTTTATAGAATGAAGTAGAACAATATACTCACCCAGAAGGCTTTCCTGATCCAAACAGTGCTTCAGGAGATATTTAGATCCAAAATCGAGTGGGGGACATCCTTATGATGGTAGCACACGGGGAATACAGTGTCCAAAAACTCATTAGTTTCACCAATATTTCATCATGGTCCGCTCGAGCTACTCCTCCATCGCAGTATGTGTCGCTCCAGACATATCTTTTTGGCTCTGCTGACCTCTGAACTGAAGAAGAAGAACACTTGCCTCCACGCATGCGCAGTACGGCTCATTGATTTAGGAGCTACAAAACAACTTTCTTCTTCCGGTTTTGTGCAAAATGGGCGAATATTTATCGGGTGAAGATGTTGTGGAGGAGAACTTTGAATATGATGGGTGTCCTTACAGTTTTGAGCCAGAGTATACAGACGAGGAGCTCAACGAAAGGAGGACGCAGAGGCAGACCCAGAGAGTACTGTGCATGCGTGGAGGCAAGCATTCTTCTTTTCCTGTTCAGAGGTCGACACAGTTACAAAAACATGTCTGGGGCGACACAGACTGTAATGGAGGAGTAGCGTGAGCATTGTAGCACACACTGCGCTTGCAGCACACACTGATATGATAACAACACAAGCCCGAGGCTAGAATGAAAGGAAAAAGAAAACCCTACACAAATACCTCTCTCAAAGATATGTAAAGGTACACCTACTGTTTGCATTTCAGATCTGTAAGTTGAGGCAAAAACACTCCTAAAATGTGTTGTTAAGTGATCACACAGAATTAGAAGCCATGTGGAATATCTGTTTGTTGGCACTTTGCATATTAAGAGAAGTATTGTTTCACAACTTCTAAATGTCTGTTCAAAATCTTTTCAATTAAAAACCTTTGAGCAAGTTGTATACATATCTTATACAAACCCTACAAGAAAATTCAGTGAAGGAAAGCAACCTATTCATTTCATCTCGGCATTATTTATTTACATGTCTGGTATGCATTTCCCTCCTGAAAACATGGAGTAGTTTGAAAGACAGTTTCACTTCATCAATCTTTATGCAGACACTGGAGAGGACAACAGTGGAGAAAAATAACCTTGACACCTTAAAGAAGGATCTGGGGATTACAGATTTGAAACTCCCACAGTGGGTTGAAGATGTTAAGGCATGGGCTGCAGCAAGTATGAATTTGATAGTAAATAGAAAATAAATAGCGTGTGTATAAGTTTGAACAGACATCAGGCCAGAAGATGTTCCTGGGCTTCAGCATGTCATTGAAAACTTGGCATTAAGCATCCAGCAAAACAAACAAGACAAATACCGTCACAATGGTGCGTTTTGATCATATATTTGTTTTAAGGATGTTTTGTGAAACTTGGTTGTGATAATGGAATCAGAAGTTAAATAATGATGTTTGTATGTTTAAAAATCATGTCTTAACATCACGGACAGCAGCAAGACCTTTGCTGCAAATCAGTATGGAACCACATTGTGACTCATCTGTGGCAAATCAAAATGAGAATCACCTGTGATAAATTGTCTGTGCTCATGTCACATCTATTACTCAATGAATGATGGCTTCTTTTTGTAAAAAAAAGTCCCCTGTTGCCCTGTTTCTTTGTCACAATGGTGAAAACAAAGGAGCTCTCTGAGAACATCAGAGGTGAGATTATCAGCAAACACAAGACCTTCAAAGGATACAAGGCCATCTCCAAAGACCTTGGTATTCCTGTATCAACAGTGTGTAATGTTATTAAGAAGTCTGCCAAGCATGGAACTGTCAAGAACCTCCCTGGACGTGGAGGGAAGAGAAAAATTGATAACAGAAGTCTTCGAAGGTTGGTGCGAATGGTGGAAAAAACACCACGTGTAACTTCCAAAGACCTGAAGACCAACCTGGAACAGTCCGGGGTCATGGTCTCAAAGAGTACCATACGACGCACACTAAACCAAACAGGGCTTTATGGGCGAAGGCCAAGGAAGACACCACTGCTGAAGAAAAATCACAAAAGGAAAGACTAATATTTGCCAAAGAGTACCTGGACAAACCACAGTCCTTCTGGAAAATGTTCTGTGGACAGACGAAACGAAAATAGAGCTGTTTGACAATGCACACCAACAGTTTGTTTACAGGCGGTGCAATGAAGCCTACAAGCAAAAGAACACCCTACCAACAATTAAGCATGGTGGAGGTTCCATAATATTTTGGGGTTGCTTTGCTGCATCAGGTACTGGAGCTCTAATCGTATCACAGGAATCATGAAATCAGATCATTATTAAGAAATTTTAGGACGAAACATCCTACCCAGTGTAAGAACACTTGGTTTGAGTCGAAGATCATGGGCCCTCCAGCAAGGCAAAGACCCAAAGCACACATCCAAAAGCACGCAGGAATGGTTGAAAAGAAAAAAATGGACTGTTTTAAAATGGCTAGCAATGAGTCCTGATCTTAATCCGATTGAAAATCTTTGGTTTGAGCTGAAATCTGACATCGGGGAAAAGAAACCTGCAAATGTTCAAGAGCTTGAACAATTTGCAAAAGAAGAGTGGAAGAAAATACCAGCTGAGAAGTGCAAGAAGCTTATAGGTGGCTACAAGAAACGTTTGGAGGCTGTCATCTGTGCCAAAGGGTGTGCAACAATATACTGAAGAGGGGTGCCATTACTGCTGCACATGCTTTTTTTCAGCTTCCTCTTTGAAATTACAAGTTGTGACTTGTAAAACTATTTTTTTAAAGTATTTTGGACCTTCAATTAAAAGATCCTGATGACATAAATTTGGTACATTTCAATTTATTTCTAAAGATATTGTTAAAGTAATGCAAATAATGAAGGGGTGCCAATAATACTGAGCAGGACTGTATCTATAAAAACGCAGTCCTATATGAATACTCTTTTTTACAATACATGTTTTTTCTTTTAGTGCAGAATCTGATAAACATTCCTTTAAAAACCAAGATGTTGACCTGTGATTTTGACCATAAATATATATATATATATATATATATTTTTTTTTTTAATGTATTTTTTTTTAGCATTTTGTGCCTTTATTGATAGAAGAGAGACAGTGGACAGGCTTGTGAAAGAGGGTGAGAGAGTAGGGGAAGACACTCTGCAAACTGGTCACAGGCAGGATTCGAACCTGGACTGGCAGAAGCAAGTACATGGGGTACCTGGTTGCTAACCACTCCGCCAAACCAGCACCCCTTGACCATAAATATTAATCCTACCTTTATTTCAGCGAAACATTTAGAGCAACTGGATTCATAATGATATCTATTTTAGTTCAGTAGTTATTCACAGAAATCACATTTTTCGCCATGGCGGCCAGACGCTGATCTGGATCAACACCAAAATCGAATCAGTTCTTCCTTTTCCCATGCTGAACATTTCCTGAAAATTTCATCAAAATCCATCCTTAACTTTTAGAGTGATTTTGTTCACAGACAGACAGACGGACGGACGAACAGACAGACAAACTCTCCCGAAAACATAACCTCCTTGGCGGAGGTAATAAGGATTTACCAGAGTGAGTCTGCGAGTGTTCAGAGAAGTCCAGCTCACTTTGGAATATAAAGTACAATGATGAGAGAGAAACAGAGCTGCAGATGAATCTCATTCACACTGAATTTGAACCATAAAGACTCTGAGGTGTGACTGAACAGATTCACAAGTTAAGTCACATCCTAACTAGTTTCAACAAAGACTGCAGTGTGGACTTTAACAAACTAAGTCTACAATGAAACAGTCAACAGGTCATTTCTGCTGTCACAGGGAGAAAAAAGTCTGACCTCATCTTCTTTTCATTGAAGCTAAAGTAAACAAAACTTCTATCTGCACCATTAAAGTATATTTTCACCTTTCAACATAACTGTAAATGTTTCTTACCGTGTCTCAAGAGGATGAAGAAAACAAATTCTCTAAATGCTGCTGGTAAAGTCATAGCTGATCCTCTGGTCTGTGTCCGACCAGGCGTCATCAAATGCAAGACATTTATGAGTCAGGTCATCATACTCTATTCTTCTTCATTGAAGGAAAGAGGATGTGATATCTGAAGACTTCCTGTCTTGTTCATGGTGCTATGTTAAAAAAGGAGGGCCATACCCACTTAATTCCTCATGACATGGTTTATATGCATGAACAGGCTAATGACTGTAAAATGAAATGATTCTTACTGTTTTGTCCACAATTAAGAAACTATTAAAATACTTTAAAGATTGACAGTAGTTGCCCTTTGGTGGCTTGTGCTAAGGCCCTTTCACAAACTATACAATGTGGAACAAGACACCGTGGTAGCTTTGTGGACAAATAGATGATTAAAAATAATAATGCACTTCCTTGACATGCAAAGAGCTGAGATAACAGCTAAAAATCTTTCTTTGGTGATAAAACTGCCTAAAATGTTTATTTTTTTCTTAACCAAACTGACCTGACACACCAGACAGACAGATCGATATTTCTGTACAAGTCAGGATATATTTCACTGGTCCACCACGTGGCACTGTACGTGTGTGGTTCAAGTCCAACTGAATCATGCTTGGAAGTTGATTTGGTGGCTGCTGAGATGCAGACTGACCCACTGGTGCACTGCTGAAGGTTACTTCCATTTGTTGAGGCAACTGAAGGAGTTGGAGCGTCCTTTGCCTCCAGAGCCTCGGGGTGAAGTGGTTGCACCTTTGTGCCCTTAAATTTTATTTCACTTTAACACCTATGAATGAAGTCAGGCTAACATGGTGGTGCAGGTGAGTATTCAGGAATCATGAATGGCTCCTGCTCCCAAACCTGACCTGGGCAACAGCTCATGAGAAGTGTTTTGGGTGGTCAGAGCCTGTCAAATCCAGAAGGTGACTTGATAAATGATTTGTCAGTCACATTAAAAATAGGCCAATCAGATGTCTGCAGGGGGCAGGAGCTGCTGCTGAGGAGTTAAATACATTACACAAGTTAGGACATGCATCAAACAGTCACTAAAACCTGTCAGAAGAAGTGTAACAACTTGTTTTCCATTTTGCCCCATCGGCAACAATTGTTGCTGAAGTACATCACTGTCATTTTCTACTCACAACAAAAAATGTCAGTGGTAGTAATGCAACTTTTTGCACTTATGTGTTAGTAGACAACTTGGATAAAGATTTCGGCTCATAAAATACAGTTTTCAAGTGGTCCCTGTCACATGACATCATCTGCTTCCTGCCCCTTTCGGTGGAAGACATGGAGGATGCAAATCTTCTGGGAAAGAGGTCATTTTCATAAATTTCTAATGCTTTCCCCAAAAATATATTTGTGATTATTTAATCATTCAAGTCTCTTGAGTAACCCTCTACCATTTTTTTTTACCTGGGATAAATATTTTTTTGTTCATGGGCTTATTTCTGTGAGTGGCAACAAAAGTTGCCGGTGGGCACATAGCTTGTAACTAACTATAGGAAAACACTGTCTGCAGGATTTCTCATAATTTACTAATTTCAAATTGTAGAATGAGGTACACTGGTGCATTTAGGTCCTCATAGAATACTCTTCCAAGCTAAATAAATTCACAAGTATTCAAGACCTGTGTCTGTAGGATTTTGATACATTTCCATAAATTTTCTTGCTATTTGCGAAGCAATCTTTCTCTGTTAACTAACATCAGTGTGGAAAACCGTTTCCGCAACTTTAAAAAAAGGAAATCAGGGAACTAAACATAAATAAATACATACTAAATCAAAATAATGTGATAAAAAGTCAAAAATGTTGATGTGCAGTTGGAGCTGCACCTTTCTTGACACACAAGTACTCATCATAGCCAATGGCCACACCTACGTCCCCCCCCCCAACACACACACACACACACACACACACACCCCACATACACCCCAGCACACACTCACACACACAATTTTCATAAAATAACAGGCCAAAATACAAATTTGTTATCTATGTTGTTCTTTCCTTGGGTACTCTGTAACATAGATCCTGGCCATGCTCCAGGACTCTGAAACAGTGACCTAGTAACAAGCTATGTGACTACCGGCAACAATTGTTGCCAGTCATAAAAATGCTATTTTCTTCAAAACAAAGTACAAAATGGAAAAAAGAAATACATAACATTATTCAGAGGGACTCAACTGCTAAAATTATATGCCTTACAACTCCAAAAAAAATTTGGGCATAAATGGGTTAAGAAATGTTTTAAGTGTTCTTTGTACTTTATATAATGAAGACATGTCCTCCAGTTCAGATAAAACTGAAAGTAATGCAGATAGCATGAATGCTATCTGCATTACTTTCCTTACAGGCAGCAGGAGACTGGTGCAGGGATGTCAAGTTCTTGTAGGCTAACCCAGAAGTTAGCATTACACTGGTTCCTTCAACCAGAGCTATAGAGATAGTAAGAGTTAAGACACTCCCATAAGACGCCGTTGTACGCTTTCTTCCGGGTCTACTTCCGGGCTGTGGAGCCTCGAATAGTTCCAAACACCGCTTCTACAGCGACGGACACTGTTCACTTGCATTGTTGGCCATCGAGTATATTAACAGGTAAGTTGTTTAAAAAGCTACCCCTTTTGAATTTTCAATCGTCTATTTTCTATCAGAGGCTCGTTATGATGTATATGCTTTGCTTTAGTTGTGTATGCACAGCTTAATTACATAGATTTTTATCTTAGTTGGTGTCCGACTTCCTGCTACTTTTTAAGTTGACCCCTGCTCACTGTGACTGTATGTTGGATAAACTGATTAAATCGCTACTTTTTTTGACCGTCAACTCCATATGAGAGGTCATCTGTGATGCATAAATGTATCTGTAAATGTGTGTATTAGTAGATTACAGTGCAGAGTATAGAACAGAATCAGAATCAAAAGTCAGACGTAGTAGGCTATTGCAAGTGTTAAAAGTTATAGTAAGCATTGCTTAAAGGCCCATTATGTAGGATTCCATTTATTCTGCTCTCGAGCTCCCTCTGTGGTCGTTAGTGTAACTGCACTGTCGTAAAACCGAGCGCGGCACAAGCGTGCATTTGTTTACATAAAAAGGAAGGAGCAGCGAGCCGAAAGGACTTCCAGAGAGACATATAAACCATGTGGACTGATAAGGTTCCTGCAGCTATATCTGAAGAGGATTTTCCGCTTAGTGTGCAGCTTTAGGAGAAAAAAACAAATAGTAGTTATGTTTTCATGTTCAGTCCCCTGCCGCGGTCCACACGGTGACACGCATTGTGGCCTCCGATGTGCACCCCGAGTCACCATCTCTGCCACTGGGTCTTTCCAGCACACTGTGGCCAC
This sequence comes from Scarus forsteni, assembly GCA_036419115.1. Lineage (NCBI taxonomy): Eukaryota > Metazoa > Chordata > Actinopteri > Labriformes > Labridae > Scarus > Scarus forsteni. The sequence goes on along the minus strand of JAZDUH010000216.1, from coordinate 1,832,940 downwards.
AGTGGCGGGGATCAGTCAGACCAATAAGTCACTGTACCTCGCTCGCAGTGCATTTAAAGGCAAGAAGAGGCATTCATTTGATCGGTGAAGGTCACATTTGGCTTATGTTAAACCCACTCATGCCTTCTCTCCTCCCTCTCTGGCACTTGCACGAAGGGGCAGGGACGGAGGTGTGGATGCGCCTCTATGCGTCCTGCAGGAAACTTGCAAAGTGCACTGGACACACCCTGTTGGCTCAGCAAAGGGCAGGTGCGTCACGCCTGCTCCTCCAACTACAGGGGGATCACAGTCCTTAGCCTCAATGGTAGGTTCAAGCCCAGGATGTCCTGACAGGCAGGGCCGGCTCCAGAGTCGCTCCCTCACGCACAAACCTTGAAAACCTTTTCTCAGGGCACAAACACTGGATTTCTGTCTCCAGAGTGAACTACACTCACATTTTTAATGATATGAAAACAGTTAAATTCATAGTTCATATCCATCCATCGTCTGTACCCCTGATAACTTTCAGAGTTACTAGGAGCTGGACGGGAGCAACCACCTTATTGCAGTGGGGGGGTTTGCGTGTCTCAATGACCTCAGGAGCTATGTTGTTGGGGGATAAATGCTCTTGGTAGGGTCTCCCAAGGCAAACAGGTCCTAAGGAGGGACCAGATAAAGCGTGGCTCAAGGACTATTATGGAAGGTTAGAGCAAAGGATCGTTTTCCCTTGCCTGGCCACCGGGGGCCCCACACTGGAGCCAGGCCTGGGGGTGGAGCTCGGAAGCAGGCTCCTGGTGGCCAGGCCAGCGCCAGTGGGGCTCTGCCAGGACGGGTCCGTCCTCCAATGGGCTCACCACACATGGGAGGGACCATAAAGGTCAGGTGCAATGTGAGTTGGGCGGCGGCTGAGGGCGAGAACCTTGACGGTCCGATTCTCTGCTGCATACTCGTGAAACTTTACCCCTCTGGTTGGGAAGACACCGGAGCTGGTGCGCAAGGTTGAGCAGTTCTGGCTAGATATAGGCCGACTCAGCTTGGGCTCTGGAACCACTCCTCTTGAGAGGGGTTGGGCTCCTCCACTCTGGAGTTGCGGGTGGCGTCGGGCAGGGGGGGCAGTACTTTTCTCCTCTTGGCTCAGCGCCTGTACGTTGGGGATTTCCCCAGTAGGCAAGAGGGTAGCCTCTCTCCACCTTTGGGTGGGGGGAACGGTACCTGACTGTTGTTTGTGCTTATGTACCAAACAAAAGCTCAGAGTATTCACCCTTTTGGACTCCCTGGAGGGGGTGCTGGAGAGTTCCCAGTCTGAGGATTCCCTTGTTCCCTTGTCCTTCAACACTCACATCGGCAGTTACAGTGAGACCTGGAGGGTTGTTATCTTTTTACTGCGAACCCATTTAAAGTATCCCAGCTAGCATGTGATGAATTAGCCTCTCCAAATCATTCTTTTAGCCACAGGCTGTTGACACAAACACAAACTACATGCAGACAGTCTGCAGTGAGCTGTTGGCACAAAGGGAGTTATATTTTCACTCACTAAAACAATAATGCTGCTGTATATCAAAGTCTGACCTGTTGTTGTCAGTCTGATCTGGACTTCATGTTTTTCTCTGTTTCAGTGGTACAGAGTCAGTCTGACTGGGGAGTGACTTACAGCCCTGATAAAGTCTGTGCTGCAGAGGGAGAAACAGTGGAGCTAACATGCACCTACACATACCCCAACAGTAACTATTACAGAGTTATATGATCATTCTGGTTTATTAGAGATTCTCATGATCTCAAAGATGACCCAAAGTATGCAAACCGTATGACATACTCTGATGGAAATCGCAGAGTGAGAATCACAAATGTGAGAAAATGGGACTCAGGAGTGTACAAATTCAGATTCATAACAAACAAAGTTGGAGGAAGTTATACTAGTTCAAGTGGAGTCACTCTGACCCTCAGAGGTAAGGTATCATTATTCTTTGATTCTTTTAAAAACAAAAACAAAATACACTCACTGGCTGCTTCATCAGGTCCACTGTGCTGTCTTAATTTTTCATGTATTCAACAAGGTGCTGGAAACATTCCTCAGATTTTGCTCAGTGTTGACATGATAGCATCATGCAGCTGCTGCAGACTTGTCAGCTGCACATCCATGATGAAAATCCCCTTTTCCACCACATCCTCAAGGTGCTTTGTTGGATGGAGATCTGATGACTGTGGGTTTGAGATTATTTTCATTTTATTTTTATTTTGTGACATGGCACGTTATTCTGCTCAGTTTAGCCCTCAGGAGATGGGCACACTGTGCTCATGTGTGGTCAGCAATAATACTCAGGTAGGCTGTGGTGTTTGAATGAAGCTCATTTGGTACTGAGGGGCTCAAAGTGTGATGGACAGACCTCCCCCACACCATCACACCACCACCATCAGCCTGAACTGTTTCACCAGATTCTGACCCCACAATCTGAATGTTGCAGCAGAAATTCAGACTCATTGGACCAGACAACAATCCTCTGTTGTCATATTTTGATGAGTCTGTGTGAACTGAAGCCTCAGTTACTTGTTCTTGGCTGACTGAGGTGGCCCCCTGTGTGGTCCTCCTCTGTTGTTGCCTGTCTGCTGTAAGATCTGTCATGTGCAGTCAGACACAGTCCTCTGCATGACTTGGTTGTAACTAGTGGTTATTTGAGTTATTGTTAATTCTGTATCATCTCAAACCACTGCTCACTGCATATTTTATCTTGTTCAACCCATTAAGAGGGTTGTGCATAGGGCTGGCCAATATGACCAAAAATGTGATCATGATATTTTCCAATATGGATTGATATCTTTATTTATCACATCATTGTTCAGAGTATCACAAATTTCTGCCATGCTTTATCAAGCAAATAAACCCAAATCTGATCAACCCTTGGGATTAAATTTTTTCAGGATCCTGTGTCGAGATCCTTTTGTTGTACAGATCAGCAGTTTCTGAAATGCTCAGACTAGCGGTCTGGGACCTACAACCATGCTACATTCAGTGTGACTTAAATCACTTCTCCTCGAAATTCTGCTGCTTGGTTTGAACCCCAGCAGATTCGCTTGACCTTGTCTACATCCCTATATGCTTGAGCTGCTGTCATGTTATTGGCTGATTAGCCATTGATTAGCCATTTGCCTCATGAAATGGCCTCTGATTGTATACAAGTGTTGCTTGTGTTTGTTGATCTTGATGTGCAAATTTTACCTCTTGCTTACCTTGTTTCTTCATCAAACATCCAGGTCTTCAGGTTCAGGCAAGCTGGAGTTTAGTTTCTAAGTGGACAACTGTGACATGTGTCAGCAGTTGTCTGTTACCTCAACCTGCCTCATACATCTGGTACAAAGATGGACAGAAAATTTCAGCAACAACAAACACTCATAGAGATCACTACGCCCACAGCTACTCTGCTTTAAAAGACTTTGAGAGTTTCCCCTCTGCTCCAGCCTGTGAGTTTTCTTTAAACTGCACCACAGACCTCAAAGTATCAGACACATCTTTAAAAAGATCAGATCAGTGTTTTTTACTGTATATTTAGTATAGCTACCACTTCTTTAGTTAACCTTTTTCAAAAATAATCTTGTTTTATCTTTCAGGTGGCCTTTATTCTGATTGTAACACAGTGACATACGCTGACAGAACCATCTGTGCCCCTCTTGGCTCTTCAGTCGACATTTCTTGCACTTATGCCAGATCCGAATGGATCATCTCCAAATTCTGGTTCAGCCCTCAGCGTAGTGACCGTTGGATTAATCGGCAACACCCTGAGGACTTAAGTGAAGATTCCCAGTATACAGGTCGTGTTCAGGTCTCTGATGATAAGAGGCGCTACACCCTGAAAATCACTGACCTGAGAAAGAGTGATTCAGCAGAGTATCGCTTCAAATTTAGAACAAGAAACAGAGAATGGGGGAACGATCTTTATGGCACGACTCTGACTGTCACAGGTAAGATAAACATAAACCAAATACTCCAATATAATTCCCCGAAAAATACTGAAAATATTGGTAAACCACTGCTAAAGTATGCAGAATGTTTTATTAATGAGTCTAAAGGTGTGTTCACACCGGACGTGAAATCGGAAAGACACACGTCGAGATTACTTACAAAGTCAATGCAAAGACGCGTTTGGACGTAGATTCACCCCGGGCAGCGCGTTGGAAGCGTTTGGCGCGGCGCATTTGGAGCGTCCGGCGAGTTTGAGGCGTCAAACACCTCCACATTCGACACCTCGATGTTCGACACCTCGATGTTCGACACCTCGACATTCGACACCTCGACGCTCGAGTTAAAAATATTGAACTTTTGACGCACAGTCGCGTGACGCTCTGGCACAACAGCCGATCAGCGATGACATTCCCCCCCAACGTCATTGATTTGATGACGTGTGACGCTTCGGCCCCCTGCTCTCGCTTAAACCCCTCTTAAGATGGTGGAGAGCTTGATCTGCGCTGTTTTCCATCATCTGGAGCTATACTATTCGGCGTGTATAGTCTACAAAGGCCAGAACAACAGGGAGCAGGCTTGGGTGAAAGTCGCTGAGGAGACAGGTTTGATTTGATGACGTGTGACGCTCCAGCCTCCTGCTCAAACCCCCTCTCAAAGATGGAGGAGAGGTTGATCTGCGCTGTTTGCTATCATCCTGAGCTATACTACTTGACGTGTGTACTCTACAGAGACCGGAACAAAAAGGAGCAGGCTTGGGTGAAAGTTGTTGAGGAGACAGGTTTTGAAGGTAAGTTCTGTAAATATTCGTTTCCAGCTGGATTTGCCTGCATGGGTTATCACTGAGTCCGTCAAGCTCCGGCTCCCTATTGCGCCTGCGCCAGGACACGCGTCGTCCCTCAGCTTGTCAAAATGGTCCAGCGTCCAGCCTTGAGCGTTGCACGCAGCGCGTCACAGTCGTTACGCGCGTTTTAATATGCCAATTCGCGTCCAATGTGGCTGTAGCAAGTCCCAGTAAAGCAAAAATAAATTCATGTTTTAAGTTTTTCATACCACAGAAATGTGTCATTGAGCAGTGAGCCAAATTTGAAAGATTAACATATTGATGAGTACATAAAATAAGGTCTCAAAATTATGCAAAAACAAGCACTTCTCTCTGCTGGGAAACGCTGGGGGTATGTCATTTAGAGGCGCTGGAACCATGCCCACATGAGGGAGGGAAGGGAGGGCCCCCTCCATTCACTGTACAGGGACATAACCTGCAGAACAATGGAAGCTGGCAGAACCCTCATTTTATCAGCTGGAAAGGCATTATTACAGAACTGACATCACTAGTAGGCTTTTTGTAGACATGTGTATGGGTTCCTCTTGAGTATGATGCATTATTATTGATTTGAATATTAGTGCTGTCAGACGATTAAAAAAAATCAATCTAATTAATTACTGGATTTATAATTAATTAATCTAATTAATCACATTTTAATCTCATATCTGCTTAACGTACCCAAATAAAGAATTTGAATTCTAGGATATTATACAATTATAGTGCAGGACTAATCAAATGAATACACTAAGAAGTGAAGATTTGTAAATCCACATTTTTATTGGTGACTAAATAAAACCAAAGTCAGGGCAACTTGTCCAGAAAATTTTAAGCTCAATCAGGCAACTCAAAGAGGGTCAGCGGTGTGTACAAGACGCCGGGGCCGTGATGGCGCGTACGGTTGGCGGGATGGAGAAGGTCAGCGGGGGTGACGGCAGCACACTGTCGGCTGGACAGAGAGGTTCGGTTCTGCCCAGTTAATGGACTCTCCAGGAATCCAGACTTTACCTTGTGATATTTTTTCAAACTGTCGGGGATAAAGTGGGCACTGCAAGGATGCAGGAGCGAATTGGAGGAGAAATGACTGGTTAGCTGACTGGTTGACTAGCTTAAAAAGGTAAAAGAAGAAGAAGGAAGGTAAAAAACAGTTTGTGAAGCCTAGCTCCAAAATTAAGTTCTGGATAGTTGAATGGCTTTCACATGTTTTAAAGAAATACATTTAATACCTATTTAATGTGTTCAGAATTTGCTTTACAGGGTCTTTAGACACAGAGGTCAGTTAGCATATTAGTACCTCCTGTTCCCTCTTAAAAAATGTCTGAAATAAACTGAAATAAGGATTTAAACTTTATTTTCCAACATCAAATCTTTTTGAAAGAAACCCTTGATTTTAAGTTTAAAGCTTCATTGCACCTTAAAACTAACAGTTGCCAACAATTTTCTGACTAGGACTACAGTGTTTGTCAGAGACTCACACTCACATGAGCACAAACTTGATCAGATCACACTGAGAGTGCTTTCACACTGGACTTTCTGTCCCATATTACATCCAAGTCACACTACAGAGGATTTTGTTTGCCTCGTGTGTCAGCCTCTGTAAGTGTCGCCACAGCTTCAGCACTAGACGTGTGAATGTTCTGTGGCCTCAGTGCATCTCTCTGCTTTTCACAGCTCTATATCTACAGATAGAGGTACATCTCAAAAAAATAGAACATCATGAATGAGGTAAGTTTGTTAAGTGACTAATTTGAGAAAGTGATGTCCTTGTATTGTATTCATTCAATACATTTTGGGCTCTAATTTCATGACCAGACGCAGCACACCTGCCCCGCTCTGCGCCGACAGGGTGTGTCTTATTGTGTGTATTTACAAAATAAGGATATTTAAAAACTCTGATTATAACCAAGACACTCAAGTCCAATTAAATCACTAAATCACCACTGCATCATGATTTGAGCGCCAGATCTCCATTGCAGGTTTGAGATATTGAGCTGGGCCTTTGTCAGCACTGCTGATGGCTTTGTCTACTGCCGGTTGAATATTTTGCCAGCACTCTCTGGTCCATTCTTCCTCACTCTTCTTCCCTTTGTAAGTTTATTTTTAAAGGCGACACGACTACTGTAGGTGATGCTTTCCAAGTATTCTGACAGCCATCTATCATCGCCATGGAGACAAACAAAATGTACTGTACATCCAGTGTTAATGGCCTCTGAGAAACAGTAGGGAAAATCCCCTTTAAAGTTTCATTTTTCACAGTAAATAATGTATTCATTTCACCTCTATTAAATCAGCTTAGTCCCATTGAAGATCATAGCTCTCTTTTTCAAGGGAGATCTGACCAAGAATGGCAGCAACAGATGTTTCAACAACAAACCCAAAAATATCAGAGCAAATAAATTCAATTTGCAGGACATGGGACCTGAAATACAAGAGATGCACAATATTTGAATTTTTGCAGATACTGTATGTAATTTATAGTGGATGCATATTTGTGGAAACATGTGAAAAGCCCAAATTTCCCGATTCATCACTGAAACCAATATCTTTGACAAGAGCACAAAGCCTCCGCCTGATTAAAATGGATCTGTTATGCTTGTGTGATGACAGTCTATTTAAATTAGAAACAGATGTGGTGCAAGATAAATATTTAGTTATTCAATAAATTTTCCTTTTTATTTAAAGAAGTGGACCTTCCATGATGAGGTAAACATCGTGGTACAGCTGTACATTCTGCTAATATTACAGCCAGTAAATAGGACTAAATAGATGTAACAATGTTCATGTTTGGTGATACTAATATTGTTCCAATACTATTGTGTAACTCTGCTTCATTCATACTGGAAACATAAAAGGCACAATTTTGTATGATGACTCACTTGAATGCTAATTTGAATCATTGTTATTTTCTTTTTTATATTTGTTGATGTCGACTCCAGATGCTCCAAAGACTCCCTCTGTCCTGCTGAAGTCCTCTGCTGTGATATTGGAGAACTCCTCTGTGACTCTGAGCTGTAGCACTGATGCTAATCCAGGCTGCTACTTTCACCTGGTTCAAGAAGAATGAGAGTGGAGACTTCCAACCTTTCAGACATGAAGAAAAGCTCATCTTCAGCTCAGTTAAGCTCTCTGATGCAGGAGAGTATCACTGTTCAGCTGAGAATGAGTTCAGCCGGAAGACGTCTAACTCTGTTATCATTGATGTGAAATGTGAGTAAAAAAAGATCATTTTTATCTGGTTCAGTGGCAGATAGTTTTGTTTAGCCTTCACACTACAAACTGTGGCTGTCTTTAAATTAGCCAAAATGGAAAACATGATTTGATATTTAAAGTTATGTCCCGGCTAGTCTAGGGGTGGCCAAGACACAACATGAATTCCCCCAAATCAAACTGCTACTATCAATATGAAGTAGCAATGCAACAACCATCAATTATTCCTCAAGATTTAAAAGAAGATTTATCTAAGGCAGACATACCTGAATAATCTCTGCTCACACACCCTCCCCAGATGCTCCAAAGCCTCCCTCTGTGTCACTGAGTCCCTCTGGTAAAATAATTGAGGGCAGATCAGGGACTCTGACCTGTAGCAGTGATGCTAATCCTGCAGCTACATACACCTGGTACAAGATGGACCAAACAGCTCCATGGGGAATTCAAGGCTTTTATCATTTTAATAACATCAGCTCAGAGGACAGAGGGACGTACTACTGCACATCTAAGAATGACTATGGACAGATCAACTCCTCACCTGTGTTCATAGACGTACAGTATAAGCACAAAGGGACGGATCAACAAGACCTACTTCATCCATTTAAATCCTATCAGAAAACATTTCTTTTGATGATTTTCTCTTGAATTTTAATCCAAGAACAAACTCTGATCCGATAACTAACAGGCACATCTCAAAAAATCATGAATAATTGACAATATTTTTTAAATACTTAACTATAAGCAGACTTGTAACAATGCTTGTGGATCAATTATCCTTTCTGTCTTGGTCAAAAATAACACCTTTATTTTCTTGTTATCTGGATGTGCAGTTACTTCCAAACATTATCTCCCAGGATATGCTTCTTCTTTTGGTATACTTGATTTTCAGAAATAACTGATTGTTAAAATAATTTATCCATCTAACGCATCTACGCACTTTCGTACTCATTTACACACCACTGACTCTACGGTGAAAAGAATTATGGGTAGGGATGGGTACCGAATTCGGTACTTCAAGAGGTACCGACCGAATTCTGTAGGTATTACCAAGTACTGATTCACATAAAATCAAACGGTACCATGTTTAGGTACCTAAACACATCCTTGTGACTGTGAGGGAGTGGAAGAAGCAGGCATACTATCGGGTAGAGTAGTTGAATTTCCATACCGGACTTGAACGCAGCACAACAATAGTGTAATGACGTCAGCAGCCGCAGGCTCAGTCAACAAAGCAAGCATGGCTGAGAGAAATTGCTCAAAAGTATGGCTCTACTTTATTAAATGTGATGGAGATTATGCTCGCTGCAATATTTGTGACGCCAAGTGTAAGGCAAGAAATACTTCAAATCTGAAGAAGCACCTGGTGACGCACAAAATTTTCCTGAAAGCTGAAGAGTGCACAATGTTTGATATCCTCAGATCTACGACCACAAAGGATTCATTCAGCACTGTTAGCACGCCTGTGTCCAATGGAGACTAGTCGTCTCAGCCAGAAACACAGGAAAAGAAATGGCTTTAACATTTAGTGATGGCAGCAAATGCAACAAGAAGGATACCTGGTCCAGGTAAATAAGCCTCATGATTAAGATGGTATTAGCTCGGCATTTTAATGTGCGTCAGTTATTATCAGGTTGGTTCCTCGTACTTTGTAACGTCAATGTAAATGCTTTTTTATTTACAGCTCTGTCGGACCCATTGTTAAACTGCCCTAAAGTTAAAGTGAGGGCTGCAGTTGATTTATTAAGTTGTGGTTCACTTTAGTGACTGGTTTTCATGTTGAAGAAATTTTGGGGAAAACTACAATGTTACAATACAAACAGTTGAATTTTGTTTTGATATATACAGTATCTGTCAAATTTTATATATTGAGAAATAAATTTATATTGAAAAATTTGAGATCTTAATATTAAACAAATTAATATTTATTACTCCATAAACACACGCAAAAGTACAGAAAATTGATACCGTTGAGCACCGATACTGATTCCCAGGTACCGGGCATCGGTATGGTATCGGTTCAAAAGTGAAAGGTGTCTAAGTGTCTTGCCAAAGGACTGATGTTTGACTGCTGGACTTGGACTTTACAGTTGACAGTCAAGCAACTTTCCAAGATGACATCTTACCGCAAGCATCAGACTTCATGCCGTTGCCTGTCTGTGTTCAAGATAAATCAAAAAGTTTTCCACATGTTTGGACAGAATTTTCTTGGAATGTTGGCCATGGCACAGAGTAGAACTGATTTGATGTTGGTGGTGATCCAAATCGGGATCCACATTTTTTTCAAGGATTCTTTGACATAGTTGGATGGGGTAGCTTTTGGACCTTTTTTTAAAGCATAAAAGTGATTCCTTGTCATGCTGCTGTGATCACTGGAAATTAGGACACTCACATATCATTCATTGTTATCACCTTGATTTTGTCACTGATACCTGTTCCCATTGTGCTCCGTTCAGCAAAGAGAGCCACTGTTGTCCAATGCACATGAGAGATGTCTATATGTAAAACTAAGTCTGTAAATCTCAAAGTTCACTCTTGTGCAGACTTAAAGAGGTCTTGGGTTTTTGAGTGTTGTAAGCCTCTCAGTGTGTTTTACTTGTTTCCAAATGATAGAGTGCAAGACAACAAAGTCCTTTTCATCAGGACTTCTCCTTCTTCCACTCTTTACAGCCCCAGTAGCCAGCTAAAGTGGTTTAATCTCCCATTTCCAACAATTAGACCCACCACTGCGATAGTCGATCACCATCAGTAGATCAAGCTGACTTGCGGGGATTTCCAAGCCTTTTGCAGAACATCGACAGAATGCAGAGTTGTTGAAGGGCCCATTAAAAGTGTTTAGAATTGGGCAGAACTTTTTGCAAGCATATTCAGCAACAGTGCATCTTGGTCAGAGTGAGACTAGAGATGGATCAGGGGTACTTGGTATGTCACAGGTCCTTTAAACAGTAAAGATTGTGAATCTAATTTAGCGACCATAGATAAAACACATTAATCTGAGTTCAAGACTTTTTGTTTTCTTTTGCATGTTCCTCTGCAGACTCTCCAAGACGTCCCAATGTGTCTCAGAATCCTTCTGTTGAGATCATGGAGGGCAGCACAGTTGTTCTGAAATGCAGCAGCAATTCTAACCCAGCAGCTAAGTACACCTGGTACAAGATTAACAGAGACACACCTGTAGCATCAGGACAGATCTTCACCATCAGAGACATCAAACTGGAACACAGAGGGAGTTATTACTGTCAAGCTCACAACAGCATAGGACACAAGAACTCCACCTCACACTCAGTTGTTGTTGTAGGTAAGCTTTGGTATCCAACATGATTCACACTAACTCACTTCCACATCTTAATGCTCATCAGCTTTCATTATTGAGTTTTGATCTCTTTCTCGCAGCTTCAATGAAATCAGTAGTTGCTGGATCAGTCACTGCTGTTATCCTCGTCTTCATTTTCCTCCCAATCATCTTAATATACGTCAGGTAAGAGGTTCAATTATCTGGCATTCAATCCAGCAACAAAGCTTGAATTCTGTCAGACATTCATAAACCACTTTGATCTCTTGTTCATTTGATTATTTTTGCATCTAGGAAAAAGAGATCCTCAAAAGAGACCAACACACCCAGAGAAAGAGCAGACGCCCAAAGTCAGATAATAAAGTTTATTCAAGAAAACATCCATCTGTAACAGGAATTTTGAGTACAGTTTAAATAAAACTCATCAAATACTGCTTTAAGACCAAGGCATCTCCAACATCATTAGCTTGGTAATCATCATAAAATATTGACTAGAAAAGCACTTGGAGAGCGCAGACCTCCGCCAGCACCACAGTCCTAAGCAATATTGTCATTTTGACCATAATTATTAGTCCTACCTTTATTTCATCTAAATATTTAGACTCCTTGACCATGAAAACATACCATTAGTGACTGGATTCATAATGATATCCATTTTAGTTCAGTAGTTATTCACAGAAATCACATGTTTTGCCATGGCGACCAGACACTGATCCAGGATCAACACCAAAATCGAATCACTTCTTCCTTTTCCCATTCTGAACATTTCCTGAAAATTCCATCCAAATCCATCTGTAACTTTTTGAGTTATTTTGTTCACAGATGGACAGACAGACAGAGGGACAGACAGACAGAAGACAAACTCTCCCGAAAACATAACCTCCTTGGCAGAGGTAAAAATTGCCTTATCATGGCAATCCATGAAAAAAAATCTGTATCTGCATCCAGTTTCCAAACCAAAATCTACCACCTCCACCCTGTGCCATGACCAACAGCTCCTGAAAAGTTCAACAAAATCTATTGTGAACTTTCTGAGTTATCCTGCTCACAGGTGGACAAACAAACAAACAGATGGACAAACTTTAACAGACACATGACCTCCTTGGAGAATGGAGTCAGCACTTTGCTTACCTTTGCTCCCTCATTACCTCCGCCAAGGAGGTTATGTTATCGGGAGAGTTTGTGTCTGTCAGTCCGTCTGTCCATCTGTGAACAAAATAACTCAAAAAGTAATGGACGGATTTGGATGAAATTTTCAGGAAATGTTCAGCATGGGAAAAGGAAGAACTGATTCCATTTTGGTGTTGATCTGGATCAGTGTCTGGCCGCCATAGTGAAAAATGTGATTTCTGTGAATAACTACTAAACTAAAATAGATATCATTATGAATCCAGTTGCTAATGGTATGTTTTCATGGTCAAGGTGTCTAAATATTTTAATGAATAAAGTTAGGAGTAATATTTATGGTCAAAATGACAATATGGCTGAGGACTGTGGCACTAGCGGAGGTCTGCGCTCTCCGAGTGCTTTCTAGTTTACAGCTGCATTCAGCTCTGTCAGCTCCAGCTGCTACCTCATCAGGAATGGACTGATGTTGTACAATTCAAGGTGCCGTTTTGGCGTGAAATATTCAGATGCTTGCGTTATACATTTATTGTTGAGTGAAGTTTGGTCTAGGGGTGGGTGATACAGGGAATTTTGGTATCAATCCAACACCAAGTAAATACAGGGCTAGTATCGCCGATACCGATACTTTTTACATGAAATGTAATGATCATTGAATAATTTTGTAATTTTGCCTTGAAATGGTTGATTATGATTATGGTAAAATAGCACAAAGATTTTAGGCCATAAAAAATTTTTTATTCATGAACCACAACTATAGAACAAAATTTTAACTGTATGAAAGTAATAAATTATTCCACGTTTAAGAAAAAAAACCACAAGTGCAAAATAAAAAAAGCAGCAATGTAAAAAATATAAATAAAAACATAACAATGTGAACATCACAACAAAAAATACCTACCATTGCACAAATAAAGTGTAAACTACAATTAACCTTACCCTTTGGCTTTCTGCTCACAAAGCCCTCTCTTGGGTTGCCCGTTTGGCTCTGTTTCCATATTGACAACAGATTTATAAGTTTTTGTTCAGGAACAGTGACATGTTAACATTGAGGGAGAGAGGTGCACAGTTTAGAAGCGGTGTCGGAGCGGAGGAAAGTAAAGTAAAGATGACATATTGCAGTATCGATCTCATCACGCTAGTATCGATCCGATACCAATACTGAGCTTGGTATCAATACTATCGATATTAAGATCAATACGTCCACCCCTAGTTTGGTCATTGTTCAGCAGTGGCAAGTTAAGTTAGGCCAAAGCTTCCCTAAGCTGAACACACCCTGGGCCAGATCCACAAACAATGGATCCTACTAATAGCACGCAGAAATAGCAAACGCAATCTGCCCTGTTTGTTGCCTTATCCTCAAAAGAATTTGCTCTAATGATATGCAGGCGCACTTTGCGCCTCTGACTGCAATAATTCCCATGGCTTTGTCCCTACAAGCTTCGAGATTGACGTCTCCTTTACACTGAGCAGTAAAAATAAACAACGGCACAAGAACAACAAGCAGTAACAACGAGATACAAGACGTGAACTTGAAGCCAGAAATGCTCAAGGGGGAAATCAGCCTGAGCCACCTGCCAAATGGTGGCAGTTCAGAGGCAGGAAAGAAAAGTAATTGTGATTTATAATAACATTATTTGTCATTCACGTTTTGTTGTTTGTTTTCTAATGGTTAAGGCTTTATATGTTGATTTATTTATTATATTGTCCTGATGATCCTTAATAATATAAATATATGATAAATAAATAAACAAGTTGACGCAGAGCTGTCCATGGTCCTGAATCTTTACTGATTTATTTTCATACTACAGCAGAGCTGTCCATGGTCCTGAATCTTTACTGATTTATTTTCATACTACAGCAGAGCTGTCCATGGTCCTGAATCTTTACTGATTTATTTTCATACTACAGCAGAGCTGTCCGTGGTCCTGTCTTTAGGTCAACATAAAGCCCACTCTGACCTACCACTGAGGCCGCTGAATCATTATTGTCAAGATGAGAAGCTGAGTTGCATTTATTTCTCGAGATTGTTTGGGTATCTCTGATTTATCCCTTTCTTTCGTGAAGCACTCAGCATTTAGCAGACGACCCTTACCTCCCGAGACACAGCCGCCAAGTGGATAAATGTCAAAGTCTTTAATGGTGTCCCCAAAGAAAAAAGCTTCAAATTATTTATTTTGACCACATAGTGATTTAAAGTGGTCAAAGGAACATATGTCCTTAAGTGTCATTTTGTCATCTTTTTCTGTTGCTCGTAACGTTTTTTTTTTTTTCTTTTAGCCTTTGTTATTGAAACAGACAAAACAAATGCAGAAAATACAACTCAAATGACAAAAATGTTGTCAAGGGGGTCAGTTTTTTTTTTTAATAGACTGTAATTTAAAAAATTATTCATGTTTACTTAAAAAAAGGTGAAATATTTGCAGTGATGAACACAGTAGGCTATGGTACTGTCATCCTTGATGTCAACTAGTAGCGCAAGGATCATGTGGTCAGGCTATCGCTATCTACAAGTGATTTCTCTCCTCCAATAAATCCTTCCTTATGCTCGCCTGCCATCTCGCCTGTCTCGGTGCCTTCGCCGGGCTACAATCACTGCTGCCATGATTACCAGAGAGTCCTGAGATGACAGCCCTAATACAGGCTCTGCTCCACAGTTACCACCAACTCAGTGCAATGTGCAATCATTTTGAGCGAGAGCGAGGAGTGAGAGATGGGGAAGGAGAGAAATTGCGTGGATTTAATACACATGTCTCACAGGCGGTAATTTGCACCGCCTAACTGCCTAACACTGGTCTTTGAGGATTAGGGGGTACTTGCAATGAGGCTCATTTGCATAAGAAGGTGGCAATTTTGCGCTGTGTTTATGAATATTCCCTAATTTACATTCATTCAAATTGGACCAGCGCAGCCAGGAGCAGCAGTGCAGTTTGGGTTCAGTTTGTGTGCATTTCACCCTTTGAGTATGTTTTGAGGATCGCGCTCTATTTTTTTTCTGTCATTTGCACAGGTTTAGCTGTTGCCAAAGCATTGCAATCCTTTTGAGGTTCTGGCCCTCTGTGTGTTACATCTACATTGGTGAATGTGAAAAATCTGTCCACAGTTGGTCAGTGGGCTGTTGGGGAACATTATACTCCACTAGCACAACGTTCTTCCCCACTTACGTTATGTCGCCCGACATTGAACATAGCAAAACTGATCCCAGGAAAGTCCTTTTCCCAAAATGTTGACGATTTCCTAACTGTGGTACAGGGCAGACAGTTTGCCCCCTCCATCTTATAATTTTTTCTTTTCTTGTACACATCCAGTTATTTGATGCTATTAAATGTCCATGCTCTTGTTCCATCTATCCGTATTTGACTGAACCAGAAAAGACTCTTTTGAACCTCCCGAAGCTGTTAAACGATGGAATATTACTTAAAACTCTCAGCATTTTCAAGCACTGTTTGAATAAATAGATTTACAATAGACAAAATCTTAGTGGATCGACATGAGCAGAAATGTATTCTTACTCACAAATCCATGTTGTGTGTTTATTTTTCAGGTTACTAATGAAAACTCTTCTGATTCAACACAAAGACAACCTGCTGACGGGCAGGACCTGCCTTATGCCACTGTGAGATTTTCGAAAAACCACAATACTCCTGTCTACTTCAGCGTTGTTAAGGCTAAATCAAAAAGACCCAAAAAGAAGGAGGTTGAGAGGAAAGAAGAAGATGAAGATGTGCAGTATTCTGTGGTTAACTTTAAACGTGGTGGTGCCACAGAGTGAGTATACAAAGGATGTTGTGCTTTTGTCAGTGTTTGTTCAGCTGCTAGCAAGATCATTCAAGACGTCATGAGTTGACTTTGATTGAATTTTCAGGTAGGAGCATTTCTAGTATCTTATGTACTTTAAGTTTGCTTGCACACATAGTTCAGCTAAAATTTAGATACTCCTCGTTTATTTTGGCAAATAAGTCAGCAGTACGTTATCCCTCTGCATCTCACTTATTCGTTGTGAACTCCATTATGTAGAATACCCCTTATCTTATTTGGGGTCCAGAGGCCAGGATCCTACCCCGGCTGACATTGGTAGAGAGGCAGGGTATACCTTTAACTAGTCACTAGCCAATCCCCAGGCCACATAGAGGGACCGAAAACCGTTCACTCTCACACTCAAGGGCAATTTGAAGTCACTAGTTAACCTAACCAGCACATGTTTGATCTGTGGGAGGAAGCCAGACTCCCCGGAGAGAACCCAAGCATGCACGGAAAGAACACGCAAACTCCACACAGAAAGGCCCCCACAACCTGGGGATTGAACTGGTGACCTTTTGCTGTGAAGCATGTACACTACCTGCTGTAACACTGTGCCACCACAATGAGACAGTCAGCTGTAAAATATATTTTACATGGTGTTTGAGCGAGGCTGTGAGGCCATGGTGTTCATCATATTTTTTTAATTACATGAAATAAACACTTTGAGGATGCACACAACTGCTCCATTAATGCCTGATACAGCGTTTGGACGTTGTACCACAGTTCCCTAGCCTTGCAGAGCAGACAGACCTGCCTGATTCTGAAATCCTGCAGGTCCATCTTGCCAGCCTCTGTTGTCCAACAAATTCACTCAGCTGAATTCTTAACGGCCCAATCAGGGAAGAGAGACGAGGGCTGCAGAATGCAGACGTGACAACAACCAGAAGTTGAGAAAGGACATGCCAATTAGCCTATTGTCCTCATGGCTAATCAGTGAAACTTGGCGAAATCTCCCCTCCTCAGAAGTTTACTTGCAGGGATTGTCTTTGTGACACGAACACAGGAAGGACCCAGAAGCGTAGTAGCAGTTGTGGCTCACGATAACCAGACTTAATTTGACAGATCTTGAATAAACAGTTCAGTGCGGGGATCGAATCCGCGAGCCTTGTCCTGCTGACGGGCAGGACCTGCCTTATGCCACTGTGAGATTTTCGAAAAACCAGGATGCTCCTGTCTACTTCAGCGTCATTCAAGCTAAATGAAAAAGAACCAAAAAGAAGGAGAAAGAAGAAGATTAAGATGTGCAGTACTCTGTGGTCAACTTTAAACGTGGTGGTGCCACAGAGTGAGTATACAAAGGATGTTGTGCTTTTGTCAGTGTTTGTTCAGCTGTTATCTAGATAACACGAGACGTTATCCGTCGACTTTGATTGAATTTTCAGGTAGTGGTCATCACACAAAGGAGAAGTGATTTGATTTTGGTGGTGATCTAAATCTGGATGGGGATCCTGGAAGTTTTTTAGATTTGCTAAAAGTGTGAGAGATGGCAGTTTTCCACATTTTTGTTAATAAGCCAGTAAGCTCTAAACTAGTATTGATGTAATTTTTTTGCTATGCTGGTCATGGTGATTTGGTGATTTGACTGACTTTCTTTGACAGATCTTGAACAAACACAGTTCAGTGCGGGGATCGAATCCGCTAGCCTTGTCTTGCCGGTCCGGTGCTTTAACCACTCGACCACACTGGAGATGAACAGCAAATGGACACTCAGTCTTTGTAGACGAACAGGAGAGGTGAGGGGGGGATCGAACCCGAGCCTTTGTTCAGGGATCCGATTAGCAGACCACTCAGCCACACAGGAGACTCACTCTCACTTGGCAACACAGAGGCTTTCAGGAAGACTGGGACTGGACTCACTCCGTCTTTAGTGTGCGGGGATGAACTGGAAAACTAGGGAAAACCACCACAGATCACGATTCACTAACTCGGTGTCAAGGACAGGCAGGAGGGTCGGATGCCAGGAAAGCCACCACAGGTCAGGATACACAGAAAGATGCTCAGTGTTGGAGAAAGAAGGCGAGGTCGACAGCCGGGACTCAGGCAGACGGGTAAGTGAAGAACAGAAGCTAGTCGATATCTTGCAGTCAAGCCGAGGGTCACGCGTAAAGGGCAGAACCAGGAACAAAACTTGTCGGCAACGGGTGATCAATCCAGAAGACAGGTCTGGAGTTCTCAGCATGAAGGCGAAGACAGTCTGACACTGACTGTAAGTGGAGCAGGGGTTTAAATAGGTGACTTGATTGCAGCAGATGAGGTGCAGATGTGAGCAGGGGTGCAGGTGAGCTGAGTTGGACTGATTAGGCTGAAGCTGGAATGTGGCAGGCTGAGGCAGAGATTGAGACTGTGACACTTGAAGAGGTTCATGTCACATATGTGTTAAATGAATCATCTGTGAGGTACATTTTAGTGTATAAGGCCAATAGCTGTTAGCAGCTAAGTTCGCGGCTAACGGCTAATGACCATTAACTGTTGTTAGCTGTTAGAAGCTAAGTTAGCCGCGATGGCTAACGTCCATGAACTGTTTTTAACTGTTGTTAGCTATTAGCCGCTACATTAGCCGCTACGTATGCTACATTTTGGGGGGCAACTCTGCTTGATGTGGATTGATCTGTGATGAATGTGACGAGCCAAACGATTGTCCAATCACAAGCTTGTGTTTTGTTTTATTAATGGTCTACCACTGAAACAAATTTAAAGGGCTCCTACCCAGATGGACTAGAGAAATATTTCTGTGGCAGCTGTAGGTTATACTTTACTTTTACCGTCACTGTGCAGCACATTTGTTATCTTTTTTATTTTTTGATGTGCTATTTAACAAAGTGGATGATTGGACGAGGATGTGAAACATTCGACAGGCTTTCTCTTCCGGACTGAGTGAGTGTTGGAGAGGAAACCAAGTGAAAAATTTGGAAAAGCTGAAACTTCACCATAGAGCAGAACTCAGTCTGCTAGACTCTCTGTGTGAACCTACCAACTGGGATTCTTGTTTCATGTTATAACCCTAAATTTTCTTTTATAAATTCACAGGTCTACACACCAGGCGACTCTGGAGGATGCTTCTGCTCTTTACAGCACAGTCGCCAAGAAACCAAGAGGCCGAACGCAGTGGAAACATGTGCACTAATTCTGTGTCCTCACAGACTCTTAATAAGATTTATGTCTCTGGATGGACTTTTAAAGAACTAAAAAAAAAAATCTGCATCATAAAATGTGTCTTTTTATGCTTAATTTCTTTAGTAGTTCTAGTTCGTATATTAAGTAATTCTGAAATCTCTCTCACAACAACAGTGTCTATACACAGTAATTTCTTAGTGGACATTGCAACAGAATATTTCCACCCACAATAGAATGTATAGTTTCACATACATTAAGATAATTACATATATTTTCATATTTAATATATTAACTTGGTAACACTTTACTTAAAGGTCTAGTTTATAATGCATTAGAAGCACATGCATAAGACGTTATAATGCATGTATAATGCTTCATAAGTGTCATCATAATGGTGTATGACCATGTATAAGAATTTGTACCAAGGTTTATAAATTATTACAAGTGTGGACGTAATGTATTATAATCAAGCCTTTATAATGTTTTATAAAGGCTTTATAATGTAGGCTTTATAAGGCAGTAGGCTTTTTAATGTTTTATACCTGCATAGAGTATGCAGGTATAAAAGCATGAAGCATTATACAAGCATTATAACGTCTTATGCATGTGCTTCTAATGCATTATAAACTAAACCTTTAAGTAAAGTGTTACCATTAACTCTTGTCTTGTGCGTTGTTATTGTTTTGTAAGAAAAGATGTCAAGGTATTTATATAAGTTGGACTGTAGAAATAGCTGATGAGTTTTTTTCCTATTACCAATCTTATACAGTATATGGTGCTTATTTCTTTCTTTTGTAACGTGATTATGCTGTAATGTAGTTTTGTAGTTGTTTCTCCAAACTTCAGCACAGTACTGGAGATACAGCAGAACTGAAGAACAGTAGAGAGTGTGAAGTGTTTATAACTGCAATGCTTTTTGAAACCTTGGATTGTTTGTTTATTTTGTGATTTCCAGTTAAGTTTTTTCCAGATTTTCCAGATTTCCAGTTAATATTTACCCTGTGACTCCAAAATAACACTAATTTCTTCTTACTTACATTAAAAGATAACTTCTAATTAAACTATGCCTCCAACTTCTTCATCTAGTCATGGATTATCTCCTGTAACTGTTTTAAATTATTGCTGGGACAAAAATATCCTAGCTTCATCAGTTCAGATACTTGACAGATGTCATTGATGTCAAGAATAAATAGTTTAGGTCTGAATTAGGACCCCTGTGGGACACCTGAAGCAATGTCCAAACAAAGCAGAGAAATGATTTTCACACATTCTCATAGTTCCAGTTAACTTGTTTTTAAATTTTTTATTTTTTTTCTACCAAGCCTTCAAAAGTTTTTGTCCAGTTAAGTCTTCTTTTTACAGGCATTTTGTAAGCCAGTAGTTAATCAAAACAAGATAAAAAAAAATAATGAAATAAATGCATTTTATGCACTGTTCATGTCTGTTTTATTATAAACATTATCTCATTATTAATTCAGTTGTGGGTTTTTTATCTTTAACAGAAGGGTACAACAATTTTGTGTTGTTGGAATATATATGTATTAGGGCTGTCACTTTAGCGCATTAATTAGATTAATTAATTACACCGCAAATTAATGTGTCAAAAAAACTAATCGTGGGGTGCTGGTTTGGCGGAGTGGTTGGCAGTCAGGCGCCCCATGTACGTGCTTCTGCCGGTCCAGGTTTGAATCCCGCCTGTGACCAGTTTGCAGAGTGTCTTCCCCTACTCTCTCAACCCCTTTCTCAAGCCTATCCACTGTCTCTCTCCTATCAATGGAGGCACAAAATGCCCAATGAATACATAAAAAAAAAAAATAAATTAATCGTGATTAATCATAGCACACAAACATTTTGATATTGTCCAGCTGGAGGACCCGTATGTGGCGTCTCTAGTCAAACCAAACAAACCCAGGTGACAACAGGAATGGCATATTTAAGACTTTGTCTTATTCTATTTTTGAATTTATTCATCTATATTAGTAATACATTCTTTAATAATGCATCAGGCCTAATTGTTTTGCTGGATGTCCTCGACCTTTTTCTTTTTGAATTTGATTTATGAAACACACTTAAAGTGTAATTTGAGTTGCCTGATTGAGCTTAGAATTTTCTGGACATGTTGCCCTGACTTTGGTTTAATTTAGTCACCAATAAAAATGTGGATTTCCAAATCTTCACTTCTTAGTGTATTCATTTGATTAGTCATGCACTACAATTTTATAATATCCTAGAATTCAAATTCTTTTTATTTGGGTACTTTAAGCAGATATGAGATTAAAATGCAGTAGATTACATTAATTAATTGTAAATCTGGTTATTAATTAGATTCATTTTTTTAATCATCTGACAGCACTCATATACATATATATATTTATATATATATATATACATCTCTCTCTCTCTCTCTCTCTCTCTCTCTCTCTCTCTCTCTCTCTCTATATATATATATATATATATATATATATATATATATATATATATATGTGTGTGTATATATATATATATATATATATATATGTGTATATATATATATATGTGTATATATATACATATGTAGAGAGGTGAAAACAATTGTCAAGAAAGAGAGTAGGACATAGGTAAAATGAAGGTTAAATATACAGATAAATCAGCCCTCCCATACATTTTTTTGTATTTTAGTTATTTTTGTTTATGTTTTCCTAATTCAATCACTCTTTGAAGGTTTTTGTGCAGTTTCAGTTCTATAGTGCTATTCCACACCCAGACGCTGGATGGCGCATTGCGCTGGTGACAGAGAGAAGTGTGCGCACACTGAGGAAGAATTAACCTTCCTGCTGTGAGGATATCAGCTCAACATGTGTGCCTCTTTTCTTCTTTGTCACAGGTCAGTAAAACACTTGTAATTGTTTGTAGAATGCAGTCTCTGACAGAAGAATACACTACTTATCAGACTGTTTGCATAAATGATGAACTGAAACGATTTTCAGAATGAAATGTGTATAAGCAGTGACTCGAGGCTGCATGCTAACAGATGCTAATGCTAGTGGACTTAGACTGTGGAGTAGTATCTGTGTGGAAATCTAAACACCAAAACAGCTGAAAAACTAGTGAGTGCACATAAAAAAACAATTTACTTTTGTTCCAAATTCACTTTCCACTTAGAGATAGTTTTCCTGCATTGTTATTTTCTGGTAAATAATCACAGTTAATTGATGTTTTTGTGTGTTTCAATGCCAAGACCAGAAAAGTTACTTTGTAGTAGGGGTGGGCGATTAGCAAAAATAACACATCAGGATTTTTTTTAAAAATTACACGATCACGATTTTATCATAATTCTTTTTACGTTGATTTTTTTCTAGACTAATTTGCATGTTTGACAATTTTTTCGCTATGTTTAACATATAAAACATGTAAAACCCTAAAAGAAAAAAAGACAATTAAAGTCAAAGAAACTTTCTGAACAGGTTTTAATTTAAATAGAGCCATTTTTAAAAATATGTGCAATAAATGTAAACATAAAGGGTAATGAACAACAATATCAACAATATCTCTTAAAGTGCAACAATTAAGAAAATGTTATCTAACTGTAATGTCTATAATCTGAGTGAATAATACAGCTGCTTTAGAACAGATTTTTGTTCAGACATCTTCAAGCTTTTATCTCAAGCTTTTCTCTTTCCGCCATGGCTTCACACTACATAACCAAACAGGAGATCCCACCATGCACTGCCCGTAATGTGCTACGATTGGTTAGTCGGGTACACTTCAAAGTCTCTGTGCCCACACAGACGATCTGATGATCTTTCTGCTTTATGAGATCATCCCACCGTTATAATAATCCTTGACGATTTTGTCTCGTCATATCACAATCTATCTATCTATCTATCCATCTATCTATCTATCTATCTATCTATCTATCTATCTATATGTATATAGGTAGATAGATAGATAGATAGATAGATAGATAGATAGATATGTGGGAAAGAGTCCATAGAAAGTGTTTGAGGAGGACAGAACTTTTCAGAAGCATATCAAGCAGGTGATTGGACAAGTATTTCTTCAATCACATTTATACATTTATCCTCAAGTCCTGCTTGTGGCTCCCACCTCATGCTGCTTTAAGGGACTCTGATTGGACTGTGCTTTTTTGGGCTGCTCACGATTATTGTAGGTTGAATCTTGGCGAGATGGATCTGTCTGATTACAGCCAGTGAATCAGATGGATCCAGCTGCTGTGCAAGGTTATGTAAACCCTGCAGGGGCCACCATGTGGATACACCTGACCCTTGCAGCTTATTTTACTTCAAGAGCCTGAAATTAGTCATTGTTTAGTTCCCTGTTTCCAGTCTTATATCAACTTCAAGCACTGTTTGAATTTAACTGAAGCAAATATGTGTGAAAATAAATGCTCAAATTAGTCGTTATCAGTTATCTGTGTACCAAACAACTGATCATTGCCAGAAAAACTGTTTTGGACCAGTCTAGTTTCTGCAGTTAGTGCATGTGCCTCACAGCAAGAAGGTTCCTGGTTTGATCCTTGTGTCTGTGTGGAGTTTGCATGTTCTCTCTGTGCATGCATGGGTTCTTTTCAGCAGTCAAGTTTCCTTACACAGACTAAAAACCTGCTCATTAGGCTGATTGGTGAGTCTAAATCTCCCTTATGTGTGAGTTTGAGCATAACTGGTTTTCAGCCTCCCCATATGGCCCTGTGGCGGGCAGATCAGAGTGTGCCCTGCTCTCACCCGGTCTCAGCACAGCCCCGAAGCCTGAAAGGGATAAGTGGTTGGATACTTGTGCCATCCCTTCTTAGAACATTATCAATTTTTCCTCCTTAAATGACAGGAAACTTCTTTCACTTTACGAAAGTGTATTATTATTCTTTCATTTGTTTTGAAACCTTTTCCCTTAACATTTAACAGTAGGAATGTTCACAGAAAGAAAGTTTGTGTCCCAGTAATATATTTTGTCAATATATCTGACAAAATGGCCGGTCTGGATCATAGGCCAGTCTTTGTTTTATAGTTTACTCAGTAACAGCATTAATCCATCATCAGAGCTCTCAGCAGCAGGACTGTGATGACTCCACGAGGGGGCAGTGTTGTAAAGAATTTAGGGAAACTTCAGCGATAAAGAGGGCCATGATCATGTTTTCACGCTGTCAGAGGGTCACACTACAACCTGCAAGACACTTATTATTTGATATTTATATTTACTTTATTCAATAAAAACATAAAATACAGCTTTTACAAGAATGAGCTATACTTACATTCATGTTTTGAACAGATGTACAAACAATATCATAGAATTCAAGCTCACTGAAGTTACTTTGCATTTGTTAATATTTACTTTTTTGCAGTACATAATGTCTATTTAGTTAACATAAACATATGAAGTGATAAATATGGAGCATTTAAAAAAGAGGTCAGTTAAACCCCTTAAACTGTGTCTAAAAAAAGGAAAGATTATAATCCATTCACCAAATATTCCTATGAAAATAAATTTGTTTAATTAATAATAATTTTGGATAAAAACAGAAGCTTATTGTTAGCTTAAACCATGTCACTTTTAGGAGTGCTCTAAATAATTTACTGTTTTATGTTATTTTGGGGGGGATAATGGTAGAGGATATAGATCTGAGTTGTTGTTTTTTTTGTTTTGGAAAAATATCGCCAGAACTTTTTAAAACTAACTTACTTTTCCTTGGTCATTTCCTTCTTTTGTTTTATTTTTCTAACTTTGTTGTTTATTTAATGCTGAAGAAGAATGTTTAGGGTTTGAATGATATTTCAAGTTTAAAAGAAAAGCCCAAAGAAACTTTCTTTTTCAACGTAAATCATAGTTACAGATAGCTTTATCTCATTTTGAAGTATTAGAGCCACAAGTAGGAAATAAGGTTGAAAATTTTATAATGTAAGACAAAAAATCAGCCAGCATTGTTTTTCTTTGTTTAGCTTCAACCTTTTTCTTTTCCAGATAATAAACTAAACATTACTACTTTTGGTGATATTGATAGTTCTGAGTGTTTTTGTTTGTTTGTTTTGGCATAATATAACCAAGTCTCTTCAAACTGAACTTATTTTTCATTGGTAATTTTCTACTGTTTTATTTTTCCTAACTTTATTGTTGACTTTATGTTGTAGAAGAATGTTTAAGTTTTGAACAATATTTCAAATAAATAAAGCCCAAATGAACTTTCTTTTTCAGTCATGAAGTTTAAATTTTTTCACGCAAAACAAAAACAGCATTGTTTTATTTTTTTGGCTTTAACCTTTAGTTTTTTTTCTAGGGAACAAAATAAGCATTACAGGCCAACAATTTTAACGTTTCAGTTCTCCCACTGCTGCTTTTGTATTCATAAAACTGAACAGACTCTTCGCTCTTAAGTTGTTGACAAAGTTAAATTACAGTATGAATTTCCAGTCTGTCCTGTGACAAATTTGTGGATGATCCCTAACTGCTGCTGGGCGGAGCTTTGGGAAGAGTTGCCATGTCAGCTAAAAACAAGCGACTCTGGGCTGCTTCTTTCTCAAATGAAGTTACTTAGTTGTGTTTCTGATTAAAAATACAAATTCAGTAACTCTGAAAATATTTTAGTGAAACCTTAAAAGCAGAAGTCTCTGTGTGACTGTAGACTCAGACCTGAACTTTAACAGCCACATAGAGAGGGTTACAACATCAACCGACAACAACTTTAAAAATGAAGCAAGAATCAAATGATTCCTGTCTGAAGACACAGATACTTGTTCACTGTTTAATTTAAAGGAACACCACATCCATAATAATAATGCCAAATAGCCCCTTTAATATCTGTTGAGGTATCTTAGTAGTCTGTGAAAGTTTATTCATTTCTAATGCAAAGTGTTCACAGACAGAAATCCACTTTTGTAAAATGTATTCAAATTATGCACAATTTACAAAAATTGAAGATTTTAAAAAATTGGGAGACAAAATGTAACTTCCTGCACCTTCTTGTTCTATCAGCTGCAAAAGATATTCCCTTGAACATAAAAAAGAAATATTGAAATATACAAAATATGCAGCTTAATCCAGTTATTCCTGATGATAATTTGTGGCTGTCTAAATTCCCAGGGCACACAAGGCCTCCCTCAGTGGCACACACCTGAGCCTAACCACCAATTTTTCCAGATTTTGTGACTGAAATAATGGACCAGGTCTGTGAAAAAAATAAGCCCGCAACAAGAAATGTCAAGCTAATTTTTTCATCTAGTATGATACAATAGTTTTTTTAAAGAACAAATCTTCATGAACATTACATTTCAGTTTCACAGAGACCTTTTTTATGTGGCTCTTAGTTTACTTATTCAACATCCTTTAGTTTGGAATTGGAACATCCTTTTCTTTACACAGAAGTGAATAGACAGCTCCTGTTATTAGAACAGTGATATCTACATTAGAAATAAATGTAAATCTGCCTAGAAGGATTTCTTTTAGATGGAAGCATCATTTTTGCCCCTCTTTTAACTGTAAAATTTACATTTGTGTTTGGAGGGGATTGAAATAGATTGTGTGGGGCGGACATTAGCTCAGTTGGTCGAGCGTCTGCCCCATGTACGGGGGCTGCCAACCCCCAGCGGACCATGATGAAATATTGGCGAAACTGATGAGGTTTTGGATGATTAATGCAGTTTTAGGAGCGGCGCTATACATGCCCCGTGTGCTACCATTATACAGATGTCCGCCACTCAATTGTGGATCTAAATATCTCCCGAAGCACTGTTCGGATCAGGAAAGCCTTCTGGGGGAGTATATTGTTCTACTTCATTCTATAAACAATGTGAAAGCTGTAGAAACCAAACTTATCCTTTAATATTCATGACATCTGTCAAGTATCTGAACTCATGGAGCTAGAATATTTTTGTTCCAGCAATAATTTGAAAATGTTACAGGAGATAATCCATGACTAGATGAAGAATTTGAAAGCATAGTTTGACTATAATAAGTTATCTTTAAATATAAATAAGATAAAATTAGTGTTATTTTGGAGTCACAGGGTAAATATGCAGGTCCAGATAGAGATAGGTGGGGTTGAGATTGAAAGGGTGTCAAGACAAATTTCTGGGGATGGTCATGGAAACAAGCTTAACTGGAAATCCCAAATTAAACATATTCAGTCAAAAAGCATTGCAGTTATAAACACTAAAGTCACTAATCACATTACAAAAGAAAGAAATAAGCACCATATACTGTATAAGATTGGTTATATGGAACACACTCATCACCTATCTCTACAGTCAAACTTATTAGAATATCTTTACATCCTTTCTTATGAAACAGTAACAATACACAAGACAAGAAACAATTACCAGAAAACATCCAGGGTGTTACAGTCTGAGGGATCAACACAACTTTAAAACATTAAGTTGATTCACAAACATGAAAAGCTTCTGTGTATCAGTTATTGGTGTGAACATATGGAACAGTTTAAGTGAGGAAATGAAGAAATGTCCAGGTAAAAACAAGTTTAAATAATGTACAAAAAAGATGATATTCACATGATAATATAATGCAGAGTTAAGTGGTGTGATACTATGATATGGTTATTGCTATAAAATAATGACGTTTGAGAATTCTGTGTATCTATCTTCTAGTTAAAGGTGTAGTCAGCGATGTGTGAGAAAACGAGTGGAGAGGTTGTTTATAAACAAATTAAGACCCGCCTCTCCCTTCATACCTCACCCCTGGCTCCACCCCTGAAAGCTGATGGACGTTCATCGTCATGGAAACGGCCGTAGAAACTGCGTAGCTGACCAACTGAGCTAAGGTAACCCAGACTCATCAGACAATAGTAGCCACCACTCGACTGCCATTATTGATAACATCACAACAACAGTACATTCTGGCAGATTAGACAATAAGATGAATGCTCGACGGCTGTTACTGTTATGTGAAGCACCACAAAGCTAATGTTGCTTACCTGTCCAGCAAAAAGACAGCAACATCCGAGTCCGTTTTCAGGTCTTTTAATTGGCAGTGTTCCCTCCACCGTTAGAAAGCAACACCAATGTTGACCCGGGTCTTTGATCTTTCATGGTCATAGTCCTTCTTTTTCATTTTTCACTCCTCTGACCTTTTTCTTTTGGGCTGTTTTTCAGCCATTGCTACTGCACCTATTGTATCTCTCTCTCTTACGCTAACTGCGCACGCTACACAACCTACTACTCCCCCTCCCCCCTCTGTCTGATCTGCACATGAGTATGATCGCCCCCTGGATGTGTGGGCGGGGGTATACTCTGTTTTGGTGACTCGGCCCAAGCCACAGTATTTACCTGCTGAAATTCAGAGCCAAGGCTGTGTATTGAAAACAGACTTTTTTTTAAACTTATGGTGACATCTTGTGGATGGAGAGGAGAAATACAGTGATTTTGAAAAATAGTGCATTAGATTAGAAGATTAGAAGATCGTTGACTACACCTTTAATATATTAAATATGAAAATATATTTAATTATCTTAATGTGTGTGAAACCATACATACTATTGTGGGCGGGAATATTCTGTTGCAATGTCCAATAAGATATTACTGTGTATGGACACTGTTGTGGGTATGTGCATGTGCAGTATATCTATAACATCTTTATTGGTGTTTGACAAATTGTTTGAGAAAAAGATGGGAATGAATATGATTTTTACTGCCCAACTCCTTTTGAATATGTTTACTCGCTATTGTCTTGTTTGCTGTCTTCTGTCTTTGACAGTGATTTTGTTTTAACTTCATATTCAAAATAAATAACAAAAACCAAATTAAAAAAAAACAAAAACGTTTAAGTATTAAAAAGACACATTTCACAATGCAGAAATTTTACATTTGTACAGAGCTCCTCAAAAGTTCATCCAGAAAAATAAAACCTGTTCAGAGTGTGAGGAAACAGAAGCAGTGTACATGTTTCTACTGCGTTCGACCTCTTGGTTTCTTGGCGACTGTGCTGTACAGAGCAGAAGCATCCTCCAGAGCTGCCTGATATGTAGACCTGTGAATTTATAGAAGAAAATTTAGGGTTAAAACTAATACAAGCACCATAGTATTTAGGGTAGGTTCACATGGAGAGTCTAGCAGACTAAGTATTTTTGTTGTTTTTTGTCATTTTTTGTGATATCGATAGTGGGTAGAGATCTGAGATTTTTGTCAAGGACAAATTTAACCAAATCTTTTCAAAACTTACTTATTTTCTCTTATTTTCTTACTTAATTTTCTCTCTTTGTTTTATTTTTTCTAACTTTGTTGTTGACTTTATGTTGAAGAAGAATGTTCACCTTTTGAATGATATGTCAAATGAAAAAAAGCCCAAAGAAACTTTCTTTTTCAACATAAATGATAAGGAGTGACAGGAAGACAGAGGATGTGAAGGAGCAGCAGCAGTAGCCTACAAGTATTATCTTTTATTTATGATATAATGCAACTGGAATCATAATTTCTCTGAGGGAGTCTTCCCGAAGGGATTAATAAAGTACCATCTAATCTAATCTATAAATCATAGTTATAGATATTGTAATCTCATTTTGAAGTATTAGAGCCATAGAAAGGAAATAAAAGTTGAAATTTTATTATGTAAGACAAAAGCAGCCAGCATTGTTTTACTTTGTTTAGCTTTTCCCAGGGAATTTACTTAACATTAAAGACCAGCAATTTTAACATGTCTTTTCTTCCTGTTTTCACAACACTGCCACTTTTGCAGCATAAAACTGAAAAGACTCTTGCTCTTGAGTTAAAAGATAAATTACAGACTGAACTTCCGGTCTGTCCTGTGACAAATTTGTGGATGATCCCCAACTGTGCGTTCACACCAAAAGAGGCAAAAGCGGCTAAAGCGGCAACGACGCCGGAAGTTAATAAAAAAAAAAAAAAAAAAAACCAGATGAGAAGTTGAGCTTCATTCAACTTTATGGTTATTAGCTATGACGCAGTTCAGCGGCAAACGGTGGCAACCAATCAGAGTAGAGATGTCCTTCGACTAAGCGGGCCCTAAAGGACAACGCATGTAACTTCGGTTCCTAGTTCCGGCGTCTCGAGTCCTGGATGACACACTGCACAACAAAGCATTTTATCAGCAGAATTTGAAAACGAAGTGCCATTTAAAAAGAGCAAAAATGCGTCTGTTCTCTCTCTATTAGCGGAAGAATGCAGAAAAAAATGGATAGGTCTGAAGAACCACTACAGGAAGGAGAAGAGGAGAGAGAAAGACAGGAGGAGAAGTGGGTCTGCTGGAGGTGTGGGCCGTGTGTGGCGGTATGCCTCCGTGATGGGGTTTTTGGACCCATTCTCGGAGGAGCGTCCTTCCACCTCCAACCTTGATGAATGTCCTGTGGAGGGCGAGGAGAGCAGGGAAGATGAGGGAGAGACAGAAGAGTGTGTCACACACACACACGAACACACACTGTGCAAATACGCGCTCCTTACCACCACAGGATTTTAGTATATTTCAAAACTGTAAAGTTTTATGTCGTGGATAAATCAATATTATCTCCTCTGTAAATTGCTTCCTGCCTGTCAATCTGCTCGTGACTGATTAGATGGTGATTTTACGTTATGTTCATGCTATGTTTTAAGCTGAAGTTGAACAACATCAAGCAGCTGCTGCTGTGAAGAAGTCTGCTGCGCAGCTCCTTTAAATGACAAGCAAGATTTTACGTTGACGTCAGTCAAGTGACGAGCGGCCAAAGCGGCTGAAATATTTGGCTGCTTTGGCCACTGTCTACTTTCTCAGGCGTGCTTGCCGCTTTGGCCGCTTTTGCCTGTTTTGGTGTGAACGTTTTGGGAAGAGTTGCCATGTCCACTATAAACAAGCGACTCTGGCCTGCTTCTTTCTCAAATGAAGTTACTTAGTTCTGTTTCTGATTTAAAATGCGAATTAAGTAACTCTGAAACCCTTAAAAGCAGAAGTCTCTGTGTGATTATAGAACCAGACCTGAACTTTAACAGCCATATTGATATGGTTACAACATCAACCGACAACAACTTTAAAAATGAGACAAGAATTAAATGATTCCTGTCTGAAGACACAGAAACTTGTTCATGTTTTAATTTCAAGGTACACCACTTTCATAATAATGCCGAAAAGCCCCTTTAATATTTGTTGTGATACCTTAGTAGTCTGTGAAAGTTTGTTCATTTTTAATGCCAAGTGTTTTAAGACAGAAATCCACTTTTGTAAATGTATTCAAGTTATGCACAACTTATACAATTTTGAAGATTTCATAAAATTGAGAGACAAAATGTAACTTCCTGGACCTTCTTGTTCTATTAACTGCAAAAGATATTCCCTTTAATATTAAAAAATATATATTACAGTGCATCACAGTGTTAAGGGTAGGTTCACATGGAGAGTCCAGCAGACTGAGTTCTGCTCTGTGGTGAAGTTTCATCATTACCAAATTTTTCTCTTGGTTTCCTCTCTCACACTCACTCACTCAGTCAGGAAGAGAAAGCGTGTCAAATGTGGTTTCATATCCTCGTCCAATCATCCACTTTGTTAAATA
The DNA here is from genome assembly GCA_036419115.1 of Scarus forsteni. Lineage (NCBI taxonomy): Eukaryota > Metazoa > Chordata > Actinopteri > Labriformes > Labridae > Scarus > Scarus forsteni. Next base: position 1,801,178 of record JAZDUH010000216.1, on the reverse strand, counting down.
GCACATCCAAAAATAAAAAAGATAACAGAAGTGCTGCACAGTGACTGCCTGGGCTGTAAAGTATAACCTACAGCTCCATCAGTCAGGGGTGGGGGCTGTTGTACACCGTCCAAATGCTGTATCAGGCATCAATGGAGCGGCTAAATGCATCCTCAAAGAGTTTATTTCATGTAATTAGAAAAAATATGATGAGCCATGGCCTCACATCCTCACCTAAAAACCATGTTGTATTTTACAGCTGACTGTCTCATTGTGGTGGCACAGTGTCACAGCAGGTAGTGCACATGCCTCACAGCAAGAAGGTCACCAGTTCGATCCTCAGGTTGTTCAGGCCTTTTTGTGTGGAGTTTGAATGTTCTTTCCGGGAATGCTTGGGTTGTCTCCCGGCACTCCAGCTTCCTCCCACAGACCAAACACATGCTGGTTAGGTTGACTGGTGACTTCAAATTGCCCTTGAGTGTGAGAATGAGCGGTTTTCAGTCTGTCTATGTGGCCCTGGGATTGGCTGGTGACTGGTTTAACATGTACCCTGCCTCTCTACCAATGTCAGCTGGGATAGGATCCTGGCCCCTAGACCCCAAATAAGATGAGGGCTATACTAGAAAATGAAGGACAGTTTGGAGTGAAAGCTTCTTGAAGCTCACGGCCACAGGAAACCACACGCAGATTACAGAGGGGGGTTTTGATGCTGACAGCTAATATCGTAAGAGGACAGGACTCTGTTCTTCTGAAATGGGAAATTGAGTAAATTCTCAAAGAGGAAGTCACCTGTATAAACACTATACTGCCAAAGTTTTTCACTGAAAAACATGAACCCATCTCTAAGACTGTAACTGTTCAAGCTGTGAATCTAACACCATTGTTTTTTACTTCACAAACTTTGTTGCTCTGCTCAGTAAGACAATTTAATGTTGAAATAATCAATCAGTAAATGAACGTTCTACCTTTCTGTTTTGCTCTGCATCTCTCTGAGTTTACGAGGATGAGAACTCGGCCAAAAATGAGAGAAGCCTGCACCATGTGACAGCAGGTACATGGTGCAGGCTGCCTGTAAGGTGCATTATAGGCACTTTATCAAATAGTTTATTAAATACGCAGATGACACAGATTTAGTGCGCCTCCTGTGTGACAATGAAGAGCACCACAGGTATTTTTTTTTTCTCCCCTTGTTTGCATTGTCTTTTCAGCTGGGCTGATGACAGCATTAGAAAGATCAATGCATTTTTTTCCAGCAGTTGAAGATATGTGAGTATGATTCACTGCTACAGTGACCATCACCAGTCCTCCCTGCAGGCTACTCCATCAAATCAAACTTTATTTAACCCCTGATGTGAGCTGAAGGGGAGGGCCGTGCCACACTACAGTGTGAAAGAAGGAGAAATAGTGACAGACAGGACAAGATGAGACAAGACAAACAGAAAGGAAGACAGACAGGCAGTGTTACTGATTGAGCAGTCCAAGTGTTATGCTGATCCAAGCTCCTACAGGAATTGACGGCAGTAAGAAACCAGGGACACCAGAGAGGTGGGGTCTTGATAGCTGGGGGAGGTGAGTACACAAGGATCAGATATGGAGGAACATGCATCGCAGGATGTGAGCAGATGTGTTAAAGTGTCCAACTCAGCAAGTTCAGATGTGAAGAACTATTTCTTTACAGTAAGTCTCGACAGGAGCTTGAGTGTCTGTACAAGCATGCATGTGAAGTGGTCACCGAATACCCAGAAAGTTGCCCCCCTCCAGGGAGATCACGGCCACCGGCACATCCCGGGCCACCAGGGCACCCGAGACCCACCACACAGACCCCAGAAGCCACCGGGCCAAGGAACAGCCCCTGGACCCAAGGGGGGCACCGACCCACCCCCAGAGGCACCAAGGACAACACCTAGGAGTCCAGGATGGGGCAAACCCCGCAGACAGCACCCACCTCAACCAACCACCCGCCCACCCAGCCCCAAGCCACCCCCACCCCCAACACCCGGCCACCGCCAACCTCCCACAGCAGGCCAGAGGCCCCAGGCCCCCCAGGAGCCAAGTACCCCGGGCCGGGACCAGCCCCCACCCTGGGGGAAGGAGGCTCTCGGGCTGAACCTATGGGGCTCGGCGTGACAGCCGCAGCAAGGCTGGGGTGGGGTAAAGATACATTATATCTCCACCGTGAATACGTGCAGCTAAGTGTAATGTGGTGCATTAATACTGGGGAAGGACAGGTTGAGTGAGAGCCTACCGACTCCCCCTATCACTGCCTGCCCCAGAGACGTGGATGTTGTGTAGCATTAAAAAAACAGAGGGAAGTTGAGGCAGGTTGGACGCAAGTGGAGAGGGGACGCAACCTAAAACAGATTGTGCCCCCCCACACCCCATGTTTCGCCTCCCCCTCAAGGTGGTGTATGTGGAGGACGAGGTAGGCAGGGGTGGCGAGCTAGTCGCCCTCCTACCAGCCCCGACTCCAAGAACCCTAAAGGTGCGTTCACACCGCAAGCGACCTAGCGACAAAAGTCGCGTCGCCCACTGAGGTAGCGTCGCGCGTCCATAAATAGCCTACCTGTTTGGTCGCCTGGCGTCGGACGTCGGTCGGTGACGTCACGTCCGCTCGAGTTTTACCGCGATCGTATCATATATCACATAATAGGGTGTATAAGCGGACATTATTCCAGCTGTGTCCTTTTCACTCACTTTATCAGACACAAAAGTCTGCAGCTGATGATGCAGCAGCATTATCTGTGAGTTTACCGCGTTCCGTCTGCAAATGTCCTCACTGAGATTAGTTCCGCCTATGCGGAAGTCATCCGCTCTGTAGTCCGGATGAATAACTGCACCGTCTGCGTACACACACGCTGATTGGCTGATGCTGCACAGCCACGCCGCGACATCGCCTGAATAGATCAACTTTTTTAACTTTGACATCGCGGCAGTGAAGTGGTCGTCTTGTCGCCAGCTGTCGCATCGCGGGAGGGTTAGCCCCGCCCCATCGCGGTTGTACATTGACTTTGCATGGAGAGTGATCGCCGAGGTAGTCCAGGTAGCGTCCGGTGTGAACGCACCTTTAGTGTTGTGAGAGTGCCCAGAAGTGAAGATATTTACAGGAGTGCGGTGTTTGAGTTAAAAAGCGGTAATTAAGAGGCAGTGCTGGTGGGGCCAGCCCCGACCAGCCACGGCAGGGCGGGAGTGTGGGAGCGGCATCAGGCAGCCCCCAGAACAGCAGGTCCCAGGACCCATGGGCGACAACCTAGGTGGACCCCAGAGACTAGGCGCCCCCCACAGAAACACATCCCCCAGTAGACTGCAGCACCAGAGCCACCGGCACACACCAAGGAACAACCACAGGTGGACCATCCCCAGGCTGCAGCCCAACACGGGAAGACCACAGGGCCTCCCCCAGGGCACCGAACCAGCGAGTCACCGTCACATACCACAGGCCCCGACCCATCAGGAGAGGCAGGACCTGCACCAGGTGACACCGACCCAGCACCACAGCCCCACAAGGCATCTGGGGCCGCCCCACCTAGGCCTGGGAGCCCACACCATGATGTTAATTGGTGGGTGGGCCCACATGCTGCGGTGCCAGAGCCCCTCTCCCCACCAGCGGCGAGCCAGGCCCCAGTGGCAGTCCCCTAGGTGGCAGAGGGATCCCCAGCCCCCTGCAAGAGGGAGGACGGGGCAGGCGAGGGGAATGAGGAGGGGTGGGGAAGGGGGGGCAGCAGGAAGGAAGAGGCAAGGGCGCAGCCTGGAGGAGCCACTGCCCCAGAGCCAAGGCACCCCTTCGGGACGAGGCCGGTGCCACCCCCAGACCCTGCGGGCCGCACCCCAACCCAGCAGCCCCGGGGTGCAGGGGACAAGCCAAGAGCACCCCAGTACCCCAGAGGAGGCCACCAGGCCACCGGGCCCCACACGGATGGGGAACAAATCTGGGTACCTAGGTGGAAAGATGCCCCCAACTACCATCACAAGAGAATACTCATCTTCTTGGGGTTCCCGGAAAACAGTCCTATTTTAAATGGGAGAGGAGAGAGAAAAGAGAGACGGCAAGGGGAACAGTACAAGCTTGTGAATTGTGTGTGTGTGTGTGTGTGTGTGTGTGTGTGTGTGTGTGTGTGTGTGTGTGTGTGTGTGTGTGTGTGTGTGTGAGTGTGTGCGTGTGTGTGAAGGCGTTGGCAGGCAGGGACAAGGAAAGAGAAAGAAGAAAAACAACTATCATTTCTAATAATAGTAATAACAATAATAATAATAATAAAATAAAAATAATGGTAGAACAACAGATAAGTAAATAAATGAATAAAATAGGCTAGATGTGTAGTACTAATCTGTTATAATGGTTGAACAATCACAAGTTGTTGGATGATATTGGAAATTAGGTGACTGAATGGGTTAATTTGATTATGAAAGTGGACCAGGTTTCATTAAAGTTGGTTGATCTATGAGTGAGGGAGGGAGGCAGTCATTTTTTCCATAGATATGGGTTCTGTCAGAAGATTTTTCCATTGTGAAACGCTGAGGGGGGCTTTTGACTTCCAGTTTAGGAGGACTGTTTTCTTGGCGATACCTAGGGCTGTATATACTGCACTGGATTTGTGGTGGTTGAGTTGTAGCGTCGAAAGATCTCTTAAAATACGAAGGTTGGGGGATAAAGGGATGCGGCACCCCAGTAGGGAGGATAAGTGATCTGTGACTTGGATCCAAAGTGCTTAACTGGACTGCAGTGCCAGAAAGCGTGCATGAGTGTGTCTGCTTCGTTGAGTGAACAGTGAGTGCATTGTCCTGATTTGCTAAGACCCATTTTGTGTAATTTGTCACCTGTGTATGGGGCTCTGTGGAGGATTTTAAACTGGACCAGTTGCAGATTTGAGATTTTATTAAATACAAAGTTTTTTTTACAGATTTGGTTCCAGAAGTCGGCAGCGGTGTTGATAGACAGATCTTGATCCCATTTGAGTGTTGGGAGTGAAATTGAAATTGATATCTGTAGTGGAGAGAAGGATGTAAATTTTTGACAGCATTTTATTGATTCCAGTTACTTCAAGAAGATTTGTTTTTGTGGCAGATTGAGTTTGGTTGGTAATGATATTGAATGATTTTCTGATTGTGGCTTTTAATTGATGGTGTTGGAAGAATTGATTATTTCTACTGCAGTTCACGAAACATAACAGTTCACGCAACATAACAGCTCACGCAACATAACAGCTCACGCAACATAAAAATGAACAAAACACTAAGAAGAAAAGCGTAAAGACACAGCTGGGGAAGGATGATAAGGAGAATCTTAAATAATCTTTTTAGGTCACGTTAAAAATAAAGACTAAAATAGAGGAATATGGGAAATCACAAGTAAATCCTGAGTGACATATTTTTATTAATTTTCTCGTTTTTCTTCGTCTTTTTTCTCCCTTTTTTCTTTGCATTTAATGAAATGAGAGAAGCCAGATATATACTCTATACTCAGTATTGTTGACTTGTAAGATGTGCATCAAACTTCCAGCTGCCGTCAGGCAAACAGTTAATATAGATACAATTGTATATGCTGGTTTAGCCGTTCACATTAAATAGTGATTGCTGTGATTGTTTACTGCATTAGAATGTTCCTGACGCTCTGGAAACCTGCCTCTGAGGCTTTGTTGATGTGTGCGCACATGTGTGCCTGTCACCAAATTACAGCTGCGGAGGATGCGCTTCGCTTGCGCTGAGAATAGACCAAGTTGGAGCTGGCGAGCTTTCAGTGCACTTTCTGCACAGTTTTTGGCACAAAATTGTAACTGCGCCAACATCAATCTGCTGACACCTCCCCCCTGGTGCGCCGTCACACCCATCTCCGCGCAGATGGTCTACTAAATTGTCAAATTGGCAGCCCTCGGCGTTGCACCGGACGAAATCGACACTGCGCTTGGGTGTGCCAGGCTTGCGCCTCCTGTGCTACGCCACGAAATTAGAGCCCTAGGTGTAGTTTGAACTAATTCGCTATTGATTGCACAAACGTTCTTGGGGGGGAACGCGGTTAGATACATTTTTTTTCTTTTTTGTTTAGGTATTCCATTGTATTTGTTTGTTTCTTTTTCTTTTTTTTTTGAACATGCAAATTCCAAAACTTGAGTGTTTCCTTTTATTTCTGGGTCAGAAAACCTCGGCATTTGATGTAATAACACACAACATTCCTTGTACTTGTTGAAACCAGGATCCTCTTGATTTAATCTTTGGTCTCATGAAGGTCTGATGGGGAGCAATGTGTAAATGAAAGACCAGTAGTCCGAGTTTAGACTGATTATTGAATGGTGGATGTTTTGTATCATCTCCTATCTCTAATAAAAAGCACGGTGGTGCAGTTGGATAGTGCGCTTGGTCAGTGATCAGGAGGTTGCAGGTTCAAGCCCAGCTCCGGGCGACACATGGCGATGTGTGCTTGGGCAAGACACTTAACCCCAAGTTGCTCCCACTGCTGTGTCAGTGGTGTGTAAATGGGCATGAAATGGCGTGAATGTGTTAGAGATACTGATGGATAACTAACATAGAAACTCTGAACCATCAGTGAGTGAATGTGAGTGCGAATGGGTGTGAATGGGTATGAATGTGTAGGTGTGACCTGCGGCGTAAAGCAGCTTTGAGTAGTCAAAAGACTAGAAAACCTCTATATAAGCTCAAGTCCATTTACCATTTTACCATTTACTAAACTACTGAAAAAAAAAAAAAAAAACATGACTGTGTTTGTCAAATCACTTCCTGGATTTCAACATTTTGGACCATCCTCTAACACTTTCCATTACTCTTTATAGACTACAGAAACACGTGGAACGTCCCACCTGGTGTGTCAGGTTAACATACCACAACCTGAAATGAAAAGCTTACTTAAAAGCAAACTGAGACTCCTTGTTTTCAGGCAGAGCAGAGTTTGGTTCTTAAGTTTGCACCAGAACTTGTGTGAGCTTTCACAACACCACAAATCAACAGAACTTCACAAAAAAGTGAATCAGCATTCATTTGATCAGAGCCAAATGTGTTTAGGTGTGAAAGCGCCTTTTAATGACATTCAACATTGTTTAACACATGCTGCACCTTACTCTTATTATTTACTGTGTTATACTTTGATATGCTATATTTTTTATCTTAATTTATTTTACTTTTTACTTTATTATTATTATTTACTTTTATTTTTACTTCACCTATGTTTGCACCGTACTTTATCTTATTAGTCTTACACTTTTTTGCACTGACTGAAGGACTTTTGCAATTTCGTTGTACTTGTTGCAAAGACAAATAAAGTTTGATTCTATTCTATTCTGATGCTCCATAAGCATCAGTAAGAAGAGAAATTTCTGACCAATGAGACAAACATTTGATTTGCCCGTGTCATTTGTTGACAACTTTGTACCACAAGATGCTTTTGATTTTATTGATTTTACCCCTGAATCAAAACAAAGCAAACAAGCCACAGATGTGTCTACAGCCTTAGTCTTGTTTAGCGCAGGTGGCTGTTAAACCACGGCAAACCTAACTATGTGTGCAAGCAACCTTAGAGATACATAAGACACTAGAGATGCTCCTGGAGCACAAACCTCCACCAAGGTATTTCCAACTCTAGACGTCAACTCTGTCATATGAGTTAATGTGCTAGTTGCAGAAAGCTGTCCTGTCTCTTGACATTTTGGGAAAAAATACTTGATCTACATCAGATCACCAAAATGTTGTCACTTTTTCTCTTGTGCCATGACCAACATCTTAAAAAATTTTCATCAATACTAGCTGAGAACTTACTGACTTATTTACAAAATTGTGGATAACTGCTGTCTCTCACACTTTAAGCAAATCTGAAAAAATTCCAGGATCCCCATCCAGATTTTGACCAGCACCAAAATCAGATCACTTCTCCTTTGTGTCGTGACCACTGCCTGAAAATTCAATCAAAGTCGACTCGTGACATCTTGAATTATCTTGCTAACAGCCAATCAAACACTTTCAAAAACACATCCTTTGTGTACTCACTCTGTGGCACCACCACGTTTAAAGTTGACCACGGAATACTGCACATCTTCATCTTCTTCTTTCTCCTTCTTTTTGGGTCTTTTTGATTTCGTTTTAACGACGCTAGAGTAGACAGGAGCATCCCGGTTGGAGAATCTCACAGTGGCATAAGGCAGGTCCTGCCCGTCAGCAGGTTGTCTTTGTGTTGAATCAGGAGAGTTTTCATTAGTAACCTGAAAAGTAAGCATACAACTTAGATTTGTGGGTAAGAATGCATTTCTGCTCATGTCGTTCTACTAAGGTTTTGTCTTTTGTAAATCTATATCAAACAGTGCTAAAAAATGTTGAGAGTTTTAAGTAATATTCCATCGTTTTACAGCTCTGGGAGGTTCTAAAGAGTCTTTTCTGGTTCAGTCAAAAATGGATAGATGAACAAGAGTCAGCTGATACAATGATTGAAATAATCATTAGTCGCAATGCTAGATTTGATGTTCTTTGAATAGCATCATAGAACTGGATGTATACAAGAAAAGAAAAAAAAATTAAGATGGAGGAGGCACACTGTCCTGTACTGCAGGCAGCCTTTAAGAGGCATTCGAATGTCAGCATATAGAGGCTGACGTTGACCAATGTTAGGAAATCATCAACATTTTGGGAAAGTACTTTCTTGGGGTCAGTTTTGCTTTGTTCAATGCTGGGCCACGCAAGTGGAGAGAAATGTGCTGGTGGAGTATAATGTTCCCCAACAGTCTACTGACCAACTGTAGACAGATTTTCACATTCACCAACGCAGATGTAACACAGAGTGTGCTGAGCTTAGCAGAGCTTTGGCCTAACTTAGGCCCTGTTTACACGGAGACGCTGTCACCTAAAATGCAAAGGTTTTTCCTTTGCTGATACAAACTAGAAACGAATGAAACTACCGTAGAATACATGCTGGTCCATTAGATGTTAATGTAGGTTTACAGAGAAATAGTGGTGTTACAATACACATATGGAGAAGAAAAACTTTTCACAAACAACAATGTGGACGTATGAAGACGCAGGACAACAAATCTGTTCGGACAACAAATCTGTCCGGATAGTTTTGTCTGGATAACAAACTGAGCACAGTAAGCAGCAGGTTACTATGTAGACGACCAAAAAAGCAGTTGTTTTTCCTGGTATGCACACGCAGCCTTCCTGTGAAAGAGTACTCCACGTACACGGAGCTGCAAGGAGGATCGTTTTGAAAACGCTCCATCCTGGACCCTGGTTTCAAAAGGCACTCCGCATACTGTTCCCATTAAATAGGAGGCCAAATACAATGAAAACCCCTCGAATTAGGCCGTATGAGGCCTTTTGTGTAAACAGGCCCTTAGCTCAGCGCTGCTGAACAATGACCAAACTTCATTCAACAATAAATCTACAAAGCAAGCATCTGAGTATTCCAATGCCATGTGTGGAGGACAAAAGATGGGAGACGCTAAATGTCAGTGCAGCTGTAACTGAGGTAGCGAAGGTAACCAGAGGTCAGTTCTTTCAGACGTTCGAATCAAACAGAACATTTTAGGCATGTGTAAAATTTGTGATGTACTGGACAAACATCAGCCCTGTGCAACTGACATTAACTCAGTTCTGCGGCCTGACTCTGCCCCGTATTTACCTCTGGATTGGCAAAAGTTTTCCAAGTGTACATGCTCACTCCCCTCTTCAAAGAGGTCATGTGTCTGTTAAAGTTAGTCCATTTGTTGGTTTGTCTCTCCATCTGTGAGCATTTCAGAACGTTCACAGTAGATTGTTGAACTTTTCAGGAGTTATTTGTTATGGTTAGATTTTGGTAGTGATGAAACTGGATGCAGATGTAGATTTTTTTCATGGTTTGCCATGAAAAGGCAATTTTCCTTATTTTGATACTAAAGAAAGCTAATGATGTTGGAGATGCCTCTGCCTTAAGCAGTATTTTATGAATTTAATTTAAACTTTACTCAATATTCCTGTTCCAGATGGATGTTTTCATGAATAAACCTTATTACCCGACTTTGGGCGCCTGCTCTCTCTCTGGGTGTGTTGGTCTCTTTCAAGGATCTCTTTTTCCTGGATGTAAAGATAATCAAATCAACAAAAGATCAAATTAGATGTATTGGTGTCTGACTGAATTCAAGCTCTGCTGCTAGATTAAATGCCGCATAATTAAACCTCTTACCTGACGTATACGAACATGATTGTGAGGAAAATGAGGATCAGGATAACAGCAGTGACTGATCCAGCAACTACTGATTTTATTGAAGCTACGAAAAAGAGATCAAAATTCAATAAAGAAAGCTGATGAGCATGAAGATGATGTGGAAGTGTTAGTGTATATCATGTTGGGAACCAAACTTACCGACAACATCAACTGACTGTAAGGTGGAGTTCTTGTGTCCTATGCTGTTGTTAGCTTGACAGTAATAACTCCCTCTGTGTTCTACTTTGATGTCTCTGATGGTGAAGATCTGTCCTGATGCTACAGGTGTGTCTCTGTTAATCTTGTACCAGATGTAGTTAGCTGCTGGGTTAGCATCACTGCTGCAGTTCAGAACAACTGTGCTGCCCTCCATGATGTCAACAGGAGGACTCAGAGACACACTGGGACGTCTTGGAGAGTCTGCAGAGTAACATGCAAAAGAAGACTTTTGTAAAAAGAAAACAAGGAAGTTTGTTTCTAAAGAGGTCATGAACTCTCCGCCACTCCATTAGCTGCTACATATGTTAAGTCATACGTAGCAGCATTGCTTGATACAGATTGGTATGTGATGAGTGTGATGATTGTTCAGTCACAAGCTGCTGTTGTTTTTGAAGGTTCTCCCTCTGAAAACATTTTCGAATGGCTCTTTCCCAGAAGGACTAGTGAAATATTTCTGTGGCAGATATATGGAACTGTCCATCTGGCATGTCGGGTTAGCCCCATCTCACTATGTTAAAGAATCCTTGAAAAAAGAATCCTGGATCCCGATTTGGATCATCACCAACATCAGATCAGTTGCACTCTGTGCCATGGCCAACATTCTAGGAAAATGTTTTCCAAACATGTGGAAAACTTTTTGATTTACCTTAAACACAGACAGGCAATGGCATGACGTCTGACACTTGCGGTAAGGTGTCAGATCGGAAAGTTGCTTGTCTGCCAATTGGTTATGTCCAGCTCCTGCTGTCAAATGTCAGCGATAGTCCATTGGCAAGACACTTAACCCATGATTCTTTTCACCATTATGTCAGTGGTGTGTAAAGTGCGTGGATTAGATGAATAGGTTATTTCAACAATCAGTTGTTTCTGAAAATTACATACAAAAACAAGAAGCATATCCTGGAAGATAATGTATGGAAGTTACTGCACATCCAGATAACAAGAAAATAAATGTGCAATTTTTGACAAGAAAGGATAACTGATCTACGAGCATTGTCACAGGTCTGCTTATAGTTAAGTATTTAAAAAATACTGTTGCTCACTCATGATTTGTTGAGATGTGCCTGTTAGTTATCTGATCAGTTTGTTCTTGAATCAAAACTCAAGAGAAAATCATCAAATGAAATGTTTTCTAATCGGATTCAAATGGATGAAGTAGGGAGTGTTGATCCGTCCCTTATTGCTTACATTGAACATCTATGAACACAGACGAGGAGTTGATCCGTCCATAGTCGTTCTTAGATGTGCAGTAGTACATCCCTTGGTCCTCTGAGCTGATGTTGCAGAAATGATAAAGGCCTTGATTTCCCTGCAAGGCTGTTTGGTCCATCTTGTACCAGGTGTATGTAGCTGCAGGATTAGCATCACTGCTACAGGTCAGATTCACTGATCTGCTCTCGATTATTTTACCAGAGGGACTCAGTGACACAGAGGGAGGCTTTGGAGCATCTGGGGAGGATGTGTGAGCAGTGATTATTCAGTTATGTCTGCCTTAGATGGATTTTGTTATTAAAAATGGATGAATAATTGATGGTTGTTGCACTGCTACATTGTAGTGATTGTGACAGTTTGATTTTTTCACCAGATTATTCTTGTGATCCTGGTCGTATTTTTGCATTGTATTGTTTGCTTTGTATTTGTTTGGTTGTGTTGAGGGGGGTTCTCCTGTGCCCCCAGTGTGACTGAGTGTGTTCGTCAGAGTGTGTTGGATTAGGTGTGCCTGTGATTGGCTGTGGAGAAGGAAAAGGCCCTATTTAAATGGCTAGATGGCGTCCCATGGTGAGAAGGGAATCCCTCGCTTGACTGTTTCCAAAATGCCACGTCAGCATAACTGTAACAGAGCGTGTATTGTTTCTGTTGTTTTAGGCTACTGTTAAGTAGAGGCCAATCAGCTGCCTTGAGGTACTTCGGATTGTTTTTGGTACTTTTGCTGTTTAAAACATTTAAATTGTTAAATACACAAGAGTTTAATTAAAAGCTGCTGTCGTCAGACCACTACTAAAAAAAACACCCTGGATCCAGAAGTCCTCTCCAACTACAGGCCTATCTCCAACCTTCCATTCCTGTCAAAGGTTTTGGAGAAAACAGTTGCAGCACAGCTGCAGGATCACCTCAAATACAATAACTTGTTTGAAAAATTCCAGTCTGGTTTCTGCCCTGGCCATAGCACAGAAACCGCCTTGGTCAGGGTCACCAACGACCTCCTGATGGCAGCAGACACCGGCTCTCCCTTCCTACTCATCCTCCTGGACCTAACAGCTGCTTTTGGCAAGGTTGACCACAATATCCTCCTCCACCGCCTGCATCACACCATTGGACTGTCAGATACTGTTCATCACTGGTTCACTTCTTACCTGACTGGCAGAACTGAGCATGTTGCCCTGGGCAAAGCAAAATCACACACCCTCAGCGTCACCTGCGGTGTCCCTCAGGGCTCTATATTGGGCCCCACCCTCTTTTCCATTTATCTGCTCCCCCTTGGAAATGTCATCAGCAAACATGGGGTACCAGTCCATTGTTATGCTGATGACACACAGCTCTACCTCAAGACTACCCCCACCTCACCTGCTTCTTAGCCAACATCAACCCTTACCACCTGCCTGGAGGAGATATAGGCGTGGATGAAACTCAATTTCCTACAGTTTAACAGTTCTAAAACAGAAGCCATCCTAGTTGGCACACCACATCAGCTCCACTCCTCCACCATCCCCAGCATCACTTTTTCTGGCCAAACCATCCCCCTCTCTGCATCTGTCACCAACCTGGGTGTTAAAATGGACCCCCAACTCACCTTTGACACCCACATCAAACACCTCTGTAAGACCTCTTTCTACCACCTCAGGAACATCGCAAAACTCCGTCCAACACTCACCCTGGCAGATGCAGAGAAGCTTGTTCACGCCTTTGTCTCCTCCTGGCTGTACTACTGCAATGTACTCCTCATCGGAATCTCTGGCAGGAGTATCCAGAAGCTACAGTACATCCAGAACAGCACTGCCAGGATCCCGATAAGCGTGCGCAAGCATGAGCACATCACCCCCATCCTGAAATCCCTTCACTGGCTCCCAGTTACAGTCAGAATTGAGTTCAAGGTCTCCCTCCTCACCCACCAGTGCATTTACGGACATGCCCCCCTTTACCTGCAGGAACTCCCCTCCCCACAGGCCTCCTCACGCACCCTCCTTTCTGCTGCCACCAACACTCTCAAGGTCCACAGAACCAAGCTCAACACCATGGGCGATGGGGCCATTTCCTCAGCTGCCCGAGGCTGTGGAAAGCCCTCCCTGACCACCTGAGGGCCCCACAAGCTACAGAAGATTTTAAAAGAAATCTTAAAACCTATTTTTTTAAAAAAGCATTTTGCTAATTTTCTGTAATGAGCTCTCCATTATTTGAAGAATCTATTTATCTCGACTCTTCTATAAATTGTTTTTAAAAGGGTTTTTAGTTGTTTCTTTATTGTTTTTATTTGTGTCTGTCTTACTCTGTAGCACTTTGAGATTGTGAAAATGTAAAGTGCAATACAAATAAAATTTCTTTTCATTGTTATTGTTGTTATTAAGAGTGTTAGGGCCATGTTGGATGGAGAAAATAATTTTGGGGAAGTCGATATAGTTGAAATTTCGTCATTAAAGTCGAAATTTCAACATTAAAGTGGAAATTTCCAGAATAAAGTTGAAATGACGAGAATAAAGTTGAAAAACAATTTTGTGCTAAAAGTCAATATGTTGAGAATAAAGTCAAAATGTCCAGAAAAAAGTTGACATATACTCAACAAAAATATAAACGCAACACTTTTGTTTTTGCTCCCATTTTTCATGAGATGGACTTAAAGATCTAAAATTCATTCCAGATACACAATATTACCATTTCTCTCAAACATTGTTCACAAATCTGTCTAAATGTTTGATAGTGAGCACTTCTGCTTTGCTGAGATAATCCATCCCACCTCACAGGTGTGCCACATCAAGATGCTGATCAGACACCATGATTAGTGCACAGGTGTGCCTTAGACTGTCCACAATAAAAGGCCACCCTGAAATGTGCAGTTTTTTTTGCTTTATTGGGGGTCTGGGGACTCAGAACCAGTCAGTACCTGGTGTGACCACCATTTGCCTCATGCAGTGCAACACATCTTCGCATAGAGTTTATCAGATTGTCAATTGTGGCCTGTGGAATGTTGTTGTGAGGCCAGTTGGATGTACTGCCATATTCTCTGAAACGCCTTTGGAGACGGCTTATGGTGGAGAAATGAACATTCAATGCACGAGCGACAGATCTGGTTGACATTCCTGCTGTCAGCATGCCAATTGCACGCTCCCTCAATGCTTGCGACATCTGTGGCATTTTGCTGTGAGACAAAACTGCACATTTCAGAGTGGCCTTTTATTGTGGACAGTCTGAGGCACAACTGTGCACTAATCATGGTGTCCGATGAGCATCTTGATGTGGCACACCTGTGAGGTGGGATGGATTATCTCAGCAATGCAGAAGTGCTCACTATCAAACATTTAGACAGATTTGTGAACAACATTTGAAAGAAATGGTAATATTGTTTATCTGGAATGAATTTTAGATCTTTGAGTCCATCTCATGAAAAATGGGAGCAAAAACAAAAGTGTTGCGTTTATATTTTTGTTGAGTGTACAATAAATTTCCACTTTTTTCTCAACATTTTGACTTTTTCTCAACATTTCCACTTGTATCACAACATTATATTTCAACTTTATTCTCGTCATTTCAACTTTAATGCCGACTTCAAATTATTTTCTCCATCCAACATGGCCCTTACACTGTTCCGTAGTAAAATACATCATATAGATCAGTCAGTTTATACTGTGGTGTTAACGGTATGCGGTCAGGCCTACACCTGACTCAGGGAAACGGACACCCCTGCAATGCATAGTGCTGAGTCTCATGTCACACCCACAGTAACATCAGGATAGTACATTGGGGAAGGATCCTTACTCCAGCTGAAGGGAGTGGCAGGGAGACGTCCCTGTCACTGCCCCACCACCCTGAGATGTCCCAGGATTAAAGGGGCGAAACATCGGTGAGGGGTGGCTCCCCGCTGACGACCCTGCAGCAGGCTCACTGGCACCATCTGAGGTGCGACAGGCAGAAATGCCCTTCAGGAGTAACCATCTGTCCTCACATCCAGTTGGTTTGTTTGGGGATTGGTAGTTAACTTTTTCGTTAATAAGCAAGTTAATTGGTTTCTAGTTTGTTGGCCGGATAGTTGATTGGTTGGTTAGTTGACAGGTTGAATTGTTTGCTGGTTAATGCTTGGTTGATAGGTTAGTCAGCCCAAATGTAGATGATTATAGGGTAGGCTGATTGGTAAGGTGATTGGTTGCATGCATGGGTGACTGTTTGTTTAGTGATTTGTAGATCGGTAGCTTATTGGCTGGTCATTGAGCAAGTTTATTGGTTGCTAGTTTGTTGGTCAGAGTTGATTGGTTCACTTATTGGTGTATTGGAATGTTGCTGGTAAATTGGTAAGTTGGTTGGTTGGTTTGTTTGGGGCAAGTTAATTGGTTGCTAGTTTGCTGGCCGGATAGTTGTTTGGTTGGTTAGTTGTCCGGTTGAATTGTTTGCTGGTTAATGCTTGGTTGATAGGTTGGTCAGTCCATATGTAGATGGTTAAAGGGTAGATTGATTGGTTTTTCAGTAAGGTGATTGGTTGCATGCATGGATGACTGTGTTTGTTTAGTGATTTGTAGATCAGTAGCTAATTGGCTGGTCATTGAGCAAGTTTATTGGTTGCTAGTTTGTTGGTCAGAGTTGATTGGTTGGTTAGTTGGCTGGTAGAATGGAGTGCTGGTTAATGGTTGGCCGGGATTAAAGGGGCGAATCATCGATGAGGGGTGGCTCCCGGCTGACGACAATGCAGCAGGCCCACTGGCACCGTGGGAGGTGCGACAGGCAGAAATGCCCTGCAGGAGCAACCACCTGTGCTCACACCTGGACTGACTCCAGTCGCTGCTTGGGAAATTCATGTTGTGTCTTGGCCACCCCTAAAGTAGCCGGACATAACTTTGTACATTAAATCCTGTTTTCTATTTTACCTAATTTAGCTGCAGCCCCAGTGTGTAGTGTTCAGGGGTGGACAGTAACAAAATAGATTTATTTAAGTTCATTTTTATAGTATCTGTACATAACTTGAGTTTTTTTTTTCTTCAGAAACTTATGACTTTTACTCCACTACATTTGAAAGACAAATACTGTACATTTAACTCCACTACATTTCTATTTCACTTGTATCGGAGAAATATTTGACCAGGTGTATGTACACTTTCACTCAAGTAATGGCGTTGAGTACTTTGTCCACCACTGGTAGTATTAAAGCTGAGAATTATCCACCACTGAACCAGATAAAAATATTTTTTTTTACTCACATTTCACATCAATGATAACCAGGTTAGATGTCTTCTGGCTGAACTCGTTCTCAGCTGAACAGCGATACTCTCCTGCGTCAGAGAGCTTAACAGAGCTGAAGACGAGCTGTTCTTTATTACTGAAAGGTTGGAAGTCTCCACTCTCATTCTTCTTGAACCAGGTGAAATTAGCAGCTGGATTAGCATCAGTGCTACAGTTCAAAGTCACAGAGGAGTTCTCCACTATCACAGTAGAGGTATTCAGCAGGACAGAGGGAGTCTTTGGAGCATCTGGAGTCAACATCAATGAATATTAATGAAAGAAAATAGCAATAAATCAACTTCAGGCATTATGCAAAATTGTGACTTTTTGTAGATTTTATCATGACTGCTCAAAAATCCTGAACATGACGATGTTGTTGACAGATCTGATACAAAAAGCCGAAATATTCTATCTCTCTGTGAAATATTACCACCAAACTTTGGCAATTCTTATTTCATTGACTGTTAAACATTTTTAATCCTGTGTTTTGGGTCTTGATTAGTTTACTTCTGTGTAATGATCCTGTAACTCTCAAGCGTTACGGTACCACTCAAGCGTAAACACACAGACAGGGTGCTGTCATCTTTTGAGCAAGGGGACCAAAAAAACTGACGTGTTTGGTCGAAGACATTGGCATGTTTATAGCTGCTCTCTGATTGGCTGGTACACAATGACTGCGTATGCTTGAGGAGAAATTAAGTAAGTGCGCATTTGTGAAGCACCAAGGTATTTCCGCATCCTGTTGAGAGAGAAACTTGCAGGGCTCCAGACGAACTTTTTGCATTGGTTGCAACGGTGCACCTAAGAATTTTTAAGGTGCAACAGCACAAAAATTAGGTGCACCCAAGTCTTTCAGGGTCACCTTTAACGCCATAAGGTCACCATTTTATCACTCTCCATAACTTTTACATAATGTAAATGATTTTTAAACAAGAATAAGATGTAAAGAAATACTTGTCTTTATTCGAAGCAAAATTAAATATGTAAAGAAAAACGGACCGTTTAAAGTGCTTCACTGAATTACTGACAAATTCAAACTAAAACATTTAGCAAAATAAAACATCTCCAAATAAAAGTTCTTAAAGTGCTTTACTGAACTTAAATTCAACATTTCAAACTCTAACATCTAAGGTTAAATAAAATACTTAAAGATAAATAGAGCTAATGCTTAAGGTGCTATACTGAACGGAAAAAGAAATACATTTCCAAATTTTAACAACCAATAACGTAAAATTTACCTCAACTGGATGGTTTTATTCGCCAGTAAATTTGAACCTAGAGCAAGACTTCACACACTTTAGTCAATATTTACGAAACTGAAACTATGATAAATTATAAAACAACAATTCTCAAACTAATTTATAAACAACTGCATATAGATCAGAACATTTCATGACTTTTTCTGTATTTTTTTCTCTTTTGTGGCTTTTTTTTTCTTCACATCTTTATTTTCAGTCGCGGTCTGTCAGACAGCTCATTTGTTAATAATGTGGAGGCTTTATGTTCTTGACAAAAAAATTGGTATCAGTGAATTGGGAAATTTGGGCTTTTTGCGTATTGCTACAACTACTGTACCATTTCCTGCAAATTCAGTTTTCCTTGTTTTAATGTTGTTAGAGGAATATGATACCTTTTACTAAACACTCATTACAGTTGCACAGGGTGGGGAAATATCCTATTGAACCCTATGAATTAAGAATGGGATGTCACACAGGCTCTCATGTGTGAAGGCATTCAAACAACACAGTGTGTGTCAGTTGGTCATCAGTATCAGTGACACCCTCTCATACTCATTTACATACCACTGACAGCAGGAGCAACCTGTGGTCTTGCCCAAGGACACATCGTCATGTGACAGCTGGAGCTGGACTCAAACCTGCAACCTTCTGATTACTGACTATTACAGACTTCACCACTGATACCTGGACTTGTCCTTTATCATCCATTTTAATGTGATCAGAGTAATGAGAGATGAACTGCTGAGCAGCTGATACAGGAAGTGAAGAGGAAGGAAGATGTGCCGTGTGACACACAGGAATAATTAAATGAAGCTGTGATATGTTTAAACTGGACTATATGGTTAAACTGAGTTGCTTGTTGCTCAATACATTTTTAGCTCATGATTATTACCACAGCATCTTCTCACTCAGACTCAAAATAAAAAAAGGAAGCAGGTCCAGTCCAACTTTACCAGAAGGGAAGGACCTCAGGCCTGGTCCAGCTCCAGGCTGGGGGTCAGGTCAGACTGGGTTCAGGCTGAAAATCTAACCCTAGGTTGTAATTCTAGATGAAATAATAGGGATTTATTAAACAGACTGTTGGAAAAGCATTTTCTGAATGGTAGAGATATGAGGAAATTGTCAGTTGAAGAGGGGAATTTTCCCAAAGGTGTTGTGGAGACAGGAGACAGGCCATGGACTCATGTTTTGTTTAATGTGAGGTGAAACAGCTGACAGCCGTTACTTTAAGTCCACATGTCGATGAACATGCAGCTTGTTTAACTGATGACTTGTTATTGATCTGAATGTCTAATGTGTGTTGTCTGAGTTTGTGTTTGTTGTTGAATCATCTGCTGCTGCCAGTCTTGGTCAGGTCTCTCTTGAAAAAGAGATCTCTGATTTCAGTGGGACTAACCCTAAATAGAGGTTAAATAAATGAACTTCTTGTGAAAGAGGAAACATCAGAGAGGATTTTGCCTGATGTTTCTCAAAAGTCAACAACACTGAATATGCATTTTGTCTGTCTCCATGTTGGGGATGTTGGATCGCTGTCAGAGTGTATGGAAATCATCGACCAAACTAGTCATTTTCTTTTTCAGATGAAGGGGAGGACAGTGAGGAGGAATGGACGAGAGGGCGCTGGTGTATAAAATTCAACTGTCCGTAGACAAAGCCATCAGCAGTGCTGACAAAGGCCCGGTTCAAAACCTCAAACCTGCAATGGAGATATAGCGCTAAAGTCATGATGTAGTGATGATTAATTGATGTCATAAAACTTAAATATAATTTTTACAGGGTAAATTGCATTACTTGAACCACAGACTGCACTTAAATGGACTTTGGTGTCTTGGTTATGATTAGAGTTTTTACGTATCTTCATTTTGTAAACACAGTACCCAGTTTTCAGAAACCAGGACACTGGAGTTTCCTGGTTAATAAAAAAAGGTTTTGCCACCTGGAGAACTGTGGTAGAAAAGTGACTTTGGAAGACTGTGTACTGTGCCGTGGTGTTTGTGTTGTGACATGATAGTGTATACTCACACACTGATGGAGAGGGAAATCCTTCATGACCGTGAAGAGCACAGGATATTTTGTCCTCATGAGAAAAACTGCTTTGATAAGTAGATTTATCAGCTCCTGAAATTTTCTCTGTGTTCTTGAACCAGACGTATGAAAGATGCTCGGCTTCACTGCAGCTGCATTGACATTTCAGCTCGACCTCAGTGAAATTCTGAGAAGCATTTATCCTCTTCACCTGCACCTGTAAGTCTATAAAAATAAAAAACATTTCATAATCAGAGAGCTGTTAACACAACCCATTTCAAAGCACAACAGCACCATTACTAAACTCTTCTGTGATCATAACCTCACCAATGAGATTATGTTTCTGCGCTTCAATGACAAATAAATGTGCTCATTTGGATAGCCTGAACAGGAGCTCTTGAATTGTGATGAATTTGTGAATGAGGCCTAAATGAATCCATTCAATCAAAATGATCAAATAAAATGTATAATAAATAAATGGATGACCTGAGCTGCTTGGCAGAGGTCTGCGCTCTCTGAGTGCTTTTCTAGTTACCTCCACCAAGGAAGTCGTGTTTTCACTGGCGTGTGTTTGCTTGTCTGTTTGTCAGCAAGATTACATTATTTATGATCTGGAAGCTTGGAAGCTGAAAAGAAAGTCACTGTAAATGTTCCTTACAGTGTGTAAACCATCAACACTGTTTTGTATCTTCACCCCAAATTCGTATAATTACACAGAGTCAGTGGCATCATCTGCAGCAATGTAACCCTAGCTTCAATGCTGACCATTTCTACACAGATGCAGAGCTGATCTCTGTCACTGTGGCTGATGTTCAGGCCTATGCAACATAAGTTAAAAAAACAAAAACAAATCCTGAACCAGCCCATCAAGCGAGGCACAGAGCACTACACAAACACTAAGCAAAGGAGATGGAGCAGGAGAATTATCTGTAAGCCATCAAACTGACAGAAATGAAGGCTTTAAATATTTCACTGTAAGTGAATCAATATAACACACAGATATCACCTTCTGAAATGATTCACAATAAACAAATTGACCTCTTTCATGATGTTCATATGCATATGGAGACGAGATGAGGCCACAGGCCATTCACACACCTGGTGAGAAAGCTGTAGTGTAATTTGTTTCACTTGCTTAGTTTGGAAAATAAAGTTTAAATTTTTACTTCAGTTTATTTCAGACATTTTAAAAGAGGGAACATGAAGTGCTAATATACGAAATGAGCTCTGTGTTTAAGATTCATGAATGCAACACTCTGTATACTTAACAATAAATGCGCAACAGTAGTTTATCAATATATTCAGTATTTTTCAGGGACTTATTACGGGGTGTTTGGTTTGTGTTTATCTTACCTGTAACAGTCAGAGTCGTGCCATAAAGATCATTACCCCATTCTGTGCTCTCTGTTCTAAATTTGAAGCGATACTCTGCTGAATCACTCTTTCTCAGGTCAGTGATTTTCAGGGTGTAGCTCCTCTTATCATCAGAGACCTGAACACGACCTGTATACTGGGAGTCTTTACTTAAGTCCTCAGGGCGTTCACGATTAATCCAACGGTCACTTCGCTGAGGGCTGAACCAGAATTTGGAGGTGATCTCTTCAAATCTGTTATGAGTACAAGAAATGTGGACTGAAGAGCCAAGAGGGGCACAGATGGTTCTGTCAGCGTACGTCACTTTGTTACAGTGAGACTTATAGCCACCTGAAAGATAAAAAGATTGTTTTTAAAATAGACTTGGGTAAACTAAAGAAGTGTAAATTCATTAAATATACAGTAAAACCCACTGATCTGATCTTTTTTAAGATGTGTCTGATGCTCTGAGGTCTGTGGTGCAGTTTAAAGAAAACTCACAGGTTGGAGCAGAGGGGAAACTCTCAAAGTCTTTTAAAGCACAGGAGTAGCTGTGGGCGAAGTAATCTCTATGAGAGTTTGTTGTTGCTGAAATTTTCTTTCCATCTTTGTACCAGATGTATGAGGCAGACTGAGGGACTGGACAACTGCTGTCACACGTCACAGTTACCCAATTAGAAGTTAAACTCCAGTCTGACTTCACCTGCACCTCACCTGGACATTTGATGAAGAAACAAGAGGGAAATTTTTACACCAAGGTCAGCAAACACAAGCAACACTGATATACACTCAATGGCCACTTCATTAGGCACACCCATTGAATTGCTTTTAACACAAATGACTAATCAGCCAATAACATGGCAGGAACTCAAGCATTTAGGCATGTAGACAAGGTCAAGAGAATCTGCTGGGGCTCAAACCAAGCAGCAGAATTCAGGAGAAATTTGATTTAAGTCACTCTGAATGTGGCATGGTTTTTCATGCTAGACATTTGGTCTAAGTGTTTCAGAAACTGCTGATCTGGGCAATAAGAGGATCTTCAGTTCCCACAAGTTCATCAAAACATGTCAACAGAGGATTGTTGTCTGGTCCGATGAGTCTGACTTTCTGCTGCAACATTCAGATTGTGGGGTCAGAATCTGATGTGAACAACATTGAAGCCTGGATCCATCCTGGCTTGTAACAACAGTTCAGGCTGATGGTGGTGGTGTGATGGTGTGGGGGAGGTCTTTCTGTCACACTTTGAGCCCCTCAGTACCAAATGAGCTTCATTCAAACACCACAGCCTACCTGAGTATTATTGCTGACCACAGTGTGCCCATCTCCTGAGGCTAAACTGAGCAGAATAACGTGCCATGTCACAAAATAAAAATAAAATAAAAATAATTTCAAATCAACAGTCACCAGATCTCCATCTTCATCATAGATGTGCAGCCAACAAACCTGCAGCAACTGCATGATGCTATGATGTCAATACTGAGCAAAATCTGTGAGTAAAGTTTCCAGCACCTTGTTGAATACATGAAGAATTAAGACAGCACAGTGGACCTGATGAAGCAGCCAGTGAGTGTATTTTTGTTCTTGTTTTAAGAAGAATAAAAAAATCATGATACCTTACCTCTGATGGTCAGAGTGACTCCAGTTTCACCAGTATAACTTCCTCCATCTTTGTTTGTTATGAATCTGAATTTGTACATGGCCGAGTCGCTCTTTCTCACATTTGTGATTCTCACTCTGCGATTTTCATCAAAGTATGTGACACGGTTTGCATACTGTGGGTCATCTTTGAGATCACGAGACTCTTTAATGAACCAGAATGATTTTGTAACATTGTAATAGTTACTTTTTGGATATCTGTAGGTGCATGTTAGCTCCACTGTTGCTCCTTCCTCAGCACAGACTTTAACAGGGCTGTAAGTCACTCCCCAGTCAGACTGACTCTGTACCACTGAAACAGAGAAAACATGAAGTCCAGATCAGACTGACAACAACAGGACTCAGACTTTGATAAACAGTAGCATTATTGTTTTAGTGAGTGAAAATATAACTCCCTTTGTGCCAACAGATCATTGCAGACTGTCTGCATGTAGAGTTTGTGTTTGTGTCCACAGCCTGTGGCTAAAAGAACGATTTGGAGGCTAATTCATCACATGCTAGCTGGGATACTTTGAATGGATTCACAGTAAAAAGATAACTTAAAAACATGAGAGCAGAGCCAACAAATTGGACAAAAAGCTTGAAAAGACCCCCCACTCACCTGACATGGACATCTCTCTCTCAATCAAATCTCTCCTCCATGAAAAAGACTGTCCAATATTTACTCTAGGTCTTTCTCACTCACTCGGTTTAGTCAGTAAATTAGTGGTGACAGTTAGTCTCATCTCTCACTAAAACAGATGTCATTCGGCACCTTAGGTTGAAGTCCAGGATGTCCTGACAGGCAGAGCCGGCTCCAGTGTTGCTCCCTCAGTACACACACCTTGAAATCTTTTCTCAGGGCACAAACACTGGATTTCTGTCTCCAGAGTGAACTACACTCAGATTTGAATGATCTGAAAACAGTTATGTAAATTCATAGTTCATATCCATCCATCCATTATCTATACTGCTGATCACTTTCAAGGTCACAGCTGACACTGGACATTATGTGGGGTACACCCTGGACTGGCTGAATGGTGTTCAACATGTCTTCAGCTTCTTAGAAATTTATTTCTTTTATCTCAGACATGTATACTTTTCACGTGCCTTGACATGTATCAGCAGAAACTTCCTCCTTTCTCAGAAGTGTCACTTGGTGGTAGGTGTCAGCTGGTGTTACTGAGTCGTGACCCTCCCGTCACATTTTTGACAGGATGATCACGCCTCCTGCTGTCTGTTCACCTCTGCCCCCTTAATCCATCTTATGCACTGGGATAAGGCCAGAGTCATCCATACAGAAGAGAACAAGCACCAGTGCTGGATTAGGGAAGCAACCGAAAAAAGGATACCATACCCAGGAATGATGAACAGGGATGAGGGGGCAGACATGCTCTCAGGCACTTAGATCAGCATCCTGCAGAGGCGACCAGACAGCGAGAGGCATGATCGTCCTGTCAAAAAAAGTGACAGGAGGGTCACGCCTCCGTAACACCAGCTGATATGACACGTCACGCCTACCACCAAGTGACACTTTGAGGAAGGTGAAAGTTTCTGCAAAAGCATGTCAAAGCATGTGAAAAATATACGTGTCTGAGATAAAAGAAAAAAGAAAACTACACTCTGGACTGGTTCACCAGCCAATCGTAGGGCCACATACAGAGACAGACAACCACTCATGCTCCCAGTCACACCTAAGGACATTTTGGAGTAACCAGTTTACCTAATAAGTATGTTTTGGTCTGTGGGAAGCTGGAGTGCCCAGGGACAGGGAGAACATGCTAACTCCACACAGAGAGGCCCTGACTGACACAGGGATCAAACCAGCAACCTTTCTGCTGTGAGGCACGTGCACTATCTGCTGCACCACTGTGCCGCCCACAGTTCATATGCCTTATTTCATAGGGGCATTATTTACCAGACAAATTTGGCACATGAGGGCTCAACCACTGTCATGTCTGAAAAAGGGTCAAATTTGTTATAAATGTTGACTATTCTCTCCTCTGCTGCTATTTACAGTGATGTTCTTGTTTTTCCCGACTGCCTTAAATGCATCTTGGGATCCCAGCTGTCTTCACTGATGGCTGGAGTGACAAACACTGGAGTGAGACGCTCTGTTGAGGATGAAAAGTCAACTCCACTCAGAGTCTGCTGGTCACTAAAGTCACAGCAGTGTTTGATCTCTACCTACAATTTTCTACAACTACAACTACATCTCTACCTGCAGGACAACTTTACCAAAGTTTGTCTCTCTTTAGTTTTTTCCCATCAGCTGTTTAATCTACTTATCTTTGTGAGCAGAAACACACACATTGTAAGCGCAAGGACTTCTCTGTTTTTTGAATACTAGTTCTTGTGTTTCAGATACATGGGCCAGACGTGGCCATCGCATAGGCCGGGTGGATCTGGCACTGCGTAGTTCCTACTAACCACAGCGACCACAGTGGAGCCAGTCTGCACTTTAAAGTGACAAACTGACTTTAAGTTAGCAGAGCTCAGCAAAGACAAGAAAAGGGAGACAGTCAGGTCAGCAGTTTCATAAAGGGCACTCAAATTCCTGTCATTATTTTGCATGTTACATGATGAACATTTCTCAGGAGTGAAAGTTTTCTTATATTCTCTTTTTGAATTTTGTGTTTATTTTTTGTGAAATATAAAAAAAATAAAACAGCAGACAGGGCCATTACAGGTTGATCAGACAACATTTTAAGGTTTCAAATCAACTTCTGATGCAGTTAAGACTAGTAGTTAGTAGGGATGGGATGAAATATCGTTTGGCAAAATATCGCGATACAGGACGTGATGAAACGCGTCAAGTTTGAAAAACAACGATCGCAAAATAAAGATGTCACGTCCGGTAACAGCGCATGTAATCAGAAGTGACGTGAAATTGAGGACGCTCTGCCTGGATACAGGTGATCTGTCTGGCAGTATTTTGTCTTTCTCATTAAAAAAAGACACTTTGCTATGCTGCCATTCCGTACACCGCCTCCAACACAACAAACATGAACCACCACCTTCAGTGTCAGCGTAAAAATGTGAAGACGACCCCGGCGAAACGAGCCTACCGCTTGTTAGCATACACTGTCTAACTTCTCTAGGGTTAGAGAGAGCGTTATTGTTTGTGTTTGTCATGTTAGGCCTTGTGTTTAATAAAAAAAGTTTTAATTACTCAGTAATATATATATATACAGTCATGGAAAAAATTATTAGACCACCCTTGTTTTCTTCAATTTCTTGTTAATTTTAATGCCTGGCTCAACTAAAGGTACATTTGTTTGGACAATTATAATGATAACAACAAAAATAGCTCATGAGAGTTTAATTTAAGAACTAAGAACTATTCATTTTCCATGGTTTTCTTGATAATAACCAAAATTACTTAAATTCTTACATCAATAGCTATGGCATTGTACCGCAAAAAAAAAACCACTTTTAAGCATTCCATGTTTTCTTTTCTGTTTGCTTTAAACACATGATACACACAAGAGTTAATACTTGATTGCATAACCATTGTTTTTGATGACTGCAGCCATGCGTCTTGGCATGCTCTCCACCAGCTTCTGACATTGTTCTGCTGTCACAGCAGCCCATTCCTATTGGACAAATTCAAACAAATTTTCTTTGTTTTTGGGCTTGTGGTTCTCCATTTTGAGTTTGATGATTTTCCACAGGTTTTCAATTGGATTAAGATCTGGTGATTGAGCAGCCAGGTCTCTCTCTCTCTCTCTCTCTCTCTCTTTCTTTAATGACAGCTCATTATGTGTGGTAGGTATCTGTGTGTGTGTCTGGATAAATCCAGTCATTCGAGGCAGGAAAGAGTTTTCCAGCTGATGGAAGAAGACTGTTTTCAAGGGTAGTCCTGTACATGACCTGGTTCATTCGGCCTTCACACAATTGCATTTGCCCTGTTCCACTCAGACTGAAACAACCCCAGATCATGACTGATCCACCCCCATGTTTTACTGTAGGGGCAAGACAGTCTGGGTTGTAAGCTTCTCCAGGCTTCCTCCTAACCAGTAAGTTGGCTGGAGTGGGCATCAATTCAAAATTGGATTCATCACTGAAGAGAACCTTAGCCCAATCATCAACAGTCCAATCCTTGTGGTCTCGAGCAAAGAGTAACCGGGCCTTCCTCTGCCTTTCATTGATGAAGGGCTTCTTGCGTGCTCTGTGTGACTTCAAACCAGCTTCAACAAGTCAGTTTCGAACTGTCCTTGCTGAACAAGTCACATTTCTCGACAGTGCCCACTCATTTTTAAGGTTCCTGGAGGTCTGACGACAATTCCTGACACAGGAACAGATGAGTGCACAGTCATCTTGTGGGGTAGAAAGATGTTTCCTGCCACGGCCAGGTAGCAATTTGGTAGTGCCATGTTCAGCTTGTTTTTTTTTTGTTGTAATGAACGGCTGTCTTGGAGATCTTCAGTTTTTTCGCTACCTGTCTCTCACTCATGCTAATTTCCAGCAGTGCCAAGATGGCTGCCTTTGTGGCTTCACATAATTCTTTTGTTTTAGGCATTATGTGAGAGCTGACAACTTCTGAGTTGTGCTACGGCTTGAATGTAAGCAGGAAACCACTCTAGGCCTTTGCATGTGCAGTGCTGCTTGTGACATGAAATGGCCTCTTATATACCCTGGGAATCAATTAAGCTTAAGAATGTCAAATAGGACATAAAGTATTATGTGACCAGCTGCATTTTTTGTTGTGTTCATTGTATTATACGTTTAGTGGTACCAGATATTAGAATGAACAAGAAATTGAAGAAAACAAGGGTGGTCTAATAATTTTTTCCATGACTGTATATATTTTTTTACTTTTGATATTGTATCGTGACGTATTGTATCGTGACGTATTGTATCGTGACCCGGGCATATTGAGGTGCAGCGTATCGTGAGTTGAAGTGTATCATCCCATCCCTAGTAGTTAGAGACAAAACACTGTAACAGAATGTATTAGTTTAACTCTTAGAACTAAGACACACGGGGAGGCGACTTTTAGTTATTAAGGCCCCCGATTGGGGAACAGCCTGCCGGAGAATCTCAGGGCTGCAGAGTCTGTTGATATTTTTAAAGAGGCTTAAAACCCACCTTTTTAATCAAGCCTTTAATCGATGTAATCAACTTATTTATTCCTTTATTATTTACTCTTCTATTACTTTATAACTTATTTGTTCTTGTTGTCAAACTTCTTATTATATTTAATTCTTAATTTTTTAAGAATATTTTTTCAGTTATCCATTTTATGTTATTTTATCTCTCCTCTTTATGTCCCCCTTCTCTTAGACTTTTATTATTGTTTTAGTATGATGGTTTAAGCTCCAGTGCTTCCTCATGGGGGCTCTCCACGCTGGGAGCTGCTCCTGGTCCACTTGTGGGACGTCCCCGCCTGCTTGGCTGGAGGCCCCTGCACTGCGGTGTGGGGCCTCGTGTGTGTGAGGGGTGGGGAAGTCTCCGGCTGTGCGCCTCGTGGACCGGGATCCCTCTTCAGTGTTGATGGCCCCCAAAGGTAGTTTATTCCCAACCTCAGTCCTCGGTGCACAGCCATGTCTCTCTTTAATGACAGCTCGTATGTGTGTGGGTATCTGTGTGTGTGTCTGGATATGTCTCTGTATTTGTAGGAGGGGGATGGCCGGGTTTTCTGTTTTTTATGTTTTTAGCCTCTGTTACCCCTTTTCCACCAAGCTGGTTCCAGGGCTGGTTCGGAGCTAGAGCCAGACTTAGCACCCGTTTTTTGGTTTTCCACAGACTAAGCACTCAAGCGCTCTCAAAACCGGTGCTTAGAAAGCACCAACTCTTTGCTGGGCCAGCAGAAAGAACCAGGTTACGTCGGGGGCTACACGCTTACGTCAGGGGGTGGGGGCGGGATTAGCAGAGTAAAAACACGGAAGAGAGCCATTTTTAAAAAGACGAGGTTGAAGTAAGCGAAAAACAGATTGAAAAGAATATATATCTATAAAGAATATATAAAGAAAGAATATAGGGACATGAAGACCGAGATAGGCCGTAGTGGCAATGGTCGGCCACGTTTTAACAGCCCGCATTAAAAAATGCTCGATGCTATTCTCGGGGACCGACCGGCGTGCAGCACTACCGGGGCATTGAATTCGGCCAAAGCCATGCTGGAGTCTATGCAGTAGGACACAACCATGGAGCAAACCTCCACAGAGCCTGGTAAGTTTATTGTTTTGTTTATTGTTGTTCGCCAGTTGTTATGGGAAACTGGCGTGACGTATACAGACGTATACATTGACGTGCTGAAGTAGCTCTCTGGCCGGCACCTGTTTGTGGAAAAGCAAACGGTTCTTAACCGGTTCGCACTTGAACCAATTGTGAACCGGCTCTAGCACCAGCACGAGCACCAGCCCTGGAACCAGCTTGGTGGAAAAGGGGTATGTGAGGCACTTTGTGTTGCTTTTAAGTATGAAAAGTGCCTTATAAATAAAGTTTGATTTGATTTGAAAATGTATTGAAACCCAAAACTAAAGTTATGTGGTGAAGATCACATATAAATGCACAAAGGCTCATCCTACCAACAAAATGTTCACAAATTGTAAATGATCAACAGTTTTATTGATTTTTAGCTGAAAAAGGTGTACTGGTGTTCAGAGCCTCTATAACACTGCTGGAGAAAACAACAGGAGACATCTGAGGATCATTTCTGTTTTGTTGTGTTAATATCTCACTGAGTAACAGCACACACTTTATGATCTTTGCACATGCAGGTGTGACAGAGGCTGCAGCCCTCAGTTAATTTTGACAACATTTTTTAGTTTAGTTTTTGTCTTTGGCCTAAAATATATTTTAGTTTTAGTCATGATTTTTCCATCTAAATTGTATTCATTTTAGTCTAATAAGTTGATGACATTTTACAACATTTTAGTAATTTACTGTAAATTTTGTTGACTTAAATATTAAGTGTAAAGGTTAGGACTTTTTTTTATGTTTTCATGAAGTCATATTTCACACTTGGATAAAAGGAAGCATCTAATAACCCTTTACTGAATGCTATAAAAGTCTGAATGTATAAATTAATAGAGTTGATGTCTCCCCAACTTATCCCGCCACCAAAAAGATACAGCATCTCACAAAAGTGAGTACACCCCTCACATTTAGTGCAGATCTGTGGAAATCAGTATGACCGGGCTGCAAATTGAAATAAAAGAAGAGAGAAAAACACGACTACAAGACCTATTTGCTCTGCTCAGTTTTCTTTTCCGGTCTGTGGTGGGGTGCAGCAGAGTGTGAATGAAAACTGTCAAAAAATTAAATGTGAGAAGTGGCTGCAATGTGTAAATAAGAGAGCAGAATACAAATAATTACTGGTGTTCAATAAAAGTCATTTAGTTTAGCTTAATTGTTTAGCTCAAGTTCAGTACAAGAACAAAACTGAGCAAGGTGGGAACGAAGCCTCTACAAGCTTGTACAGAGTTCCACACCTGCCCATATCAATCTCATGACAAGCAGGCTAATCACTCAGCAAAAAACAAAAGAAAAACACTACAAACCAAAGAAGCAATAACAAAGTACATACAAAATTCAGAAAAGATGCAGCAAAAGCAAGAAACACACAATTAGAAGGACGAGGACAGGGATCAGGCTGGCAACAGAAGTTTCTTCAAATGCTTTTTGAAAGCAGAATAGGAGGACACTGATCGCAGTGGTGCGCTTAATTCAGTCCAGAGCTTAGGACCTCTAAATGTGATGTTGAACTGGTGTCTTGAAGTCCGTGTGTGGGGTAAGAGAAGACTGTTATTGCTGTGCCTAGTTTGATATGTATGTACCTGTGTGGTGGGGATGAACAAATCCTGAAAGGTGTCTGGAAGATCTTCTATCTTATATATAAACTTATGCATGAGTCAACATGTTTGATAAATATTTACCTTTTCAATGGGGAGTACTTTATATCTTTTAAAAAGGGGTGCAGAGGGAGCATATCTATTTGAGTGGGATATAAATCTGAGATATTTCTTCTGTATGACACTTAATTTATTCAGGTGTATAGGGCAGGTTGCTGCCCGACAATGTTGCAATAGTTAATGAACAAAAAGCTGTGATATAAGGTTAAATAAGCTGAGGAGTGAATTAAGGGACAAACCTTTCTTAATATGCCAAGCATTTTAGCCCATCTCTTAGAGACAAGGTCGATATGATCAGACCATTTAAGACCGCTATCTATAATAACTCCTAGGAACTTAGTTTGCTGAACCAATTCAATTTGAGTATAACTGATAAAGATTTTAGCTAATTCTATAGGATAATGTTTATTAATATTACAAAAAATCATGAACTTACATTTTTTAACATTGAAGGTAAGTTTGTTCCGTTTAAACCATTTCACAATAGAGGATAGTTCCTCATTTACAGTTTTAATTAAAATATGAAAGTCTTCATGTGAAGCCATGAGGTTTGTATCGTCTGCAAAAAGAACTGGGGGGAGTTTAGTACATGACATAGCCATGTCATTGATGTAAATTAAAAGAAATAAACAGAGTGACGCTCATGTCCTCGCAAATGTGGAATTAAAGTTGCAGCAGTCTCAAGAAAGAGGAAAAGTATTTCTGGCAGGGAACTGAACAGAAAAGCATAACTATTGTTGGTGTCTTTAGCTCATGAAGCTGTAGACTAAGGGGAAAATCCAATTCAGAGCAGTGCAGGGGCAGGAGCATCATCTGGTGGGAAAGTTAAAGGTGCTATGAGGAGAAACTGTTTCCGGCGACATTAAGACTCTGCTACCCAAGAGCACACGCGGCGACTGTCGTAATGCTGCGTTCCAGTAACCTCGGAACTGGGAGTGACATCATCTCTGACTTATCAACGTGGGGGGTGGGGTTTTGGTAACTTTCTCTTTTCCATTAGGGAAAATGGTGTCCATCAGTTCAAGTGCATTTTATGGAGACGGGTCCAGCTGCAGACCTCCACTCTCAGCCGGCCAACGGCTGCTCCAGTGTGAATCAGAAGCCACCTCCAATGTGAGACGGACGTGATGTAAATATAAATAATTATAAATAACACCGGCGCGTTTGCACCACCTCCAGTCATTTTCATGAGTGACGGGCGGCGGACGGGGAACAGTCTTAACCGCGGCGGTAGGACAGAGAAGCGGTTGGCGCCCACGTCAGCGCGCACAGATTTTGTCATAGAAATCATATATGTGTAATATATAACGTATACGTATAAACTACGTATTATAAACTTATGGTATATGCATATAATGTCTATAGACTTTGCCCTGCCGCACAGAAACTTTCTAGCGGCAGCCGTATAGTTGCAGCCAATCACATCTGAGTAAGGAGAGAACCCAGAAACAGCAGACTTCACGGGTCAAAACTAACATTAAATGAGCTCTACCAACCTGCTCCACCTTCATATAAAGATAATCGGGAGAAAAACTTGGTATGACACAGCATTTCACTGAAGAATGTTTGAAGGACTTTTGGGCTCTGCTGTGACGTTCACCGAATCACCTCTCCGTCACTGCCGCCTCGGTTTCTATGCTCGTTCCAGGGCGGGAGCAGACGCTTTAAAAACGCTTTACATTTAATGGACTCATCTGGCAAGGGGGCTGTTTTTGGGGTTGTTGCCGCGCGACGGTGTGAAGGGGTCTTAACTAATAAAACCTAGAATTGATGCTGCCTTTGTCCGCGTATTACAGTTAACTTTGTGTTGTTTAATGTACAGGGTTCGTACGTTTTGAAAAAACCTGGAAAAGTTATGGAATTTGAAAATTCCATTTTCCAGGCCTGGAAAAGTTTTGAAAACATAATTTCACCCTAAAAGTTTTGGAAAAGTCATGAATTTCTTTCTCCCTTAAATATAACATTTGGTAATACCAGTCTTTAAGGTTGATATTTAAATTGATCAATAAATATTTCATATCGGAAGTTGATCTGATAAGCCTCTAGCCACGTCAGGTCATGGTGACATGCGAAGTGCAACTTAGCAAGGGGCAGATCGGATGGAGCGCTAACATGCTTCAGTGAAGCTCGCTATGCCAGGAAGGTGCTCATTTAACAACGTATGGCTGCACTCGGCGAAGTATCGGTCATGGCTGGAGAGGATAGAGTACAAAGGCCAGGCTAAATGTGTCTTATGCAATAAGACGTTTTATATCTCTAATATGGGGAGGCAGCGTTGACTAGCCATGCTAAAGGAGCAAAGCACCGCGCTGTTGTGACTGCACGCGCAGACAGCGCCATCACGAGCTTTTTCCGACCGCAGACAGCCACGATGACACCGACAGTCAGCAGCAGCGGTACTGCCACCTCCGCGATGAAACAATGGACTCTCTCAAATGTTGTCCCCAGAATTGAAGTGCTAACTTCCGAAGTTCTGAACAAAATGCAAACGCTTAGAGAGAGGATTGCGACTCTGGCCGCACGTCAAAAACTACGTTGGGTTGAGAAAGTAGGGACTGGAGAGTTCATTTGAGGAGGTGAAGAACAGATGTGCTGACCCCTTTCCCTGTGAAGGTGGCGACGTTTAACGGCATTGCAAAAAAAATCAACCCCTTTCTCATCTTGTATCAGACGGACAAACCTATGCTGCCCTTCCTCCGCGAGGATATGAATAAACTGATCAAAGGTAAAATTAAACATACGTTCTATTTATGGTTAAAACACACAGTGCTTGAAAATGAAACAATGTGTAGTAGCCTAGTGCAGAATTGTGAGCACGAACACAACATATTTACCCTTGTGGGTACTTAAATTCAAACACCTTTTAGGTTACCAAAAACTGCTATAAAATATAAGAGCATATTGTTTTTGTTCTTGTGTTTGCACAAATTATTCAATCAGCCTACGCTCTAATCAAAATACAAGATATGTAATGATTTCCTTTTATTTTAACCCTTTAAAAACCACTTCGATTACATTATGTCATGATTTTTATGAAAAAAATCTCATATATAACAGTTACATTTAATACAAAAATGTTGGATGGCTGGGAATATTTTTAAAAATCAGGTTAAAAAAATACCTAAGATTGGTGATAAAGCTAATTTTTATGCATTTTTATTGTTTTGCAGTGTCAGATTCATAACATACAACCCTTTGAGGTCACCAGAGAAAAAAAAGTGTCCACTCACAAAACTACTTTAAAATTCAAACAGAATAATACATTTTTATACTAGTTTTTGCACAAATCATTTAGTCAACTTCAGCTCAAATCAAAAATACCAAATATGTAATGATTTCTTTTTATTTTGACCCTTCAAATTCCAATTTGATGACATGATGTTAATGTTTTTATTAAAAATAACATATAACATGAGTTATATTTAGTATAATACATGTTAGAGAGCTTGGAATAAGGGAAGATCCTGCCTAAATATACCTACGTTCGCTGATTCATTGTTATTTTTTTGCAGTGTCAGATTCATAACAAACCTTTGAGGTCATCAAAAACTGCTAAAAAAAATCAAACGGATTGGTACTTCTGCTTATTTTTTTTTTGGCTCAAATCGTTCAATCAGCTTCAGTCCTAATCAAAAATATGCATTTTTTTAATTATTTCTTTTGTTTTAACCCTTTAAATGCCAAATTTTTTACATGATGTCACTGTCTTTAGGAAAGAAAACACATAAAATGAGCTATTTTGCATCCAATAATGTGAGAGGGCTGGGGATTTTCTTAAAAAAAAGACCAGGCTTACATATATAAACATATATATGTATATATATATATACATATATATATATATATATATATATGTATATATATATATATATATATATATATATATATATATGTATATATATATATATATATATATATATATATATATATATATATATATATATATATATATATATATATATATATATGTGTATGTATATATATATATATATATATATATATGTATATATATATATATATATATATGTATATATATATATATATATATATATATATATATATATATATATATATATATATATATATATATATATATATGTATATATATATATACACATACATATATACACATACATACACATCTATATATATATATAAAGATATGGGTAACAAAATTGATTTTTAATTTTTTTTTTTTTTTTGGCAGAGTCAGATTCCAACTACCAGTAACTACCCTTTCAGCTAAACAGCATTGTCCCATAGAGGAAACTATGTAAAATGTTGTTTTGTTGTTGGCCTCCATGAAGAAGTGTTTTAAAAGGTTTCCTCCTTATTGTAGGACATAACCAGCAGAGGCTGTGTTTCACACAGATGTAACAAAATGCAGATGTTCAGTCTTATGTTTGTAGTTCGGTCTGCTTCTTCTGTGTCTCCCTGACTGTAGATGATGAGAGATTAATCCCTCTGGCAGCCTCATTTGCATATAAACAGAGTAGATTCTTATTGTAAACATTTTACATGACCCACGTTGGCCCTGGTTGTCCTTTATTTTTGAGGAAGCTGGTTAGAAATAGGCTAAATTTAAACATGTACTCCTTCTCTTAGTGGTAGATCGTTGGGGAATTATAAATTAGATCTATTTTTTAACATTTACACTACAGTAATACTTTTACATAATTTTATTCCTATGTTTCATGCATACATTGATGTTTTAGAGGTCATGTATTGTCATGGAAACTTACTACCAAGTCATGGAAAAGTCATTGAAAAGTCATGGAAATTTGTTGGTTAAAATGTGTATGAACCCTGAATGTAGCACGACTGACGAATCAAGTTACCACAGTAACCGACAACGCTGACACCATTTCCTTCTCACATTGGAGGTGATCATGACGTCACTTCCTTCTGACGATGGAGGTTTAGAGTCTGCAAGCTAGTCGGCTGAGAGTGGAGGTCTGCAGCTGGACTGTCTTGATTTTATGGGAAGAAGAAAAGTAAGTCCATAATACCTTTTACTGAGCAAATTTTCACTCTAACTGTTGGTGGCATATTTTGTATAAGTCTCTTATCAACAAATTTAAACACTGTCTGATTTATTTTAAGTGTGTTTTGGCATAGTATGAAAGCATTTAAAAAATGTCCTCCATAGTGGACATTTGAGTTATTTTCTCCATTTTGTTCTGTTTTCTTTCAAATCATAGGAAAGAGAGTCGTTCCCAGAAGCAGAGAGGATTTTACTTGGAATTGTTGATGGAAACTCAGATATTGAGTTGTCTGATGAAGAAGATCAAGATGTGATGTCAAGTGACGTCATCTCCGACTCATCAGCATTCCAGTTGAAGTCGGAAAAAAACATGCCGATCTACCAGGCTATTGTTAGCTGTTGTTAGCACACCCTGCGTTGTTGTATGAAGAATGTGATTGTCACTATGGCAGCATTTTTGTAAATATAAGTAACAATACTATGTATACAGCTGATCTAGAGCGACACACCCCAGTCAGAAGTGAAAATAAATTATTACAGAAGCTAAATAACTGTTCACACTGGGGGCATCCATCTTCCATTGTCAACTCGGGGGTGGCGAGGTTTCACCGAGTTCCCAGTAGGAACTTGAGGGGCGTTCAGTTGTAGTTTCCTACTTGGAACTAATAAAAATGCAGCTCGGACCTTCCTCAGAACTCTGCATTGCTTTACAACATCTCTTTTCAACAACTTACAGGATGCAAAGTGACGAGGTAATGTATCTCTTTCTAGTTACGTAGCGGTAGTTTTTGATGTGTGACAACAAGCAATTTTTGGAAAACTTAGTATCGTATTTTTGTAGCCGGCTATATATCGCTACTTACAGCCTGGTGCTCTAAGACGTGTCCCAAGAATATAAATTTGCTCTAGTTTTAATTGTCTTGTTCCTGAAGTTGAGTATCCAGTCCAGCCCTGTCTGACCCGACCACGAAGCTAAGGAATAGCATTTATAGATAACCTATTTTGATGCTATAAAACTCATCTTAAAGTGTGTATTTTGATCAGGCATATATCTAAAAGTGAGCCTCTTTTGTAATTATGTAGAAACTCCTCGCAGTTCCTTTGAGGAAAGCTCACAACCAGCAAGGGCATAGACACTCAGCAGAAACAAATTTTAGGACAGATTTACGATTGGCACATGTATGCTTCAATATTTTGCTTTGTTTGAATGTTACACTCTACTATGTTTTTAACCTGTGGTTAGTCAGATAAGTCCCACTGAGATCAGAGACCTGACCAAGAATGTCAGCAACACACAGTTTCAGTAAACACACAACCTTACACAGCACACATTGAACAGCAAAAGTTAATACTTTTACTTTTTTCTATTTTTTTACTTACCAAGGTAATTAAGTCTTTCATTTTAAAATCAGTCTGAAGATGAATCACATAAATACTGAATTTGAACCATAGTGACTCTGAAGTGGGACCAAACAGATTCACAAGTTAAGTCACATCCTAACTAGTTTCAACGAAGGCTGTGGGGGAGACTTTAAAAAACTACAGGTCTACAGTGT
This sequence comes from Scarus forsteni, assembly GCA_036419115.1. Classification (NCBI taxonomy): domain Eukaryota; kingdom Metazoa; phylum Chordata; class Actinopteri; order Labriformes; family Labridae; genus Scarus; species Scarus forsteni. Next base: position 1,763,739 of record JAZDUH010000216.1, on the reverse strand, counting down.
AACGGTCTGAAATTGTCAGCTGGCTGTTCTCCAGAGAAGAAAGATGTTCATTTCTGCTGTCACAGGGAGAAAAGTCCGACCACATCTTCCCTTCTTCAAAGTTAATGTCAACAAAACCTCCCTCTGTATCTCTAAAGTACGTTTTCCACCATTAAATATTAAGGTTAATGTTCTTACCGTGTCTCATGAGGATAAAGAAAACAAATCCACTCAGTGCTGATGGTAAAGTCATAGCTGATCCTCTGGTCTGTGTCTGACCAGGCTGCATCAAATGCACGACATTTATGAGTCAGGTCATCATAAACTACTGCTCTGCATCTGAAAAAAAGAGGATGTGGTCACTGCAGAGTTTCCACCTTGTTCATGGTGTTATGTAAAAAAAAATAGGGCCATGCCTGTTTCCTTCCTCACATGGTTAATATGCATGAACAGGCTAATGGCTGTAAATGCCCAGAAAGGAGAAGTGATTCTTACTGTTTTGTAATAATAATAATAATGAAACAGCTTTTGAAAAACTTTGAATATTAATAGAAAGTGTCATTTTGTTGCTTACATCAAGGCCTTTCACAAACTAAACAATGTGGAACAAGTCATTTTGTGGACAAATACATGAGCAAAATTATTAATGCACTTCTTTTCTCTTGACACCAAAAGAGCTGAGATAACAGCTAAAATCAATCTTTGGTTATAAATCTGCCTAAAAATTTTGTATTTTATTTTTTCTGAACCAAACTAACCTGACACACCAGACAGACAGATCAATATTTATGCACAAGTCAGGATATATTTCACTGGTCCACCACGTGACACTGTACGTGTGTGGTTCAAGTCCAACTGAATCATGCTTGGAAGTTGATTTGGTGGCTGAGAAGATGCAGACTGACCCACTGGTGCACTGCTGAAGGTTATTTCCATTTGTTGAGGCAATGAAAGGAGTTGGAGCATCCTTTGCCTCAAACGCCTCCGGGAGAACCTGACCTGGTCAGCAGCTCATAAGAAGTGTTTAGGGTGAACAGAACCTGTCAAATCCAGCAGGTGACTGGGTAAATGATCTGTCAGTCTCATTAAAACTGGACCAATCAGATGTCTGCTGTGGGCAGGAGCTGCTGCTGAGGAGTTAAATACTTAACACAAATTGGAACATGCATCAAACAGTCGCCAACACCTGTCAGGAGAAGAGTAACAACTTATTTTCCATTAAGGAATGTTTTAAGTGTTCTTTTTACTTTATATAATTAAGGCGTGTCCTCCAGTTCTGGTAAAACATGCTAATCTCCTTACAGGCAGCAGGAGACTGGTGCAGGGATGTCATGTTCTCGAAGGCTAACCCAGAAGTTAGCATCACACTGGTTCCCTCAACTAAAAACCTTTGAGTCATCAAACTCACAGGTTCTGTTCTTCATAAAACTTCACTGACAGACACTTACAATGTCTTCAGAGAGAGGGAAAAAAGATCTTATAACCTAACCAAATGTTCTGATCAGGTTGGTGTCCATGGCTGTGTCTTTGGTGTTTTTATTACTGTTTATTAGAAACAATCAGAAATGATTGCATTCGGTTCCCCAGCCATTTTCGTAGTTTTTGTTAGCAGTTTGTAACATAACAGGCTTTTAAAGACACAGTAACACATTAAAACTCAAAGTGGAGTAATATCAGGTGCATTTCATGCTGCAAAATAGGACATTTAATCTTATACAAGTTCATCATGGACCTGATTTCAGGTGTTTATCTGTAAAGCTACCCAGATAGTAAAACTGGTGAGGCCGAGATACAGAAGTGTGGATTGTGGTACTGAAGTGGCTCAGATACAGCTGCCAAACCCAAACAACATGTGGGCTGGATCTGAGTGGATGGAGGTGGTCCTGTTGGAACAATGAATTACAGCCCTGAAGTGGCCAAAGTCTGGATATTTCCTTGTTACAGCAAACTCAGAAAAAGAAGAAGAAGAAAATGGTAATAACAAAAGTGATTCCCAGGATGCCTTTAAAGACATGTTCTTTAATGATGGCTGTGCAGTTTTTCACTCTCACTAAAAGTACCTGTTATTTCAGATAAAGTACTAAATGACAAAGATCACCCTCAGATCCACTAAGAATGTAAACCCACCTCAAACATGCAGCAGCTCAGTCAGGGAACAGAGTGACAGAGCATTGATAAGTCTAAACAGCAGAGTAACAGCAATGAGGGCTGCAACAAGGAGCTGATGAAATTGATATTACTGTATTGTTAAATGATTTGTCAATAGGGATGTAACTGTATGAAAAATTCATATCACAGATACTATGACTAAAATTATCCCAATGATCATTTTATCACAGTTTTGGTGCAATGTGTTTTTAAAATGTTCAAAATTACTAATAAACACACCAAAATAATTTGAAAAAGTATGATTTAATTAAATACAATGTCAATTTCAGAACAATACAACCAGATGTAAATAAATCCGTAGTGCAGGTGTTTCTGCACTACAACAAAAATTATGTAAACTAATCAAATAAAGCACACCGATAGTCTGTTCCCTCCTTTATAAGAAATAAGGTACTGTTGACTGTTCACAAGATTAAAATGTAAAAATGTCAGTGTATCAGCTTTGAACATGCACTGCCATACTTTTTCTTTCAGAGGCCAAACACTGCAAACTGTGCACGTGGCCTGAGTCTGAGGAGCACACACATAGTTCTGTTTTTTTCCAGGCTATGAGAAGTATCACCATTGTTGACAAAGTAATGTGATGAAACACAGATTTAACGATCACTGAAATAGTAACTTGTAATGCTAGTATTCTGAAAATTTACAGCAGCTAGTCATTTAACAAAGTGTCGTGAGCAGTGAGCAGAACTCGGTCAGCTCGAGCCATTTATTAAGGCTAAAGAAATCTGTACTGTCGTCCAACAACATGATGGGATTAATATGACAGTTCTAAGATATGAGGATATCACTTACATGACAGAAACAACACATTGACTAAAACTCAAATAAAACTTCAGTTTTGTTCCTGAACATGACATGAAGAATAAAACCATCAGCAGTGGGCTGTCTGATGTTAAAGAAATGTCCAAAATGTCTCAAATGTCCATGAAAACAAAAGTCAAATAGATGAGAAGTCTGAAAATGTGTTTGTCTGTGTGTATCAGTGATAAAGAGCCACTGACAAACACAGTCTGTTCTGTGACTCAAACCTCTATATCATATTAGAGATAATATTTAAAGGACAAAACTTCCCTTCAGATACAGAAGCCTCTGAACATGATAACCTTATCACTTCTCCAAGTCAAATCTTCACTGAAACACAAGTTTTGTTTCATCTGAGACAAGTGATTAAAACTTTGCAGAGGACTGACAAACCATAAGTGAGGGAAAATGTGTGACCTCGAGTGGCCGTGCACGTCTGCATGTGGATTATCAGACCCTCAGAGACTGACTTCATTCTGCAGCTATCACAATATTACAAACTTATGAAGGCTCAGGCCTCACTTTATTATATTTACTAATTTACATCCAATCCAATCCAATTCAATCCAACTTTATTTGTTAAGCGCTTTAAAAACAACCATAGTTGAAACAAAGTGCTGTACAGGAGAATAAATAAAATACGAGATAAAAGAATAGACATAAAACATAAGTAAAATGAATTTTCAAAGACAAGGAACAATTTAAAAGACATACAACCAATTAAAATGAAATAAAAATGCAGAAGAAGCAATCAAGATAAAATCAAAATAAAAAGTAAATAATGATAAAATCGCCAACAACCGTGCATCAAAAGCCAGGGAGAAAAGGTGGGTCTTAAAACTACATACAATCAAAAGACCAGGTACATTTTAGTGACCAGCTGACCTTTAAGGTTCAGGTGGCCTCGATTGCTCGGTCTTGTCGTTATGCCCTCTACAACATCAGAAGGATCAGACCCTACCTGACCCAACAGGCCATACAGCTTCTGGTTCAGGCCCTGGTGACTTCACACATTGACTACTGCAACTCTTTGCTAGCAGGCCTCCCTGCATGTACATTCAAACCTCTGCAGATGATCCAGAATGCAGCAGCACATCTTGTCTTTAACCTGCCCAAAACAGCTAATGTCACCCCGCTGTTAATCTCTCTGCACTGGCTTCCAGTGGCAGCTCGAATCAAATTCAAAGTAGTTCTTCTGGCCTACAAAACAGTGACAAAAATGGCTCCTGCCTACCTGGACTCCCTCATCAAGGTCTACACTCCCTCTCGCCCACTTCGCCCGGCCTGCGAAAGACGCCTGGTGCTCCCAGCCCAGCATGGCTCTAAATCTGTAGCCAGACTCTTCTTTTCTGTTGTTCCCAAATGGTGGAATGAGTTACCTAACTCCATACGATTCGCAGAGTCCCTTTCTACTTTTAAGAGATGTCTGAAGACTCATCTGTTCAGGGAACACTTTGGCACTCAATCTGATCTTCTCTTCTTTGTCCTCAGAGGTAGAATGAATCAGAAGGTCTCAGACCAGCTCTTATAGGATAATTTTGGTTTCTGCAGCTTTAACATTGTTTATAGAATGAAGTAGAACAATATACTCACCCAGAAGGCTTTCCTGATCCAAATGGTGCTTCAGGTGATATTTAGATCCAAAATTAAGCGACATCAGCGACCATCTTCCTATTTTTAGTATTTTTCATAAATTTAAATACAATTTACCTAAAACTGATAATTACAAATTTCTTAGAGTCCGAACACCTGAAAGTATTGAGTCTTTTAAGGCTGACCTATGTGCTCAGACCTGGGAGGAGGTATATGCAACATCTGACCCAGATAAGGCCTATAATGCTTTTTTAGCTACTGTGGTTCAATTATACGATAAGCATTGTCCACTCAAAAAATATTATTTTAAAGAAATAAACAGACAAGCTAAGCCCTGGATCACAAAGAGTATAGCAAAATCTTGCAAAAAGAAACAATATCTTTATAAATTATACTTAAAAAATAGGACCAAACAAAGTGAAGAAAGATATAAAAATATATAAAAACAAGCTGACACAAATTATACGTTTTAATAAAAGATCTTACTATCACGACTTGCTGGTACAACATAAGAATAACATTCAAGGTACCTGGAAAGTATTGAATAGTATTATTAGGAATGGGAAAATAAACGAATATCCTAAATATTTTACAGAGGACAATCAAACTATTAGAGACTCTAAAGAAATGGCTAATGCATTTAATAAATTCTTTGTCTGCGTTGGCCCCACTTTAGCCAATAAAATTGTGCAACCAAGTGATGTAAATCAATTTGACATTAGAATTAGTAAAAACAATCCAAATTCATTCTTCATAAGAAGTGTGAATGAGAATGAAATAACTGAAATTGTCAGTTCGTTTAAGAGCAAGAGATCCACGGATGGTTTTAATATAGATATGGTCCTTATAAAAGACATCATAAATTATATTGTTACACCATTTGCATACATTTGTAATCTTTCTTTTATTACTGGTATCTTTCCAAATAAGATGAAATTAGCAAAAGTAATACCCATTTTTAGAAGTGGTGATAGACATCAATTCACAAATTACAGACCGATTTCAATACTACCACAATTTTCAAAAATTTTAGAGAAACTATTTGTCAGACGACTTGATAGCTTTGTAGATAAACACAATTTGTTAAATGAGCACCAATATGGGTTTAGATCAAGTAGGTCTACATCAATGGCAGTCATGGAACTGGTGGAGGTGATATCAACATCAGTAGATAAAAAGGAGTATACTGGGAGTTTTTATAGACTTAAGTAAGGCCTTTGATACCATAGACCATTCACTGCTGTTAAATAAAATGGAAAGGTATGGGGTCAGGGGCATAGCACATACTTGGCTAAAAAGTTATCTCAGCAACAGAGATCAGTATGTGCATCTGAATAATGTCAACTCAGACAGGACAAAAATAACTTTTGGTGTTCCACAAAGATCTATCTTGGGACCCAAATTGTTTATTATGTATATTAATGATTTATGTGAAGTTTTAAAAAAAATGCACTGTATCCTGTTTGCTGATGACACCAGTCTGTATTGTTCTGGACAAGATCTTGAGCAGCTTTTGGACACTGTGGGAACTGAAGTCAAAATATTAAAAAAGTGGTTTGATGTTAATAAACTCTCAATAAATTTGAATAAAACTAAATATATTATCTTTGGAAATAGGAAAGTAAACACACAATGTCATAAAAATCGGTGAAGTAGAAATTGAGAGGGTCTATACCACTAAGTTTCTGGGAGTTAATATTGATCATAAACTTAATTGGAAATTGCACATCGATAATTTAAAAACTAAAATAGCAAAAATTATTGCTATATTACATAAAATTAAAACCTCTGTAAATCAAAATGCACTTCATATCTTGTATAATTCACTCATACTTCCATACCTTAATTATTGTGTGAAATATGGGAGAATAATCACAAACCAACCATTCAACCGATTTTCTTGCTACAAAAGAAAGCCATTAGAATTATTAATTTTGCTAATTACTATGCCCCTACAAATCCACTGTTTATCAAACAGAATACTTTAAAATTTCATGATCTTGTGGATTTTAACACGGCTGTTATGATGTATAAAGCTCACAACTTAAAGCTTCCACACAGTGTCCAAGATCTGTTCAAACTGAAAGAAAATAGATATAGTTTTAGAGATTCTGGTAATTTCTATAAACCTAAAGCTAGGACAAATCTGAAAAGTAGATGTATCTCTGTGCGAGGGGTTGATCTATGGAACAACTTAGATGAACAACTTAAAGGCTCCAAAACTATTAATGCATTTAAAAAAAGCTTCAAATCAAGAATTATTGAAAACTATAGAGCACTCGATAAGAGTTAATTGGCCTGCTAATGGAGGCCAAGTAATAATAAACAAATCAATAAATGAATAAATTAATTAATTAAATCATTTTGCCATGTTGTCACTTCATTATCATTGTTTTAATGACCTTATCATTGCTGTTATAATTTGATTTATAATGCTGTGTTTCGGCAGTGTGTAAAACTGAAGATTTAAGGACAGTTTATTGTATGTGCCATCTTTAATCGTTTCTGTTGGAATTTTATGGGGGTTAGGCAATTATAAGTTTCAACTTCAGCCGAAACCCCTTCGGTCGGCACTACCAAGTACAAAGATCTGCACACGGTTATGTGTATGTCTGTACATGTGTGTGAATATGTGTATGTGTGTGTGGATCTACATGTATATATTTATGTATATATATTTAGATATGTGTGGATATATGTATTTATATATATATAAATAAGTGTATTGACTGTACAATGACCGGAAAAAATAAACTAACTAACTAACTAACTAAAATCAACGGGCGGACATCCGTATAATGGCACCACATAGGGCATAGATCGCCGCTCCTAAAACTGCATTAATCGTCCAAAAACTTATGTTTTTCACCAATATTCCATCATGGTCCGCTCGGGCTACTCCTCCAATGCAGTCTGTGTCACTCCACACAGTGCTGTGTGGCTGTGCCGACCTCTGAACTCAAGAGTTTGTTTACGTGCCTCTGCACATGCGCAGAGCTGCAGGAACCGAAATGATCCTTTAATGAATATTTAGCACTGAATTTTTGAATGCTTGGAATGTTGATCAATGTTGTTGACTTGAATTTTTGTTGCTGACTTGAAATATTCATGTGACTCGAATTATTTGTTGTGACTTGAATTAACGATGAGCTGCATTATATAATAAAAAAAAAAAAAATGGCACTTCTCCTGGCACTAGATGGCAGCACCTGTGGCCAGTTGACTTAAAGCACCTGGACACACTTGCTAAGGTTTTTCCCCTCAGTCCGAATTCTTGCTTGTGTTGTACGTCGCTTTGGACAAAAGAGTCTGCCAAATGAAATTGTAGAATTGTAGAAAAGACATATAAGTATGAGTATACACATACAAATGTATATTATTAACTTCTATCTGTTCTATGTCTTTGTTTAAATTGATGTCAGAGTAGTTATTAAAGTACTTTACTCTTTCACAGCTGAGTGTTAGCATGGCACTATAACAAAGTTATGAGGCAGAAACAATGTCGCTGTGGGCTGAAAAGCTAAAGGCCTAAAGAGTCTCACCTCAAACAATGCTTTAATGTGAGGAGGTGGATCACACTTCTTGTTCTCTCTGAGTCTGTTTCTCTTTGAGGAGTCTGTGGTAAAGGGAGTCAGAGAACCGTGCATCCCATCTAATTATAAAATTACACATAAATTTATCAAAAAAATAAAAAATAGACTGCTACCATATGAGCTCAATGCATGGAAAACACAAATATTACTAAGGAAACAGGTTTCTGCTCTGCGGAGAGGCCGTCACAGTGCACCATCTGCATCCCAACATTTATACCAGTACTTGTGTGTTTACTCTCTCACACCCACACTCAGACACAAACACTGTTAAGACCCGGCTTGGCTATGAAAAAATGTAAGCAACATGAAAAGCAGATTTAAATGGTTTTAAATTAAGTTATATATTAATAAACACAAGGAAATACATTTACAAAATGAGTTAGAGAACAGAGCAAACAAAAAAAAACCCTGGATATACTGAATGACCAGGTTATTCCATCAATAGATTTTTTCTTCCCTAATGGCACGGGCATATGCCAGGATGACAATGCCAGGATTCATCTGACTCAAACTGTGAAAGAGTGGCTCAGGGAGCATGAGACATCATTTTCACACATGGATTGGCCTCCACAGAGTCCAGACCTCAACCCCATTGAGAGTCTTTGTGATGAGCAGGAAAAAGCTTTGTGCAGTGGTCAGACTCTTCATCAATACAAGATCTTGGAGAAAAATTAATGCATCACTGGATGGAAATAAATCTTGACAGGCTGTAATCAAAGCTATAACATGAAACAATAAAACTAAAATAGAAGAACAGAATGGGGTGGAATCCAGTTCATCCTTCATGATCTTATTGTGGTATCGTGCTGGTGCAGTGTCAATCTAAAGTTAACCACAGCCTAAAGAAACCACGATTTCATTAAATCAATTTTTTAATGGTTGATCTCGACAAACAATAGAAACTTGTAGCAGCCACATCTGTGAGGTTGAGGTTACCTGAACACTTTCTAAGTGCTTCATTTCTACATTTACTATATGAAGGACAAAATCTAAAAGAAAAAAAATGTTTTATTTCCCTTTTGAAAGACACTGGCTTGTATTTTATCAGGCCTGTTTGAAGAAAAAATAAAATTAGCGGAAGATTTTGGGGCAAACAAACTTCATTTCCCGTCATCCTCAAGCATCTCAGAGTGGTGGAGTCTGCTGTCTGTGGAGGACTTCTGACTTTACTGAATAACGTTTTTTATGTACAACAGAGAATCAAATGAGAAACTAAAAGCGTATGTGTATGAAGAAGACAGGTAAGAATGTTTCAACAATGACTCAGCAAAATGTGTTCATTAAAAAAAGTGAATATCAAAGTTTTCCAGCTGAAGGTAACAGTTCCAGCTCTTCCTCCACAGCACTGCTCTCCGTGGTCAGACCTGCCTCTGGTTCAACTGATTCTGGAGAAAATCACATCAAACTCATTAATGACAGAAGTTTTCTCTTTGTGTTCTGAATGTAAATCAGTTACTGAGAGCAGGAGGCTCTTACCTGCTCCTCTGGCTCCTCGACTGTGCTGAGCCATTCTCATAAACAGGATCTAACTGATGACCATTAATAAAGACACACACATGTACAGAGAGAGACAGATTTAGATAACACTCAGCTAAGAATGTCAGAAAAGTCTTGACAGAGGTTTGTGCTCCTCCTAGTTGTCACAGTAATGAGGGAAGTTTCACCAGTGTGTCCTCCATCTTCCTTACCTCCATCATCTCTGCAGGTTTGTTTGGTTCATCTGAGGAGTTCACAGTTTTCTTCTTCCTAGTTTAAGTCCAAAAACAACACATATACAAATGTTACACAAGTAAAAGAAGAATGCTCAAGAGATTTGGTTGAACTGATGTCTCTTTATTGTTTTACCTCTTCCACATATTCAGAGGAATCAGAAGAGTGAACATGAAGATCACCACAGTCACTCTGATGATGTTCATAATCAGTGATGAGCTCCCTGCAAATAAAGATGGACATGTGCAGATTGTTAAGTTAAACAGGTGGGTGGGCAGTTAAAGGATCTAACATGACACTTTATTAAACTAACAGTGTTATACTCACTCTTTACAGTTACAAAGATGTGTTTGGATCTTGTTGTCCCCAGCTCGTTCTCAGCTTCACAGAAATACTCTCCAGAGTCTGTGGCATTAAATGAGCTGAAGGTAAGCAGAGGTCCTGACTGTAGGTGACTGAGGTTTTGGGGTCCAGAGTTCTTGTACCAGGTGTAATTAGCTGCTGGGTTAGCATCACTGCTACAGATCAGATTCACTTCAGTGCCCTCCACCACCTCAGCAGAGGGACTCACAGACACAGAGGGAGGCTTTGGAGCATCTGGAGGAGAATCGGAGCATGTTAGACTTTGTTCATGGACTTTTCCTTTTCAACTTTCATGCAGTCAATAATTTACCAACCTGAAAAATAACATGCTACACTCTTAATCTAAATCTTAAAACAGTGGAAAAAATGGAAGAATTTGTATTTTAACACTTTTGGATCTGATGAAGATTCTTAGTAGAGCTTCACATTTCAAAAAGAGGAAAAAGGAGTGAGAGATAAAAAATGTGAGCAGGTAATTTGTTGAAAACTGCATTTGAACTCAAAGATGTTTTTGTCAGCTGATCAGCCATTTAAGACCACAGCCTTTAAAACATCAATTTGAAACTTTTACACTTTAATACAGCTGTTTAAAGTGTTGGGGGGAAAAAACAATCAAAGAGGTTTGACCAACTTTAACATGTTGGTGAGAACTTCTGGAAACAACAGAGTGAATTCAGATGTTGACCTGGCTCTGCTGCGGTCAGAGGGTGAGTCAAGAAGTCTTTAAAATGTTATTATTCGTTATTTATTAGTCACAGAGCAGAATATTTTCAGTCAAAGCATCTTCAGCCTGCTTCATCTTCCTCGCAAGATGAAATTGAAATTCTGATTGAAAAGGGGCAGGGACGTGCTGGCCATCAGGGAAACTTGAAAGCTCCGAACGGCCGGCACAGCACGCAGCACGCACTACTGTAAATATCAATCAGCAGCCCCCAGCCGGACGAACACAAGCCACCACGATCGCGAACATCACAGCCACGCAGCTGACAAAATTAGCAAAATACATATTTTTTTTAAGTGGGATTACTTTTTTATAGTTAAGCTCACTCGCAACAATAAGTAGGGCACACAGTATCATGGGGAGGGTGAAAATATCAATTAGCACCTTTGCCCCCCATATGAACGACATTCGGCCGGTCTGGTCCAAAAATTCCTGGGCAGATTTTCAGCCCCAGCACGTCCCTGAAAAGAATATTCAATAAAATGTAAAATTATTGAGCAACTACCACAAAAACGACAATCATAGCCCAATCCTGAAAATCTTTATTACAAATGCATTAGCTGGGCTCAAAGAAGTAGTTATTTTCAAAATGGAAATTACTCACAGTTTTATTAAATGTGTGGGGGAAGAAATTTAGTTGGCAGTGGCACATTTATGATGACTTAGTCTGTGGAACAAGGTGCTGATTAAAGACAGCAGCTTTATTATCACCAAGTTTCTATCATCAGCAGTTTTATAAGGCAGTCACAGTGGAGCTAAGGCAGTTATAACAATAGTCTGAGAAATAAAATTACTTTATTTTAAACAAATTACTTTCTTAAATTAGCCTACATTTTGTATTCACACGATATAATAGTAGCCAATAGATCAGGGGATTTTTGTATTTTTTTTTTTTTTTTTAGAGAGAGAGAGAAAGAAAACATGTTTTTGACTGATTAGATGTTTTGGCCCACCATTCAGTTGCTTGGAAAAATTTTGGCCCAAGGCCAAACTTACCTGCCGACCCTGCTCTAAGGTCTTTTACCACAGCTCTGGTGTGTAGTGATCATGCTGAACCAGATGAAAATGTTTTTTTCACTCACATTTCACATCAATGATAACAGGCTCAGATGTCTTCAGGCTGAACTCGTTCTCAGCTGAACAGTAATACTCTCCTGCATCAGAGAGCTTAACTGAGCTGAAGATGAGCTGTTCTTCATTACTGAAAGGTTGGAAGTCTCCACTCTCGCTCTTTTTGAACCAGGTGAAATTAGCAGCTGGATTAGCATCAGTGCTACAGCTCAGAGTCACAGAGGAGTTCTCCACTATCACAGTAGAGGATTTCAACAGGACAGAGGGAGTCTTTGGAGCATCTGGAAAAGCCATCAACAAATATAAATTCAAGAAACTAGCAATGAATCAACATTAGCCTTCAGAGGTATTACACAAAATTGTGCCTTTTTATTTTTTGTAGATTTTATCACGACAGCTCTGAAGTCCTGACTAGGGATGTGCGCGACTAGTCGTTTAATCGTTTAACCGCCTACTTATTTATTAATCGTTTAGTATTTTACTAGTCGGTTAAACGCTACATTAAGCATCATGCATCTTGTTCTTCACGCCTCTGCGCATAGCTGTCAAGTCTCCCGTTTTGGCCAGGAAACTACCGTATTTTACCCCTCTTTCCCGCCGTCCTTCCGTATTAATATTTTCCCGTAATTCTCCCGTATTACAAAAAAACATTCCTCTGCCTCTGTTACTAACTGAACACTGCCACTCGTCTGGCGAGAACTGCCACCTGCAGTAGCCTGCATGTTTGTTTTCCTCCTCTTTTACTACCAAAGAGGCTGAATGTGAAGATGCCTCACTACGTCTATCTTTCTTAACACTGGGGTGCATCGGTTCTATAGCGGATTTAGCGGATTTATAGCAGAGTGAGCATCTGTCAAACATGCGATCTTTGGGGTGAAGACGGGGCAGCTCGCGCGGACACATGGAGAGAGCTGAAGTGAGCGTCCTGAGGAGTAACGAGGAAACAAACGCTAATATGAATGATGGCACAAAAGATACGGTTCTTAAGCCGGCTGCCCCAGTGTGAGAATGTGTTGGTTTTAAACAGGATGAACAAGGTGTGAGCCCATGAACACCGACGAGCAGATATGTTGCATTTGTTTGAAAGTAGTGGCGACGAAGATGTGCAGGTGCAGCAGAGCCTTTGTCCTGACAGTCAACACTTACTGAGGTGTTTGGTCGGCAAAGAACATATAGATAAAAGCCAAAAATGAAGCGCTCACAGACAGTGTCGTTCGCTACATTGCAAAAGAAGTGCAGCCCTTCAATACGGCTGAAAAGCCAGCAGTTACAAACGTTTGACAGATAGTACGAATTGACTGGGAGAAAGTACATGTCACAATTCCTGAACTGTATAAACTCCATTTCATTTAGGCCAGAGTTTTTATTGTTGTGTGAGTTTTGTTTTTTCTTTACAGAGACAAGGTCTATTTTTTTTTGTTTTTGACTAGTATAATTATTTTTATTTAAATGCAATTTTGCTAAAAGATAGGCCATTTCATTTTCATTGCTTTTTTTCTCTTTTTTGTTTGTTAAATTTACAATATTTTTTGTTCAATTTATTTTATTTAAAATATCCTGACCTTCCAATTACAGTTAAATATTCTTAAGAAATGAAAGTTTCTTGAATCGCACTAGTCTTAAGTGCCAGAGATTTCAGGGAAATTCTATTCTAGGCTACTATGTTGTACGTTTGGAATTGTCATGCTGCTGCATCCAAGTTTCATACCAAAGCAGTATTTATAATAAATGGCATGCATTGCATTGGCAAACGTATCAGAAATGTATTTCTCTTTAAATTGTTCAACTTTATTCAGTCAGTTGTTGTTACATCAATAGAATTTAGATTAACAGTTTGTCCTGAATGTTTGGGCTAACATAGTTCCTAAATACACATTTGCATGTTAAACTTTTAAACTTTTAACTTAATATGTGTATTAAATTTCAAGTTTTCTTGCTGACAGACTAGTCAACTAGTCGCAAATAAAATTTGAGACTAGTCGGCGGGGAAATTAGTCGAAATTCCCATTCCTAGTCCTGACCATGGGGATGTGGTTTTACTCCCTCTTTTTCTATTTTGATTTGATTTCTCTGCAGGGCAAACAAGCTTCAGATTTCATGTGGAGTCTGAAACTTTCCAGTTTGAATGAAGCAAAGATGTTCAATATAATCAGAACAATATCATTATCAGCAAAAACATGAACATTTTTGCATCTATTTACAGCTGATATTTGGGCTGTAAAAACTGGCCATATAGTCTGTCCCATGTAGTGGCGTTAAGATAAGCTGAATGTACAACTGTACCACGATGTTTACCTCAAAATTGAATGTCCACTTCTTTAAGTCAAAACTTTTTAGTTAACAAATCATATTTTTCTTGCATCACATCTGTTTCTAATTCAAATAAACTGTGATCATACAAGTGTAACAGATCAATTTTAATCAGTTGGAGGTTTCGTGCTCTTGACAAAAATATTGATATCATTGATGAATCGAGAAATTTGAGCTTTTTGTGTATCGGCACAAATCTGTATCCAATATTTAATAGATATCTGCAGAAGTCCAAAGTTGTGCATGACCCATATTAAAGGTCACATGTGCTGCTACTTTAATTTCCTTTGCTTTAATGTTGTTAGAGGCTCAGGGAGCAGAGGAATATGAGACCTTTTATCAAGCACTCTGCACAGCTGCACAGGGTGGGCCAACATCGTATCAAACCCTCTGAATCAAGAATGGGATGTTACTCCAGCTCTTACGTGTGAGGGCAGAGGATTGAATCATTTTTCCGAAACAGTGTGTGTCAGTTGGTCATCAGTATCAGTTACGCCCTCTCATACCCATTTACACACCACTGACACAGCAGTAGGAAAACCTGTGGTCTTGCCCAAGGACACATCGTCATGTGACAGCTGGTGCTGGACGTGAACCTGCAACCTTCTGATTACTGACTATTACAGACTTCACCACAGATGCCTGGACTTGTCCTTTATCATCCATTTTAATGTGATCAGAGTAATGAGAGATAAACTACTGAGCAGCTGATACAGGAAGTGAAGAGGAAGGAAGATGTGCCGTGTGACACACAGGAGTAATTAGTTGAAGCTGTGATATGTTTAAACTGGACTACATGGTTTAACTGAGCTGCTTGTTGGCTCAATACATTTTTAGTTCATGATTATTGCAGCTGCATCTTCTCACTCAGACTCAAAATAAAAAAAGGAAGTAGGTCCAGTCCAACTTTACCAAAAGGGAAGGACCTCAGGCCTGGTCCAGCTCCAGGCTGGGGTTCAGGTCAGACTGGGCTCAGGCTGAAAATCTAACCCTAGGTTGCAATTGTAGATGAAATAATAGGGATTTATTAAATAGACTGCTGGAAAAGCATTTTCTGAATGCTGGAGACGTGGGGAATTTGTCAGATGAAGAGGGGAATTTTCCCAAAGGTGTTGTGGAGACAGGAGACAGGCCATGGACTCATGTTTTGTTTATTATGTGGGGTGAAACAGCTGTCAGCCGTAACTTTGAATCCACATGTCAGTGCACTTGCAGCTTGTTTAACTGATGACTTGTTATTGATCCGAATGTCTATAGTGCGTTGTCTGAGTTTGTGTTTGTTGTTGAATCATCTGCTGCCAGTCTCGTCAGGTGTCCCTTAAAAAAGAGATCTCTGATTTCAATGAGACTAACTTAACTAAATAGAGATTAAATTGTGAGGACTGCTCGCCAGTCCTCCAGTTTTTGCTCCTCTCTCCCTCCCCTCTCGGGTTGTCTCCTCTGTTTTCCTGTCCTGCACTTCCCCTGAGCACCTGTGGTGGAGTTGGCGCTACCGAGCTGTCTTTCCTTCTCTCACATCTCTGCGGGCATCCGAAATGGGCGGCACCTGGAGCTGCTCTCCGCTACTCTCACCACCTGTTCCTGATCTACCTGATGAGGACGCTGCCCTACTTAAGCCGGTGGCTGACTTCTCTACTCGCCGGCTGATTGCATTTAAGTTTGTGGTTCGTACTGCTCACAGTCTGTGCTGTTTTCAGTCCTTTCTTTCATTCCTATGAATAATCTTCTGTCTATTTTGTATTTGGGAAGTGTTTTGGACGGTTTGGTTTTTTTACCTCTGTTTTTCTCCCAGGTCTCCACGAGCTCCTGCCACTGCCACCACTTTTGTACATATCACCAGTTTGTCTTTCCCCTGTAAATAAACCTTGGTGTAAACACTTTGATCTGATCTCTGCCTCTGCTCTGGGTCCATCACAACTGATCACCAACACCTAACATAAATAAATGAACTTCCTGTGGAAGAGGAAACATCAGAGAGGATATTGACTGATGTTTCTCAAAAGTCAGCAACACTGAATATGCATTTTGTCTGTCCCCATGTCGGGGATGTTGGATCACTGTCAGAGTGTATGGAAACCATCTTCCAAACTAGTCATTTTCTTTTTCAGATAAAGGGGAGGACAGTGAGGAGGAATGCTGCTGTATGAGATTCAACTGGCCGTAGACAAAGTCATCAGCAGTGCTGACAAAGGCCCGGCTCAAAATCTCAAACCTGCAATGGAGATCTAGCGCTAAAGTCATGATGCAGTGATGATTTAGTGATGTCATAAAACTTAAATATAATTTTTACAGGGTAAATTGCATTACTTGAACCACAGACTGAACTTAAATGGACTTGGGTGTCTTAGTTATGATTAGAGTTTTTATGTATCTTCATTTTGTAAACAGTATCCAGTTTTCAGAAACCAGGACACTGGAGTTTCCTGGTTAATAAAAAAAGGTTTTGCCACCTGGAGAACTACGGTAGAAAAGTGACTTTGGAAAACTGTGTAATGTGCTGGTGTATTTGTGTTGTGACATGATAGTGTATACTCACACACTGATGGAGAGGAAAATCCTTCATGACCGTGAAGAGCACAGGATATTTTGTCCTCATGAGAAAAACTGCTTTGATAAGTAGATTTATCAGCTCCTGAAATTTTCTCTGTGTTCTTGAACCAGATGTAAGAAAGATGCTCGGCTTCTCTGCAGCTGCATTGACATTTCAGCTCGACCTCTGTGAAATTCTGAGAAGTCTTTATCCTCTTCACCTGCACCTGTAAGTCTAAAAAAATAAAAAAAAACATTTCATAATCAGAGAGCTGTTAACACAACCCATTTCAAAGCACAACAGCACCATTACTAAACCTTTCTGTCATCATAACCTCACCAACGAGATTATGTGTGTGCGCTTCAATGAAAAATAAATGTGCTCATTTGGATAGCCTGAACAGGAGCTCTTGAATTGTGATGTATTTGTGAATGAGGCCTAAATGAATCCATTCAATCAAAATCAAGTCAATCACAATAAATAAATGGATGACCTGAGCTGCTTGGCAGAGGTCTGCACTCTCTGAGTGCTTTTCTAGTTATCTCAACCAAGGAAGTCGTGTTTTCACTGGCGTGAATTGCTCGTCTGTTTGTCAGCAAGATTGCATTATTTATGATCTGGAAGCTTGGAAGCTGAAAAGTAAGTCACTGTAAATGTTCCTTACAGTGTGTAAACCATCAACACTGTTTTGTATCTTCACCCCAAATTCTTATAATTACACAGAGTCAGTGGCATCATCTGCAGCAATGTAATCCTAGCTTCAATGCCGACCATTACACAGATGCAGAGCTGATCTCTGTCACTGTGGCTGATGTTCAGGCCTATGCAACATAAGTTAAAAAAACAAAAACAAATCCTGAACCAGCCCATTAAGCGAGGCACAGAGCACTACACAAACACTAAGCAAAAGAGATGGAGCAGGAGAATTATCTGTAAGCCATCAAACTGACAGAAATGAAGGCTTTAAATATTTCACTGTATGTGAATCAATATAACACACAGATATCACCTTCTGAAATGATCCACAATAAACAAATTGACCTCTTTCATGATGTTCATATGCATACGGAGACGAGATGAGGCCACAGGCCATTCACACACCTGGTGAGAAAGCTGTAGTGTCATTTGTTTCACTTGCTTAGTTTGGAAAATAAAGTTTAAATTTTTACTTCAGTTTATTTCAGACATTTTAAAAGAGGGAACATGAAGTGCTAATATACGAAATGAGCTCTGTGTTTAAGATTCATGAATGCAACACTCTGTATACTTAACAATAAATGCGCAACAGTAGTTTATCAATATATTCAGTATTTTTCAGGGACTTGTTATGGGATGTTTTGTTTATATTTATCTTACCTGTGACAGTCAGAGTCGTGCCATGAAGATCGTTCCCCCATTCTCTGTTCTTTGTTCTAAATTTGAAGCGATACTCTGCTGAATCACTCTTTCTCAGGTCAGTGATTTTCAGGGTGTAGCTCCTCTTATCATCAGAGACCTGAACACGACCTGTATACTGGGAATCTTTACTTAAGTCCTCAGGGCGTTCACGATTAATCCAACGGTCACTTCGCTGAGGGCTGAACCAGAATTTGGAGATGATCTCTTCATGTCTGTCATGAGTACAAGAAATGTGGACTGAAGAGCCAAGAGGGGCACAGATGGTTCTGTCAGCGTACGTCACTTTGTTACAGTCAGACTTATAGCCACCTGAAAGATAAAAAGATTGTTTTTAAAATAGACTTGGGTAAACTAAAGAAGTGTAAATTCATTAAATGTACAGTAAAACCCACTGATCTGATCTTTTTAAGATGTGTCTGATGCTTTGAGGTCTGTGGTGCAGTTTAAAGAAAACTCACAGGTTGGAGCAGAGGGGAAACTCTCAAAGTCTTTTAAAGCACAGGAGTAGCTGTGGGCGAAGTAATCTCTATGAGAGTTTGTTGTTGCTGAAATTTTCTTTCCATCTTTGTACCAGATGTATGAGGCAGACTGAGGGACTGGACAACTGCTGACACACGTCACAGTTACCCAATTAGAAGTTAAACTCCAGTCTGACTTCACCTGCACCTCACCTGGACATTTGATGAAGAAACAAGAGGGAAATTTTTACACCAAGGTCAGCAAACACAAGCAACACTGATATACACTCAATGGCCACTTCATTAGGCACACCCATTGAATTGCTTTTAACACAAATGACTAATCAGCCAATAACATGGCAGCAACTCAAGCATTTAGGCATGCAGACGAGGTCAAGAGAATCTGCTGGGGCTCAAACCAAGCAGCAGAATTCAGGAGAAATTTGATTTAAGTCACTCTGAATGTGACATGGTTGTTCATGCTAGACATTTGGTCTATGTGTTTCAGAAACTGCTGATCTGGGCAATAAAGGGATCTTCAGTTCCCACAAGTTCATCAAAACATGTCAACAGAGGATTGTTGTCTGGTCCGATGAGTCTGACTTTCTGCTGCAACATTCAGATTGTGGGGTCAGAATCTGATGTGAATAACATTGAAGCCTGGATCCATCCTGGCTTGTAACAACAGTTCAGGCTGATGGTGGTGGTGTGATGGTGTGGGGGAGGTCTTTCTGTCACACTTTGAGCCCCTCAGTACAAAATGAGCTTCATTCAAACACCACAGCCTACCTGAGTATTATTGCTGACCACAGTGTGCCCATCTCCTGAGGCTAAACTGAGCAGAATAACGTGCCATGTCACAAAATAAAAATAAAATAAAAATAATTTCAAATCAACAGTCACCAGATCTCCATCTTCATCATAGATGTGCAGCCAACAAACCTGCAGCAACTGCATGATGCTATGATGTCAATACTGAGCAAAATCTGTGAGTAAAGTTTCCAGCACCTTGTTGAATACATGAAGAATTAAGACAGCACAGTGGACCTGATGAAGCAGCCAGTGAGTGTATTTTTGTTCTTGTTTTAAGAAGAATAAAAAAATCATGATACCTTACCTCTGATGGTCAGAGTGACTCCAGTTTCACCAGTATAACTTCCTCCATCTTTGTTTGTTATGAATCTGAATTTGTACATGGCTGAGTCGCTCTTTCTCACATTTGTGATTCTCACTCTGCGATTTTCATCAAAGTATGTGACACGGTTTGCATACTGTGGGTCATCTTTGAGATCACGAGACTCTCTAATGA
Source organism: Scarus forsteni (assembly GCA_036419115.1). Taxonomy (NCBI): domain Eukaryota; kingdom Metazoa; phylum Chordata; class Actinopteri; order Labriformes; family Labridae; genus Scarus; species Scarus forsteni. The sequence continues at coordinate 1,743,731 of JAZDUH010000216.1, read as the reverse complement.
ACCAGAATGATTTTGTAACATTGTAATAGTTACTTTTTGGATATCTGTAGGTGCATGTTAGCTCCACTGTTGCTCCTTCCTTAGCACAGACTTCAACAGGGCTGTAAGTCACTCCCCAGTCAGACTGACTCTGTACCACTGAAACAGAGAAAACATGAAGTCCAGATCAGACTGACAACAACAGGACTCAGACTTTGATAAACAGCAGCATTATTGTTTTAGTGAGTGAAAATATAACTCCCTTTGTGCCAACAGCTCATTGCAGACTGTCTGCATGTAAAGTTTGTGTTTGTGGCTAAAAGAACAATTTGGAGAGGCTAATTCATCACATGCTAGCTGGGATACTTTGAATGGATTCACAGTAAAAAGATAACTTAAAAACATGAGAGCAGAGCCAACAAATTGGACAAAAAGCTTGAAAAGACCACCCACTCACCTGACATGGACATCTCTCTCTCAATCAAATCTCTCCTCCATGAAAAAGACTGTCCAATATTTACTCTAGGTCTTTCTCACTCACTCGGTTTAGTCAGTAAATTAGTGGTGACAGTTAGTCTCATCTCTCACTAAAACAGATGTCATTCGGCACCTTAGGTTGAAGTCCAGGATGTCCTGACAGGCAGAGCCGGCTCCAGTGTTGCTCCCTCAGTACACACACCTTGAAATCTTTTCTCAGGGCACAAACACTGGATTTCTGTCTCCAGAGTGAACTACACTCAGATTTGAATGATCTGAAAACAGTTATGTAAATTCATAGTTCATATCCATCCATCCATTATCTATACTGCTGATCACTTTCAAGGTCACAGCTGACACTGGACATTATGTGGGGTACACCCTGGACTGGCTGAATGGTGTTCAACATGTCTTCAGCTTCTTAGAAATTTATTTCTTTTATCTCAGACATGTATACTTTTCACGTGCCTTGACATGTATCAGCAGAAACTTCCTCCTTTCTCAGAAGTGTCACTTGGTGGTAGGTGTCAGCTGGTGTTACTGAGTCGTGACCCTCCCGTCACATTTTTGACAGGATGATCACGCCTCCTGCTGTCTGTTCACCTCTGCCCCCTTAATCCATCTTATGCACTGGGATAAGGCCAGAGTCATCCATACAGAAGAGAACAAGCACCAGTGCTGGATTAGGGAAGCAACCGAAAAAAGGATACCATACCCAGGAATGATGAACAGGGATGAGGGGGCAGACATGCTCTCAGGCACTTAGATCAGCATCCTGCAGAGGCGACCAGACAGCGAGAGGCATGATCGTCCTGTCAAAAAAAGTGACAGGAGGGTCACGCCTCCGTAACACCAGCTGATATGACACGTCACGCCTACCACCAAGTGACACTTTGAGGAAGGTGAAAGTTTCTGCAAAAGCATGTCAAAGCATGTGAAAAATATACGTGTCTGAGATAAAAGAAAAAAGAAAACTACACTCTGGACTGGTTCACCAGCCAATCGTAGGGCCACATACAGAGACAGACAACCACTCATGCTCCCAGTCACACCTAAGGACATTTTGGAGTAACCAGTTTACCTAATAAGTATGTTTTGGTCTGTGGGAAGCTGGAGTGCCCAGGGACAGGGAGAACATGCTAACTCCACAGAGAGGCCCTGACTGACACAGGGATCAAACCAGCAACCTTTCTGCTGGGAGGCACGCGCACTATCTGCTGCACCACTGTGCCGCCCACAGTACATATGCCTTATTTCATAGGGGCATTATTTACCAGACAAATTTGGCACATGAGGGCTCAACCACTGTCATGTCTGAAAAAGGGTCAAATTTGTTATAAATGTTGACTATTCTCTCCTCTGCTGTTATTTAAAGTGATGTTCTTGTTTTTCCCGACTGCATTAAATGCATCTTGGGATCTCAGCTGTCTTCGCTGATGGCTGGAGTGACAAACACTGGAGTGAGACGCTCTGTTGAGGATGAAAAGTCAACTCCACTCAGAGTCTGCTGGTCACTAAAGTCACAGCAGTGTTTGATCTCTACCTACAATTTTCTACAACTACAACTACATCTCTACCTGCAGGACAACTTTACCAAAGTTTGTCTCTCTTTAGTTTTTTCCCATCAGCTGTTTAATCTACTAATCTTTGTGAGCAGAAACACACACATTGTAAGCGCAAGGACTTCTCTGTTTTTTGAATACTAGTTCTTGTGTTTCAGATACATGGGCCAGACGTGGCCATCGCATAGGCCGGGTGGATCTGGCACTGCGTAGTTCCTACTAACCACAGCGACCACAGTGGAGCCAGTCTGCACTTTAAAGTGACAAACTGACTTTAAGTTAGCAGAGCTCAGCAAAGACAAGAAAAGGGTGACAGTCAGCTCAGCAGCTTCATAAATGGCACTCAAATTCCTGGCATTATTTTGCATGTTACATGATGAACATTACTCGGGAGTGAAAGTTTTCTTATATTCTCTTTTTGAATTTTGTGTTTATTATTTGTGGAATATAAAAAAATAAATAAAACAGCAGACAGGGCCATTACAGGTTGATCAGACAACATTTTAAGGTTTCAAATCAACTTCTGATGCAGTTAAGACTAGTAGTTAGTAGGGATGGGATGAAATATCGTTGGGCAAAATATCGCGATACAGAACGTGATGAAACGCGTCAAGTTTGAAAAAGAAGGATCGCAAAATAAAGATGTCACGTCCGGTAACAGCGCATGTAATCAGAAGTGACGTGAAATTGAGGACGCTCTGCCTGGATACAGGTGATCTGTCTGGCAGTATTTTGTCTTTCTCATTAAAAAAAGACGAAGACGGCAATGAAGTAACTGACAAGACTAAGACGGTGTGTTAACTTTGCTATGCTGTCATTCCGTACACCGCCTCCAACACAACAAACATGAACCACCACCTTCAGTGTCACCGTAAAAATGTGAAGACGACCCCGGCGAAACGAGCCTACCGCTTGTTAGCATACACTGTCTAACCTCTCTAGGGTTAGAGAGAGCGTTATTGTTTGTGTTTGTCATGTTAGGCCTTGTGTTTAATAAAAAAAGTTGTAATTACACAGTAATATATATATATTTTTTTTTTTTTACTTTTGATATTGTATCGTGACGTATTGTATCGTGACCCGGGCATATTGAGGTGCAGCGTATCGTGAGTTGAAGTGTATCATCCCATCCCTAGTAGTTAGAGACAAAACACTGTAACAGAATGTATTAGTTTAACTCTTAGAACTAAGAACTATTCATTTTCCATGGTTTTCTTGATAATAACCAAAATTACTTAAATTCTTACAGGGCTGCAGAGTCTGTTGATATTTTTAAAGAGGCTTAAAACCCACCTTTTTAATCAAGCCTTTAATCGATGTAATCAACTTATTTATTCCTTTATTATTTACTCTTCTATTACTTTATAACTTATTTGTTCTTGTTGTCAAACTTCTTATTATATTTAATTCTTAATTTTTTAAGAATATTTTTTCAGTTATCCATTTTCTGTTATTTTATCTCTCCTCTTTATGTCCCCCTTCTCGTATACTTTTATTATTGTTTTAGTATGATGGTTTTAGCTCCAGTGCTTCCTCATGGGGGCTCTCCACGCTGGGAGCTGCTCCTCGTCCACTTGTGGGACGTCTCCGCCTGCTTGGCTGGAGGCCCCTGCACTGCGGTGTGGGGCCTCGTGTGTGTGAGGGGTGGGGAAGTCTCCGGCTGTGCGCCTCGTGGACCGGGATCCCTCTTCAGTGTTGATGGCCCCCAAAGGTAGTTTATTCCTTGCCTCAGTCCTCGGTGCACAGCCATGTCTCTCTCTCTCTCTCTCTTTAATGACAGCTCGTATGTGTGTGGGTATCTGTGTGTGTGTCTGGATATGTCTCTGTATTTGTAGGAGGGGGATGGCCGGGTTTTCTGTTTTTTATGTTTTTAGCCTCTGTTACCCCTTTTCCATCAAGCTGGTTCCAGGGCTGGTTCGGAGCTAGAGCCAGACTTAGCACCCGTTTTTTGGTTTTCCACAGACTAAGCACTCAAGCGCTCTCAAAACCGGTGCTTAGAAAGCACCAACTCTTTGCTGGGCCAGCAGAAAGAACCAGGTTACGTCGGGGGCTACACGCTTACGTCAGGGGGTGGGGGCGGGATTAGCAGAGTAAAAACACGGAAGAGAGCCATTTTTAAAAAGACGAGGTTGAAGTAAGCGAAAAACAGATTGAAAAGAATATATATCTATAAAGAATATATAAAGAAAGAATATAGGGACATGAAGACCGAGATAGGCCGTAGTGGCAATGGTGCCACGTTTAACAGCCGCATTAAAAATGCTCGATGCTATTCTCGGGGACCGACCAGCGTGCAGCACTACCGGGGCATTGAATTCGGCCAAAGCCATGCTGGAGTCTATGCAGGAGGACACAACCATGGAGCAAACCTCCACAGAGCCTGGTAAGTTTATTGTTTTGTTTATTGTTGTTCGCCAGTTGTTATGGGAAACTGGCGTACGAGCGTATACATTGACGTGCTGAAGTAGCTCTCTGGCCGGCACCTGTTTGTGGAAAAGCAAACGGTTCTTAACCGGTTCGCACTTGAACCAATTGTGAACCGGCTCTAGCACCAGCACGAGCACCAGCCCTGGAACCAGCTTGGTGGAAAAGGGGTATGTGAGGCACTTTGTGTTGCTTTTAAGTATGAAAAGTGCCTTATAAATAAAGTTTGATTTGATTTGAAAATGTATTGAAACCCAAAACTAAAGTTATGTGGTGAAGATCACATAAATGCACAAAGGCTCATCCTACCAACAAAATGTTCACAAATTGTAAATGATCAACAGTTTTATTGATTTTTAGCTGAAAAAGGTGTACTGGTGTTCAGAGCCTCTATAACACTGCTGGAGAAAACAAACAGGAGACATCTGAGGATCATTTCTGTTTTGTTGTGTTAATATCTCACTGAGTAACAGCACACACTTTATGATCTTTGCACATGCAGGTGTGACAGAGGCTGCAGCCTTCAGTTAATTTTGACAACATTTTTTAGTTTAGTTTTTGTCTTTGGCCTAAAATATATTTTAGTTTTAGTCATGATTTTTCCATCTAAATTGTATTCATTTTAGTCTAATAAGTTGATGACATTTTACAACATTTTAGTAATTTACTGTAAATTTTGTTGACTTAAATATTAAGTGTAAAGGGTAAGACTTTTTTTTATGTTTTCATGAAGTCATATTTCACACTTGGATAAAAGGAAACATCTAATAACCCTTTACTGAATGCTATAAAAGTCTGAATGTATAAATTAATAGAGTTGATGTCTCCCCAACTTATCCCGCCACCAAAAAGATACAGCATCTCACAAAAGTGAGTACACCCCTCACATTAAGTGCAGATCTGTGGAAATCAGTATGACCGGGCTGCAAATTGAAATAAAAGAAGAGAGAAAAACACGACTACAAGACCTGTTTGCTCTGCTCAGTTTTCTTTTCCAGTCTGTGGTGGGGGTGCAGCAGAGTATGAATGAAAACTGTCAAAAAATTAAATGTGAGAAGTGGCTGCAATGTGTAAATAAGAGAGCAGAATACAAATAATTACTGGTGTTCAATAAAAGTCATTTAGTTTAGTTTAATTGTTTAGCTCAAGTTCAGTACAAGAACAAAACTGAGCAAGGTGGGAACGAAGCCTCTACAAGCTTGTACAGAGTTCCACACCTGCCCATATCAATCTCATGACATGCAGGCTAAACACTCAGCAAAAAACAAAAGACAAAACAAAAGAAAAACAAAAGAAAAACACTACAAACCAAAGAAGCAATAACAAAGTACATACAAAATTCAGAAAAGATGCAGCAAAAGCAAGAAACACACAATTAGAAGGACGAGGACAGGGACCAGGCTGGCAACAGAAGTTTCTTCAAATGCTTTTTGAAAGCAGAATAGGAGGACACTGATCGCAGTGGTGCGCTTAATTCAGTCCAGAGCTTAGGACCTCTAAATGTGATGTTGAACTGGTGTCTTGAAGTCCGTGTGTAGGGTAAGAGAAGACTGTTATTGCTGTGCCTAGTTTGATATGTATGTACCTGTGTGGTGGGGATGAACAAATCCTGAAAGGTGTCTGGAAGATCTTCTATCTTATATATAAACTTATGCATGAGTCAACATGTTTGATAAATATTTACCTTTTCAATGGGGAGTACTTTATATCTTTTAAAAAGGGGTGCAGAGGGAGCATATCTATTTGAGTGGGATATAAATCTGAGATATTTCTTCTGTATGACACTTAATTTATTCAGGTGTGTAGGGCAGGTTGCTGCCCGACAATGTTGCAATAGTTAATGAACAAAAACCTGTAATATAAGGTTAAATAAGCTGAGGAGTATATTAAGGGACAAACCTTTCTTAATATGCCAAGCATTTTAGCCCATCTCTTAGAGACAAGGTCGATATGATCAGACCATTTAAGACCGCTATCTATAATAACTCCTAGGAACTTAGTTTGCTGAACCAATTCAATTTGAGTATAACTGATAAAGATTTTAGCTAATTCTATAGGATAATGTTTATTAATATTACAAAAAATCATGAACTTACATTTTTTAACATTGAAGGTAAGTTTGTTCCGTTTAAACCATTTCACAATAGAGGATAGTTCCTCATTTACAGTTTTAATTAAAATATGAAAGTCTTCATGTGAAGCCATGAGGTTTGTATCGTCTGCAAAAAGAACTGGGGGGAGTTTAGTACATGACATAGCCATGTCATTGATGTAAATTAAAAGAAATAAACAGAGTGACGCTCATGTCCTCGCAAATGTGGAATTAAAATTGCAGCAGTCTCAAGAAAGAGGAAAAGTATTTCTGGCAGGGAACTGAACAGAAAAGCATAACTATTGTTGGTGTCTTTAGCTCATGAAGCTGTAGACTAAGGAGAAAATCCAATTCAGAGCAGTGCAGGGGCAGGAGCATCATCTGGTGGGAAAGTTAAAGGTGCTATGAGGAGAAACTGTTTCCGGCGACATTAAGACTCTGCTACCCAAGAGCACCGCAGCGGCGACTGTCGTAATGCTGCGTTCCAGTAACCTCGAACTGGGAGTGACATCATCTCTGACTTATCAACGTGGGGGTGGGGTTTTGGTAACTTTCTCTTTTCCATTAGGGAAAATGGTGTCCATCAGTTCAAGTGCATTTTATGGAGACGGGTCCAGCTGCAGACCTCCACTCTCATGACAAGCAGGCTGCTCCAGTGTGAATCAGAAGCCACCTCCAATGTGAGGCAGACGTGATGTAAATATAAATAATTATAAATAACACCGCGCGTTTGCACCACCTCCAGTCATTTTCATGAGTGACGGGCGGCGGACGGGGAACAGTCTTAACATGCGGTAGGACAGAAGCGGTTGGCGCCACGTCAGCACAGATTTTGTCATAGAAATCATATATGTGTAATATATAACGTATACGTATAAACTACGTATTATAAACTTATGGTATATGCATATAATGTCTATAGACTTTGCCCTGCCGCACAGAAACTTTCTAGCGGCAGCCGTATAGTTGCAGCCAATCACATCTGAGTAAGGAGAGAACCCAGAAACAGCAGACTTCACGGGTCAAAACTAACATTAAATGAGCTCTACCAACCTGCTCCACCTTCATATAAAGATAATCGGGAGAAAAACTTGGTATGACACAGCATTTCACTGAAGAATGTTTGAAGGACTTTTGGGCTCTGCTGTGACGTTCACCGAATCACCTCTCCGTCACTGCCGCCTCGGTTTCTATGCTCGTTCCAGGGCGGGAGCAGACGCTTTAAAAACGCTTTACATTTAATGGACTCATCTGGCAAGGGGGCTGTTTTTGGGGTTGTTGCCGCGCGACGGTGTGAAGGGGTCTTAACTAATAAAACCTAGAATTGATGCTGCCTTTGTCCGCGTATTACAGTTAACTTTGTGTTGTTTAATGTACAGGGTTCGTACGTTTTGAAAAAACCTGGAAAAGTTATGGAATTTGAAAATTCCATTTTCCAGGCCTGGAAAAGTTTTGAAAACATAATTTCACCCTAAAAGTTTTGGAAAAGTCATGAATTTCTTTCTCCCTTAAATATAACATTTGGTAATACCAGTCTGTAAGGTTGATATTTAAATTGATCAATAAATATTTCATATCGGAAGTTGATCTGATAAGCCTCTAGCCACGTCAGGTCATGGTGACATGCGCAGTGCAACTTAGCAAGGGGCAGATCGGATGGAGCGCTAACATGCTTCAGTGAAGCTCGCTATGCCAGGAAGGTGCTCATTTAACAACGTATGGCTGCACTCGGCGAAGTATCGGTCATGGCTGGAGAGGATAGAGTACAAAGGCCAGGCTAAATGTGTCTTATGCAATAAGACGTTTTATATCTCTAATATGGGGAGGCAGCGTTGACTAGCCATGCTAAAGGAGCAAAGCACCGCGCTGTTGTGACTACTGCAGCGCGAACAGCGCCATCACGAGCTTTTTCCGACCCCAGACAGCCACGATGACACCGACAGTCAGCAGCAGCAGTACTGCCACCTCCGCGATGAAACAATGGACTCTCTCAAATGTTGTCCCCAGAATTGAAGTGCTAACTTCCGAAGTTCTGAACAAAATGCAAACGCTTAGAGAGAGGATTGCGACTCTGGCATACGTCAAAAACTGCGTTGGGTTGAGAAAGTAGGGACTGGAGAGTTCATTTGAGGAGGTGAAGAACAGATGTGCTGACCCCTTTCCCTGTGAAGGTGGCGACGTTTAACGGCATTGCAAAAAAAATCAACCCCTTTCTCATCTTGTATCAGACGGACAAACCTATGCTGCCCTTCCTCCGCGAGGATATGAATAAACTGATCAAAGGTAAAATTAATCATACGTTCTATTTATGGTTAAAACACACAGTGCTTGAAAATGAAACAATGTGTAGTAGCCTAGTGCAGAATTGTGAGCACGAACACAACATATTTACCCTTGTGGGTACTTAAATTCAAACACCTTTTAGGTTACCAAAAACTGCTATAAAATATAAGAGCATATTGTTTTTGTTCTTGTGTTTGCACAAATTATTCAATCAGCCTACGCTCTAATCAAAATACAAGATATGTAATGATTTCCTTTTATTTTAACCCTTTAAAAACCACTTCGATTACATTATGTCATGATTTTTATGAAAAAAATCTCATATATAACAGTTACATTTAATACAAAAATGTTGGATGGCTGGGAATATTTTTAAAAATCAGGTTAAAAAAATACCTAAGATTGGTGATAAAGCTAATTTTTATGCATTTTTATTGTTTTGCAGTGTCAGATTCATAACATACAACCCTTTGAGGTCACCAGAGAAAAAAAAGTGTCCACTCACAAAACTACTTTAAAAATCTAACAGAATAATACATTTTTATACTAGTTTTTGCACAAATCATTCAGTCAACTTCAGCTCAAATCAAAAATACCAAATATGTAATGATTTCTTTTTATTTTGACCCTTCAAATTCCAATTTGATGACATGATGTTAATGTTTTTATTAAAAATAACATATAACATGAGTTATATTTAGTATAATACATGTTAGAGAGCTTGGAATAAGGGAAGATCCTGCCTAAATATACCTCGTTAAGCTGATTCATTGTTATTTTTTGCAGTGTCAGATTCATAACAAACCTTTGAGGTCATCAAAACTGCTAAAAAAATCAAACGGATTGGTACTTCTGCTTATTTTTTTTGGCTCAAATTGTTCAATCAGCTTCAGTCCTAATCAAAAATATGCATTTTTTAATTATTTCTTTTGTTTTAACCCTTTAAATGCCAAATTTTTTACATGATGTCACTGTCTTTAGAAAAGAAAACACATAAAATGAGCTATTTTGCATCCAATAATGTGAGAGGGCTGGGGATTTTCTTAAAAAAAAGACCACGCTTACATATATAAACATATATATGTATATATATATATATATATATATGTATATATATATATATATATGTATATATATGTATATATATATGTATATATATATATATATATATATATATATATATATATATATATATATATATATATATATATATATATATATATATATATATATATATATATATATATATATATATATATATATATATATATATATATATATATATATATATATATAACAAAATTGATTTTTAATTTTTTTTTTTTTTTTTGGCAGAGTCAGATTCAACTACCAGTAACTACCCTTTCAGCTAAACAGCATTGTCCCATAGAAACTATGTAAAATGTTGTTTTGTTGTTAACCTCCTGAAGAAGTGTTTTAAAGAGGTTTCCTCCTTATTGTCCTTATTGTAGGACATAACCAGCAGAGGCTGTGTTTCACACAGATGTAACAAAATGCAGATGTTCAGTCTTATGTTTGTAGTTCGGTCTGCTTCTTCTGTGTCTCCCTCACTGTAGATCATGACAGATTAATCCTCCTGGCAGCCTCATTTGCATATAAACAGAGTAGATTCTTATTGTAAACATTTTACATGACCCACGTTGGCCCTGGTTGTCCTTTATTTTTGAGGAAGCTGGTTAGAAATAGGCTAAATTTAAACATGTACTCCTTCTCTTAGTGGTAGATCGTTGGGGAATTATAAATTAGATCTATTTTTTAACATTTACACTACAGTAATACTTTTACATAGTTTTATTCCTATGTTTCATGCATACATTGATGTTTTAGAGGTCATGTATTGTCATGGAAACTTACTACCAAGTCATGGAAAAGTCATTGAAAAGTCATGGAAATTTGTTGGTTAAAATGTGTATGAACCCTGAATGTAGCACGACTGACGAATCAAGTTACCACAGTAACCGACAACGCTGACACCATTTCCTTCTCACATTGGAGGTGATCATGACGTCACTTCCTTCTGACGATGGAGGTGTAGAGTCTGCAAGCTAGTCGGCTGAGAGTGGAGGTCTGCAGCTGGACTGTCTTGATTTTATGGGAAGAAGAAAAGTAAGTCCATAATACCTTTTACTGAGCAAATTTTCACTCTAACTGTTGGTGGCATATTTTGTATAAGTCTCTTATCAACAAATTTAAACACTGTCTGATTTATTTTAAGTGTGTTTTGGCATAGTATGAAAGCGTTTAAAAAATGTCCTCCATAGTGGACATTTTTAGTTATTTTCTCCATTTTGTTCTGTTTTCTTTCAAATCATAGGAAAGAGAGTCGTTCCCAGAAGCAGAGAGGATTTTACTTGGAATTGTTGATGGAAACTCAGATATTGAGTTGTCTGATGAAGAAGATCAAGATGTGATGTCAAGTGACGTCATCTCCGACTCATCAGCATTCCAGTTGAAGTCGGAAAAAAACATGCCGATCTACCAGGCTATTGTTAGCTGTTGTTAGCACACCCTGCGTTGTTGTATGAAGAATGTGATTGTCACTATGGCAGCATTTTTGTAAATATAAGTAACAATACTATGTATACAGCTGATCTAGAGCGACACACCCCAGTCAGAAGTGAAAATAAATTATTACAGAAGCTAAATAACTGTTCACACTGGGGGCATCCATCTTCCATTGTCAACTCGGGGGTGGCGAGGTTTCACCGAGTTCCCAGTAGGAAATTCTGACTTCGAGGGACGTTCCAGTTGTAGTTTCCTACTTGGAACTAATAAAAATGCAGCTCGGACCTTCCTCAGAACTCTGCATTGCTTTACAACATCTCTTTTCAACAACTTACAGGATGCAAAGTGACGAGGTAATGTATCTCTTTCTAGTTACGTAGCGGTAGTTTTTGATGTGTGACAACAAGCAATTTTTGGAAAACTTAGTATCGTATTTTTGTAGCCGGCTATATATCGCTACTTACAGCCTGGTGCTCTAAGACGTGTCCCAAGAATATAAATTTGCTCTAGTTTTAATTGTCTTGTTCCCGAAGTTGAGTATCCAGTCCAGCCCTGTCTGACCCGACCACGAAGCTAAGGAATAGCATTTATAGATAACCTATTTTGATGCTATAAAACTCATCTTAAAGTGTGTGTTTTGATCAGGCATATATCTAAAAGTGAGCCTCTTTTGTAATTATGTAGAAACTCCTCACAGTTCCTTTGAGGAAAGCTCACAACCAGCAAGGGCATAGACACTCAGCAGAAACAAATTTTAGGACAGATTTACGATTGGCACATGTATGCTTCAATATTTTGCTTTGTTTGAATGTTACACTCTACTATGTTTTTAACCTGTGGTTAGTCAGATAAGTCCCACTGAGATCAGAGACCTGACCAAGAATGTCAGCAACACACAGCTTCAGCAAACACACAACCTTACACAGCACACATTGAACAGCAAAAGTTAATACTTTTACTTTTTTTTATTTTTTTACTTACCAAGGTAATTAAGTCTTTCATTTTAAAATCAGTCTGAAGATGAATCACATAAATACTGAATTTGAACCATAGTGACTCTGAAGTGGGACCAAACAGATTCACAAGTTAAGTCACATCCTAACTAGTTTCAACGAAGGCTGTGGGGGAGACTTTAAAAAACTACAGGTCTACAGTGTAACGGTCTGAAATTGTCAGCTGGCTGTTCTCCAGAGAAGAAAGATGTTCATTTCTGCTGTCACAGGGAGAAAAGTCCGACCACATCTTCCCTTCTTCAAAGTTAATGTCAACAAAACCTCCCTCTGTATCTCTAAAGTACGTTTTCCACCATTAAATATTAAGGTTAATGTTCTTACCGTGTCTCATGAGGATAAAGAAAACAAATCCACTCAGTGCTGATGGTAAAGTCATAGCTGATCCTCTGGTCTGTGTCTGACCAGGCTGCATCAAATGCACGACATTTATGAGTCAGGTCATCATAAACTACTGCTCTACATCTGAAAAAAAGAGGATGTGGTCACTGCAGAGTTTCCACCTTGTTCATGGTGTTATGTAAAAAAAAATAGGGCCATGCCTGTTTCCTTCCTCACATGGTTAATATGCATGAACAGGCTAATGGCTGTAAATGCCCAGAAAGGAGAAGTGATTCTTACTGTTTTGTAATAATAATAATAATGAAACAGCTTTTGAAAAACTTTGAATATTAATAGAAAGTGTCATTTTGTAGCTTACATCAAGGCCTTTCACAAACTTAACAATGTGGAACAAGTCATTTTGTGGACAAATACATGAGCAAAATTATTAATGCACTTCTTTTCTCTTGACACCAAAAGAGCTGAGATAACAGCTAAAATCAATCTTTGGTTATAAATCTGCCTAAAAATTTTGTATTTTATTTTTTCTGAACCAAACTAACCTGACACACCAGACAGTCAGATCAATATTTATGCACAAGTCAGGATATATTTCACTGGTCAACCACGTTGCACTGTACGTGTGTGGTTCAAGTCCAACTGAATCATGCTTGGAAGTTGATTTGGTGGCTGAGAAGATGCAGACTGACCCACTGGTGCACTGCTGAAGGTTATTTCCATTTGTTGAGGCAATGAAAGGAGTTGGAGCATCCTTTGCCTCAAACGCCTCCGGGAGAACCTGACCTGGTCAGCAGCTCATAAGAAGTGTTTAGGGTGAACAGAACCTGTCAAATCCAGCAGGTGACTGGGTAAATGATCTGTCAGTCTCATTAAAACTGGACCAATCAGATGTCTGCTGTGGGCAGGAGCTGCTGCTGAGGAGTTAAATACTTAACACAAATTGGAACATGCATCAAACAGTCGCCAACACCTGTCAGGAGAAGAGTAACAACTTATTTTCCATTAAGGAATGTTTTAAGTGTTCTTTTTACTTTATATAATTAAGGCGTGTCCTCCAGTTCTGGTAAAACATGCTAATCTCCTTACAGGCAGCAGGAGACTGGTGCAGGGATGTCATGTTCTCGAAGGCTAACCCAGAAGTTAGCATCACACTGGTTCCCTCAACTAAAAACCTTTGAGTCATCAAACTCACAGGTTCTGTTCTTCATAAAACTTCACTGACAGACACTTACAATGTCTTCAGAGAGAGGGAAAAAGATCTAATGACCTAACCAAATGTTCTGATCAGGTTGGTGTCCATGGCTGTGTCTTTGGTGTTTTTATTACTGTTTATTAGAAACAATCAGAAATAATTGCATTCGGTTCCCCAGCCATTTTCGTAGTTTTTGTTAGCAGTTTGTAACATAACAGGCTTTTAAAGACACAGTAACACATTAAAACTCAAAGTGGAGTAATATCAGGTGCATTTCATGCTGCAAAATGGGAGGTTTAATCTTATACAAGTTCATCATGGACCTGATTTTAGGTGTTTATCTGTAAAGCTACCCAGATAGTAAAACTGGTGAGGCCGAGATACAGAAGTGTGGATTGTGGTACTGAAGTGGCTCAGATACAGCTGCCAAACTCAAACAACATGTGGGCTGGATCTGAGTGGATGGAGGTGGTCTGGTTAGAACAATGAATTACAGCCCGGAAGTGGCCCAAGTCTGGTTATTTCCTTGTTACAGCAAACTCAGAAAAAGAAGAAGAAGAAAATGGTAATAACAAAAGTGATTCCCAGGATGCCTTTAAAGACATGTTCTTTAATGATGGCTGTGCAGTTTTTCACTCTCACTAAAAGTACCTGTTATTTCAGATAAAGTACTAAATGACAAAGATCACCCTCAGATCCACTAAGAATGTAAACCCACCTCAAACATGCAGCAGCTCAGTCAGGGAACAGAGTGACAGAGCATTGATAAGTCTAAACAGCAGAGTAACAGCAATGAGGGCTGCAACAAGGAGCTGATGAAATTAATATTACTCTATTGTTAAATGATTTGTCAATAGGGATGTAACTGTATGAAAAATTCATATCACAGATACTATGACTAAAATTATCCCAATGATCATTTTATCACAGTTTTGGTGCAATGTGTTTTTAAAATGTTCAAAATTACTAATAAACACACCAAAATAATTTAAAAAAGTATGATTTAATTAAATACAATGTCAATTTCAGAACAATACAACCAGATGTAAATAAATCCGTAGTGCAGGTGTTTCTGCACTACAACAAAAATTATGTAAACTAATCAAATAAAGCACACCGATAGTCTGTTCCCTCCTTTATAAGAAATAAGGTACTGTTGACTGTTCACAAGATTAAAATGTAAAAATGTCAGTGTATCAGCTTTGAACATGCACTGCCATACTTTTGCTTTCAGAGGCCAAACACTGCAAACTGTGCACGTGGCCTGAGTCTGAGGAGCACACACATAGTTCTGTTTTTTCCAGGCTATGAGAAGTATCACCATTGTTGACAAAGTAATGTGATGAAACACAGATTTAACGATCACTGAAATAGTAACTTGTAATACTAGTATTCTGAAAATTTACAGCAGCTAATCATTTAACAAAGTGTCGTGAGCAGTGAGCAGAACTCGGTCAGCTCGAGCCATTTATTAAGGCTAAAGAAATCTGTACTGTCGTCCAACAACATGATGGGATTAATATGACAGTTCTAAAATATGAGGATATCACTTACATGACAGAAACAACACATTGACTAAAACTCAAATAAAACTTCAGTTTTGTTCCTGAACATGACATGAAGAATAAAACCATCAGCAGTGGGCTGTCTGATGTTGAAGAAATGTCCAAAATGTCTCAAATGTCCATGAAAACACAAGACAAATAGATGAGAAGTCTGAAAATGTGTTTGTCTGTGTGTATCAGTGATAAAGAGCCACTGACAAACACAGTCTGTTCTATGACTCAAACATCTATATCATATTAGAGATAATATTTAAAGGATAAAACTTCCCTTCAGATACAGAAGCCTCTGAACATGATAACCTTATCACTTCTCCAAGTCAAATCTACAATGAAACACAAGTTTTGTTTCATCTGAGACAAGTGATTAAAACTTTGCAGAGGACTGACAAACCATAAGTGAGGGAAAATGTGTGACCTCGAGTGGCCGTGCACGTCTGCATGTGGATTATCAGACCCTCAGAGACTGACTTCATTCTGCAGCTATCACAATATTACAAACTTATGAAGGCTCAGGCCTCACTTTATTATATTTACTAATTTACATCCAATCCAATCCAATTCAATCCAACTTTATTTGTTAAGCGCTTTAAAAACAACCATAGTTGAAACAAAGTGCTGTACAGGAGAATAAATAAAATACGAGATAAAAGAATAGACATAAAACATAAGTAAAATGAATTTTCAAAGACAAGGAACAATTTAAAAGACATACAACCAATTAAAATGAAATAAAAATGCAGAAGAAGCAATCAAGATAAAATCAAAATAAAAAGTAAATAATGATAAAATCGCCAACAACCGTGCATCAAAAGCCAGGGAGAAAAGGTGGGTCTTAAAACTACATACAATCAAAAGACCAGATACATTTTAGTGACCAGCTGACCTTTAAGGTTCAGGTGGCCTCGATTGCTCGGTCTTGTCGTTATGCCCTCTACAACATCAGAAGGATCAGACCCTACCTGACCCAACAGGCCATACAGCTTCTGGTTCAGGCCCTGGTGACTTCACGCATTGACTACTGCAACTCTTTGCTAGCAGGCCTCCCTGCATGTACATTCAAACCTCTGCAGACGATCCAGAATGCAGCAGCACATCTTGTCTTTAACCTGCCCAAAACAGCTAATGTCACCCCGCTGTTAATCTCTCTGCACTGGCTTCCAGTGGCAGCTCGAATCAAATTCAAAGTAGTTCTTCTGGCCTACAAAACAGTGACAAAAATGGCTCCTGCCTACCTGGACTCCCTCATCAAGGTCTACACTCCCTCTCGCCCACTTCGCTCGGCCTGCGAAAGACGCCTGGTGCTCCCAGCCCAGCATGGCTCTAAATCTGTAGCCAGACTCTTCTTTTCTGTTGTTCCCAAATGGTGGAATGAGTTACCTAACTCCATACGATTCGCAGAGTCCCTTTCTACTTTTAAGAGATGTCTGAAGACTCATCTGTTCAGGGAACACTTTGGCACTCAATCTGATCTTCTCTTCTTTGTCCTCAGAGGTAGAATGAATCAGAAGGTCTCAGACCAGCTCTTATAGGATAATTTTGGTTTCTGCAGCATTGTTTATAGAATGAAGTAGAACAATATACTCACCCAGAAGGCTTTCCTGATCCAAATGGTGCTTCAGGTGATATTTAGATCCAAAATTAAGCGACATCAGCGACCATCTTCCTATTTTTAGTATTTTTCATAAATTTAAATACAATATACCTAAAACTGATAATTACAAATTTCTTAGAGTCCGAACACCTGAAAGTATTGAGTCTTTTAAGGCTGACCTATGTGCTCAGACCTGGGAGGAGGTATATGCAACATCTGACCCAGATAAGGCCTATAATGCTTTTTTAGCTACTGTGGTTCAATTATACGATAAGCATTGTCCACTCAAAAAATATTATTTTAAAGAAATAAACAGACAAGCTAAGCCCTGGATCACAAAGAGTATAGCAAAATCTTGCAAAAAGAAACAATATCTTTATAAATAATACTTAAAAAATAGGACCAAACAAAGTGAAGAAAGATATAAAAAATATAAAAACAAGCTGACACAAATTATACGTTTTAATAAAAGATCTTACTATCACGACTTGCTGGTACAACATAAGAATAACATTCAAGGTACCTGGAAAGTATTGAATAGTATTATTAGGAATGGGAAAATAAACGAATATCCTAAATATTTTACAGAGGACAATCAAACTATTAGAGACTCTAAAGAAATGGCTAATGCATTTAATAAATTCTTTGTCTGCGTTGGCCCCACTTTAGCCAATAAAATTGTGCAACCAAGTGATGTAAATCAATTTGACATTAGAATTAGTAAAAACAATCCAAATTCATTCTTCATAAGAAGTGTGAATGAGAATGAAATAACTGAAATTGTCAGTTCGTTTAAGAGCAAGAGATCCACGGATGGTTTTAATATAGATATGGTCCTTATAAAAGACATCATAAATTATATTGTTACACCATTTGCATACATTTGTAATCTTTCTTTTATTACTGGTATCTTTCCAAATAAGATGAAATTAGCAAAAGTAATACCCATTTTTAGAAGTGGTGATAGACATCAATTCACAAATTACAGACCGATTTCAATACTACCACAATTTTCAAAAATTTTAGAGAAACTATTTGTCAGACGACTTGATAGCTTTGTAGATAAACACAATTTGTTAAATGAGCACCAATATGGGTTTAGATCAAGTAGGTCTACATCAATGGCAGTCATGGAACTGGTGGAGGTGATATCAACATCAGTAGATAAAAAGGAGTATACTGGGAGTTTTTATAGACTTAAGTAAGGCCTTTGATACCATAGACCATTCACTGCTGTTAAATAAAATGGAAAGGTATGGGGTCAGGGGCATAGCACATACTTGGCTAAAAAGTTATCTCAGCAACAGAGATCAGTATGTGCATCTGAATAATGTCAACTCAGACAGGACAAAAATAACTTTTGGTGTTCCACAAAGATCTATCTTGGGACCCAAATTGTTTATTATGTATATTAATGATTTATGTGAAGTTTTAAAAAAAATGCACTGTATCCTGTTTGCTGATGACACCAGTCTGTATTGTTCTGGACAAGATCTTGAGCAGCTTTTGGACACTGTGGGAACTGAAGTCAAAATATTAAAAAAGTGGTTTGATGTTAATAAACTCTCAATAAATTTGAATAAAACTAAATATATTATCTTTGGAAATAGGAAAGTAAACACACAATGTCATAAAAATCGGTGAAGTAGAAATTGAGAGGGTCTATACCACTAAGTTTCTGGGAGTTAATATTGATCATAAACTTAATTGGAAATTGCACATCGATAATTTAAAAACTAAAATAGCAAAAATTATTGCTATATTACATAAAATTAAAACCTCTGTAAATCAAAATGCACTTCATATCTTGTATAATTCACTCATACTTCCATACCTTAATTATTGTGTGGAAATATGGGGGAATAATTATAAATCAAACATTCAACCGATTTTCTTGCTACAAAAGAAAGCCATTAGAATTATTAATTTTGCTAATTACTATGCCCCTACAAATCCACTGTTTATCAAACAGAATACTTTAAAATTTCATGATCTTGTGGATTTTAACACGGCTGTTATGATGTATAAAGCTCACAACTTAAAGCTTCCACACAGTGTCCAAGATCTGTTCAAACTGAAAGAAAATAGATATAGTTTTAGAGATTCTGGTAATTTCTATAAACCTAAAGCTAGGACAAATCTGAAAAGTAGATGTATCTCTGTGCGAGGGGTTGATCTATGGAACAACTTAGATGAACAACTTAAAGGCTCCAAAACTATTAATGCATTTAAAAAAAGCTTCAAATCAAGAATTATTGAAAACTATAGAGCACTCGATAAGAGTTAATTGGCCTGCTAATGGAGGCCAAGTAATAATAAACAAATCAATAAATGAATAAATTAATTAATTAAATCATTTTGCCATGTTGTCACTTCATTATCATTGTTTTAATGACCTTATCATTGCTGTTATAATTTGATTTATAATGCTGTGTTTCGGCAGTGTGTAAAACTGAAGATTTAAGGACAGTTTATTGTATGTGCCATCTTTAATCGTTTCTGTTGGAATTTTATGGGGGTTAGGCAATTATAAGTTTCAACTTCAGCCGAAACCCCTTCGGTCGGCACTACCAAGTACAAAGATCTGCACACGGTTATGTGTATGTCTGTACATGTGTGTGAATATGTGTATGTGTGTGTGGATCTACATGTATATATTTATGTATATATATTTAGATATGTGTGGATATATGTATTTATATATATAAATAAGTGTATTGACTGTACAATGACCGGAAAAAATAAACTAACTAACTAACTAACTAAAATCAAGCGGCGGACATCCGTATAATGGCAGCACATAGGGCATAGATCGCCGCTCCTAAAACTGCATTAATCGTCCAAAAACTTATGTTTTTCACCAATATTCCATCATGGTCCGCTCGGGCTACTCCTCCAATGCAGTCTGTGTCACTCCACACAGTGCTGTGTGGCTGTGCCGACCTCTGAACTCAAGAGTTTGTTTACGTGCCTCTGCACATGCGCAGAGCTGCAGGAACCGAAATGATCCTTTAATGAATATTTAGCACTGAATTTTTGAATGCTTGGAATGTTGATCAATGTTGTTGACTTGAATTTTTGTTGCTGACTTGAAATATTCATGTGACTCGAATTATTTGTTGTGACTTGAATTAACGATGAGCTGCATTATATAATAAAAAAAAAAAAAAAATGGCACTTCTTGTGGCACTAGATGGCAGCACCTGTGGCCAATTGACTTAAAGCACCTGGACACACTTGCTAAGGTTTTTCCCCTCAGTCCGAATTCTTGCTTGTGTTGTACGTCGCTTTGGACAAAAGAGTCTGCCAAATGAAATTGTAGAATTGTAGAAAAGACATATAAGTATGAGTATACACATACAAATATATATTATTAACTTCTATCTGTTCTATGTCTTTGTTTAAATTGATGTCAGAGTAGTTATTAAAGTCCATTACTCTTTCACAGCTGAGTGTTAGCATGGCACTATAACAAAGTTATGAGGCAGAAACAATGTCGCTGTGGGCTGAAAAGCTAAAAGCCTAAAGGGTCTCACCTCAAACAATGCTTTAATGTGAGGAGGTGGATCACACTTCTTGTTCTCTCTGAGTCTGTTTCTCTTTGAGGAGTCTGTGGTAAAGGGAGAGAGAGAACCGTGCATCCCATCTAATTATAAAATTACACATAAATTTATCAAAAAAATATAAAAACAGACTGCTACCATATGAGCTCAATGCATGGAAAACACAAATATTACTAAGGAAACAGGTTTCTGCTCTGCGGAGAGGCCGTCACAGTGCAACGACCACATCCTAACATCTATACCAGTACTTGTGTGTTTACTCTCTCACACCCACACTCAGACACAAACACTGTTAAGACCCGGCTTGGCTATGAAAAAATGTAAGCAACATGAAAAGCAGATTTAAATGGTTTTAAATTAAGTTATATATTAATAAACACAAGGAAATACATTTACAAAATGAGTTAGAGAACAGAGCAAACAAAAAAAAACCCTGGATATACTGAATGACCAGGTTATTCCATCAATAGATTTTTTCTTCCCTAATGGCACGGGCATATGCCAGGATGACAATGCCAGGATTCATCTGACTCAAACTGTGAAAGAGTGGCTCAGGGAGCATGAGACATCATTTTCACACATGGATTGGCCTCCACAGAGTCCAGACCTCAACCCCATTGAGAGTCTTTGTGATGAGCAGGAAAAAGCTTTGTGCAGTGGTCAGACTCTTCATCAATACAAGATCTTGGAGAAAAATTAATGCATCACTGGATGGAAATAAATCTTGACAGGCTGTAATCAAAGCTATAACATGAAACAATAAAACTAAAATAGAAGAACAGAATGGGGTGGAATCCAGTTCATCCTTCATGATCTTATTGTGGTATCGTGCTGGTGCAGTGTCAATCTAAAGTTAACCACAGCCTAAAGAAACCACGATTTCATTAAATCAATTTTTTAATGGTTGATCTCGACAAACAATAGAAACTTGTAGCAGCCACATCTGTGAGGTTGAGGTTACCTGAACACTTTCTAAGTGCTTCATTTCTACATTTACTATATGAAGGACAAAATCTAAAAGAAAAAAAATGTTTTATTTCCCTTTTGAAAGACACTGGCTTGTATTTTATCAGGCCTGTTTGAAGAAAAAATAAAATTAGCGGAAGATTTTGGGGCAAACAAACTTCATTTCCCGTCATCCTCAAGCATCTCAGAGTGGTGGAGTCTGCTGTCTGTGGAGGACTTCTGACTTTACTGAATAACGTTTTTTATGTACAACAGAGAATCAAATGAGAAACTAAGAGCATATGTGTATGAAGAAGACAGGTAAGAATGTTTCAACAATGACTCAGCAAAATGTGTTCATTAAAAAAAAAGTGAATATCAAAGTTTTCCAGCTGAAGGTAACAGTTCCAGCTCTTCCTCCACAGCACTGCTCTCCGTGGTCAGACCTGCCTCTGGTTCAACTGATTCTGGAGAAAATCACATCAAACTCATTAATGACAGAAGTTTTCTCTTTGTGTTCTAAATGTAAATCAGTTACTGAGAGCAGGAGGCTCTTACCTGCTCCTCTGGCTCCTCGACTGTGCTGAGCCATTCTCATAAACAGGATCTAACTGATGACCATTAATAAAGACACACACATGTACAGAGAGAGACAGATTTAGATAACACTCAGCTAAGAATGTCAGAAAAGTCTTGACAGAGGTTTGTGCTCCTCCTAGTTGTCACAGTAATGAGGGAAGTTTCACCAGTGTGTCCTCCATCTTCCTTACCTCCATCATCTCTGCAGGTTTGTTTGGTTCATCTGAGGAGTTCACAGTTTTCTTCTTCCTAGTTTAAGTCCAAAAACAACACATATACAAATGTTAAACAAGTAAAAGAAGAATGCTCAAGAGATTTGGTTGAACTGATGTCTCTTTATTGTTTTACCTCTTCCACATATTCAGAGGAATCAGAAGAGTGAACATGAAGATCACCACAGTCACTCTGATGATGTTCATAATCAGTGATGAGCTCCCTGCAAATAAAGATGGACATGTGCAGATTGTTAAGTTAAACAGGTGGGTGGGCAGTTAAAGGATCTAACATGACACTTTATTAAACTAACAGTGTTATACTCACTCTTTACAGTTACAAAGATGTGTTTGGATCTTGTTGTCCCCAGCTCGTTCTCAGCTTCACAGAAATACTCTCCAGAGTCTGTGGCATTAAATGAGCTGAAGGTAAGCAGAGGTCCTGACTGTAGGTGACTGAGGTTTTGGGGTCCAGAGTTCTTGTACCAGGTGTAATTAGCTGCTGGGTTAGCATCACTGCTACAGATCAGATTCACTTCAGTGCCCTCCACTACCTCAGCAGAGGGACTCACAGACACAGAGGGAGGCTTTGGAGCATCTGGAGGAGAATCGGAGCATGTTAGACTTTGTTCATGGACTTTTCCTTTTCAACTTTCATGCAGTCAATAATTTACCAACCTGAAAAATAACATGCTACACTCTTAATCTAAATCTTAAAACAGTGGAAAAAATGGAAGAATTTGTATTTTAACACTTTTGGATCTGATGAAGATTCTTAGTAGAGCTTCACATTTCAAAAAGAGGAAAAAGGAGTGAGAGATAAAAAATGTGAGCAGGTAATTTGTTGAAAACTGCATTTGAACTCAAAGATGTTTTTGTCAGCTGATCAGCCATTTAAGACCACAGCCTTTAAAACATCAATTTGAAACTTTTACACTTTAATACAGCTGTTTAAAGTGTTGGGGGGAAAAAACAATCAAAGAGGTTTGACCAACTTTAACATGTTGGTGAGAACTTCTGGAAACAACAGAGTGAATTCAGATGTTGACCTGGCTCTGCTGCGGTCAGAGGGTGAGTCAAGAAGTCTTTAAAATGTTATTATTCGTTATTTATTAGTCACAGAGCAGAATATTTTCAGTCAAAGCATCTTCAGCCTGCTTCATCTTCCTCGCAAGATGAAATTGAAATTCTGATTGAAAAGGGGCAGGGACGTGCTGGCCATCAGGGAAACTTGAAAGCTCCCGAACGGCCGGCACAGCACGCAGCACGCACTACTGTAAATATCAATCAGCAGCCCCCCCAGCCGGACGAACACAAGCCACCACGATCGCGAACATCACAGCCACGCAGCTGACAAAATTAGCAAAATACATATTTTTTTTTAAGTGGGGATTACTTTTTTATAGTTAAGCTCACTCGCAACAATAAGTAGGGCACACAGTATCATGGGGGAGGGTGAAAATATCAATTAGCACCACTTTGACCCCCCCCCCCCCCCCCCCCCCCATGAACGACATTCGGCCGGTCTGGTCCAAAAAATTCCTGGGCAGATTTTCAGCCCCAGCACGTCCCTGAAAAAGAATATTCAATAAAAATGTAAAATTATTGAGCAACTACCACAAAAACGACAATCATAGCCCAATCCTGAAAATCTTTATTACAAATGCATTAGCTGGGCTCAAAGAAGTAGTTATTTTCAAAATGGAAATTACTCACAGTTTTATTAAATGTGTGGGGGAAGAAATTTAGTTGGCAGTGGCACATTTATGATGACTTAGTCTGTGGAACAAGGTGCTGATTAAAGACAGCAGCTTTATTATCACCAAGTTTCTATCATCAGCAGTTTTATAAGGCAGTCACAGTGGAGCTAAGGCAGTTATAACAATAGTCTGAGAAATAAAATTACTTTATTTTAAACAAATTACTTTCTTAAATTAGCCTACATTTTGTATTCACACGATATAATAGTAGCCAATAGATCAGGGGATTTTTTTTTTTTTTTTTTTTTTTTTTAGAGAGAGAGAGAAAGAAAACATGTTTTTGACTGATTAGATGTTTTGGCCCACCATTCAGTTGCTTGGAAAAATTTTGGCCCAAGGCCAAACTTACCTGCCGACCCTGCTCTAAGGTCTTTTACCACAGCTCTGGTGTGTAGTGATCATGCTGAACCAGATGAAAATGTTTTTTTCACTCACATTTCACATCAATGATAACAGGCTCAGATGTCTTCCGGCTGAACTCGTTCTCAGCTGAACAGTAATACTCTCCTGCATCAAAGAGCTTAACTGAGCTGAAGATGAGCTGTTCTTCATTACTGAAAGGTTGGAAGTCTCCACTCTCGCTCTTTTTGAACCAGGTGAAATTAGCAGCTGGATTAGCATCAGTGCTACAGCTCAGAGTCACAGAGGAGTTCTCCACTATCACAGTAGAGGATTTCAACAGGACAGAGGGAGTCTTTGGAGCATCTGGAAAAGCCATCAACAAATATAAATTCAAGAAACTAGCAATGAATCAACATTAGCCTTCAGAGGTATTACACAAAATTGTGCCTTTTTATTTTTTGTAGATTTTATCACGACAGCTCTGAAGTCCTGACTAGGGATGTGCGCGACTAGTCGTTTAATCGTTTAACCGCCTACTTATTTATTAATCGTTTAGTATTTTACTAGTCGGTTAAACATTACATTAAGCATCATGCATCTTGTTCTTCACGCCTCTGCGCATAGCTGTCAAGTCTCCCGTTTTGGCCAGGAAACTACCGTATTTTACCCCTCTTTCCCGCCGTCCTTCCGTATTAATATTTTCCCGTAATTCTCCCGTATTACAAAAAAACATTCCTCTGCCTCTGCTACTAACTGAACACTGCCACTCATCTGGCGAGAACTGCCACCTGCAGTAGCCTGCATGTTTGTTTTCCTCCTCTTTTACTACCAAAGAGGCTGAATGTGAAGATGCCTCACTACGTCTATCTTTCTTAACACCGGGGTGCATCGGTTCTATAGCGGATTTAGCGGATTTATAGCAGAGTGAGCATCTGTCAAACATGCGATCTTTGGGGTGAAGACGGGGCAGCTCGCGCGGACACACGGAGAGAGCTGAAGTGAGCGCTCTGTGGAGTAACGAGGAAACAAACGCTAATATGAATGATGGCACAAAAGATACGGTTCTTAAGCCGGCTGCCCCAGTGTGAGAATGTGTTGGTTTTAAACAGGATGAACAAGGTGTGAGCCCATGAACACCTACGAGCTGATATGTTGCATTTGTTTGAAAGTAGTGGCGACGAAGATGTGCAGGTGCAGCAGAGCCTTTGTCCTGACAGTCAACACTTACTGAGGTGTTTGGTCGGCAAAGAACATATAGATAAAAGCCCAAAATGAAGCGCTCACAGACAGTGTCGTTCGCTACGTTGCAAAAGAAGTGCAGCCCTTCAATACAGCTGAAAAGCCAGCAGTTACAAACGTTTGACAGATAGTACGAATTGACTGGGAGAAAGTACATGTCACAATTCCTGAACTGTATAAACTCCATTTCATTTAGGCCAGAGTTTTTATTGTTGTGTGAGTTTTGTTTTTTCTTTACAGAGACTAGGTCTATTTTTTTTTATTTTTGACTAGTATAATTATTTTTATTTAAATGCAATTTTGCTAAAAGATCGGCCATTTCATTTTCATTGCTTTTTTTCTCTTTTTTGTTTGTTAAATTTACAATATTTTTTGTTCAATTTATTTTATTTAAAATATCCTGACCTTCCAATTACAGTTAAATATTCTTAAGAAATGAAAGTTTCTTGAATCGTGCACTAGTCTTAAGTGCCAGAGATTTCAGGGAAATTCTATTCTAGGCTACTATGTTGTACGTTTGGAATTGTCATGCTGCTGCATCCAAGTTTCATACCAAAGCAGTATTTATAATAAATGGCATGCATTGCATTGGCAAACGTATCAGAAATGTATTTCTCTTTAAATTGTTCAACTTTATTCAGTCAGTTGTTGTTACATCAATAGAATTTAAATTAACAGTTTGTCCTGAATGTTTGGGCTAACATAGTTCCTAAATACACATTTGCATGTTAAACTTTTAAACTTTTAACTTAATATGTGTATTAAATTTCAAGTTTTCTTGCTTACAGACTAGTCAACTAGTCGCAAATAAAATTTGAGACTAGTCGGCGGGGAAATTAGTCGAAATTCCCATTCCTAGTCCTGACCATGGGGATGTGGTTTTACTCCCTCTTTTTCTATTTTGATTTGATTTCTCTGCTGGGCAAACAAGCTTCAGATTTCATGTGGAGTCTGAAACTTTCCAGTTTGAATGAAGCAGAGATGCTCAATATAATCAGAACAATATCATTATCAGCAAAAACATGAAGATTTTTGCATCTATGTACAGCTGATATTTGGGCTGTAAGAACTGGCCATATAGTCTGTCCCATGTAGTGGCTTTAATATAAGCTGAATGTACAACTGTACCACGATTTTTACCTCATCATTGAATGTCCACTTCTTTAAGTCAAAACTTTTTAGTTAACAAATCATATTTTTCTTGCATCACATCTGTTTCTAATTCAAATAAACTGTGATCATACAAGTGTAACAGATCAATTTTAATCAGTTGGAGGTTTCGTGCTCTTGACAAAAATATTGATATCATTGATGAATCGGGAAATTTGAGCTTTTTGCGTATCGGCACAAATCTGTATCCAATATATAGATATCTGCAGAAGTCCAAAGTTGTGCATGACCCATATTAAAGGTCACATGTGCTGCTACTTTAATTTCCTTTGCTTTAATGTTGTTAGAGGCTCAGGGAGCAGAGGAATATGAGACCTTTTATCAAGCACTCTGCACGGCTGCACAGGGTGGGCCAACATCGTATCAAACCCTCTGAATCAAGAATGGGATGTTACTCCAGCTCTTATGTGTGAGGGCAGAGGATTGAATCATTTTTCCAAAACAGTGTGTGTCAGTTGGTCATCAGTATCAGTTACGCCCTCTCATACCCATTTACACACGACTGACACAGCAGTAGGAACAACCTGTGGTCTTGCCCAAGGACACATCGTCATGTGACAGCTGGTGCTGGACGTGAACCTGCAACCTTCTGATTACTGACTATTACAGACTTCACCACAGATACCTGGACTTGTCCTTTATCGTCCATTTTAATGTGATCAGAGTAATGAGAGATAAACTACTGAGCAGCTGATACAGGAGGTGAAGAGGAAGGAAGATGTGCCGTGTGACACACAGGAATAATTAGTTGAAGCTGTGATATGTTTAAACTGGACTACATGGTTTAACTGAGCTGCTTGTTGGCTCAATACATTTTTAGTTCATGATTATTACAGCTGCATCTTCTCACTCAGACTCAAAATAAAAAAAAGGAAGTAGGTCCAGCCCAACTTTACCAAAAGGGAAGGACCTCAGGCCTGGTCCAGCTCCAGGCTGGGGTTCAGGTCAGACTGGGCTCAGGCTGAAAATCTAACCCTAGGTTGCAATTGTAGATGAAATAAGGGATTTATTAAATAGACTGCTGGAAAAGCATTTTCTGAATGCTGGAGACGTGGGGAATTTGTCAGATGAAGAGGGGGAATTTTCCCAAAGGTGTTGTGGAGACAGGAGACAGGCCATGGACTCATGTTTTGTTTATTATGTGAGGTGAAACAGCTGTCAGCCGTAACTTTGAATCCACATGTCAGTGCACTTGCAGCTTGTTTAACTGATGACTTGTTATTGATCCGAATGTCTATTGTGCGTTGTCTGAGTTTGTGTTTGTTGTTGAATCATCTGTTGCCAGTCTCGTCAGGTGTCCCTTAAAAAAGAGATCTCTGATTTCAATGAGACTAACTTAACTAAATAGAGGTTAAACTGTGAGGACTGCTCGCCAGTCCTCCAGTTTTTGCTCCTCTCTCCCTCCCCTCTCGGGTTGTCTCCTCTGTTTTCCTGTCCTGCACTTCCCCTGAGCACCTGTGGTGGAGTTGGCGCTACCGAGCTGTCTTTCCTTCTCTCACATCTCTGCGGGCATCCGGAATGGGCGGCACCTGGAGCTGCTCTCCGCTACTCTCACCACCTGTTCCTGATCTACCTGATGAGGACGCTGCCCTACTTAAGCCGGTGGCTGACTTCTCTACTCGCCGGCTGATTGCATTTAAGTTTGTGGTTCGTACTGCTCACAGTCTGTGCTGTTTTCAGTCCTTTCTTTCATTCCTATGAATAATCTTCTGTCTATTTTGTATTTGGGAAGTGTTTTGGACGGTTTGGTTTTTTTACCTCTGTTTTTCTCCCAGGTCTCCACGAGCTCCTGCCACTGCCACCACTTTTGTACATATCACCAGTTTGTCTTTCCCCTGTAAATAAACCTTGGTGTAAACACTTTGATCTGATCTCTGCCTCTGCTCTGGGTCCATCACAACTGATCACCAACACCTAACATAAATAAATGAACTTCCTGTGGAAGAGGAAACATCAGAGAGGATATTGACTGATGTTTCTCAGAAGTCAACAACACTGAATATGCATTTTGTCTGTCCCCATGTCGGGGATGTTGGATCACTGTCAGAGTGTATGGAAACCATCCTCCAAACTAGTCATTTTCTTTTTCAGATAAAGGGGAGGACAGTGAGGAGGAATGATGCTGTATGAGATTCAACTGGCCGTAGACAAAGTCATCAGCAGTGCTGACAAAGGCCCGGCTCAAACTCTCAAACCTGCAATGGAGATATGGCGCTAAAGTCATGATGCAGTGATGATTTAGTGATGTCATAGAACTTAAATATAATTTTTACAGGATAAATTGCATTACTTGAACCACAGACTGCACTTAAATGGACTTGGGTGTCTTAGTTATGATTAGAGTTTTTATGTATCTTCATTTTGTAAACACAGTTTCCAGTTTTCAGAAACCAGGACACTGGAGTTCCCTGGTTAATAAAAAAAGGTTTTGCCACCTGGAGAACTGTGGTAGAAAAGTGACTTTGGAAAACTGTGTAATGTGCTGGTGTATTTGTGTTGTGACATGATAGTGTATACTCACATACTGATGGAGAGGGAAATCCTTCATGACCGTGAAGAGCACAGGATATTTTGTCCTCATGAGAAAAACTGCTTTGATAAGTAGATTTATCAGCTCCTGAAATTTTCTCTGTGTTCTTGAACCAGACGTATGAAAGATGCTCGGCTTCACAGCAGCTGCATTGACATTTCAGCTCGACCTCAGTGAAATTCTGAGAAGTCTTTATCCTCTTCACCTGCACCTGTAAGTCTAAAAAAATAAAAAAAAAACATTTCATAATCAGAGAGCTGTTTACACAACCCATTTCAAAGCACAACAGCACCATTACTAAACTCTTCTGTCATCATAACCTCACCAACGAGATTATGTGTGTGCGCTTCAATGAAAAATAAATGTGCTCATTTGGATAGCCTGAACAGGAGCTCTTGAATTGTGATGAATTTGTGAATGAGGCCTAAATGAATCCATTCAATCAAAATGATCAAATCAAATGTATAATAAATAAATGGATGACCTGAGCTGCTTGGCAGAGGTCTGTGCTCTCTGAGTGCTTTTCTAGTTACCTCTGCCAAGGAATTCGTGTTTTCACTGGCGTGTGTTTGCTTGTCTGTTTGTCAGCAAGATTGCATTATTTATGATCTGGAAGCTTGGAAGCTGAAAAGAAAGTCACTGTAAATGTTCCTTACAGTGTGTAAACCATCAACACTGTTTTGTATCTTCACCCCAAATTCTTATAATTACACAGAGTCAGTGGCATCATCTGCAGCAATGTAACCCTAGCTTCAATGCCGACCATTACACAGATGCAGAGCTGATCTCTGTCACTGTGGCTGATGTTCAGGCCTATGCAACATTACTTAAAAAAACAAAAACAAATCCTGAACCAGCCCATTAAGCAAGGCACAGAGCACTACACGAACACTAAGAGAAAGAAATGGAGCAGGAGAATTATCTGTAAGCCATCAAACTGACAGAAATGAAGGCTTTAAATATTTCACTGTATGTGAATCAATACAACACACGGATATCACCTTCTGAAATGATTCACAATAAACAAATTGACCTCTTTCATGATGTTCATATGCGTATGGAGACGAGCTGAGGCCACAGGACATTCACACACCTGGTGCGAGAGCTGTAGTGTCATTTGTTTCACTTGCTTAATTTGGAAAATAAAGTTTAAATTTTTACTTCAGTTTATTTCAGACATTTTAAAAGAGGGAACAGGAAGTGCTAATATACTAAATGAGCTCTGTATACTTAAACAATAAATACACAACAGTGGTTCATCAATATGTTAAGTATTTTTCAGGGACTTGTTATGGGATGTTTGGTTTATGTTTATCTTACCTGTGACAGTCAGAGTCGTGCCATGAAGATCGTTCCCCCATTCTCTGTTCTTTGTTCTAAATTTGAAGCGATACTCTGCTGAATCACTCTTTCTCAGGTCAGTGATTTTCAGGGTGTAGCTCCTCTTATCATCAGAGACCTGAACACGACCTGTATACTGGGAGTCTTCACTTAAGTCCTCAGAGCGTTCACGATTAATCCAACGGTCACTACGCTGAGGGCTGAACCAGAATTTGGAGATGATCTCTTCAAATCTGTTATGAGTACAAGAAATGTGGACTGAAGAGCCAAGAGGGGCACAGATGGTTCTGTCAGCGTACGTCACTTTGTTACAGTCAGACTTATAGCCACCTGAAAGATAAAAAGATTTTTTTTAAAATAGACTTGGGGAAACTAAAGAAATGTAGTCAAAGTAAATATAAAGTAAAGAAACACTGATCTGATCTTTTTAAGATGTGTCTTATACTTTGAGGTCTGTGGTGCAGTTTAAAGAAAACTCACAGGTTGGAGCAGAGGGGAAACTCTCAAAGTCTTTTAAAGCACAGGAGAAGCTGTGGGCGAAGTAATCTCTATGAGAGTTTGTTGTTGCTGAAATTTTCTTTCCATCTTTGTACCAGATGTATGAGGCAGACTGAGGGACTGGACAACTGCTGACACATGTCAGAGTTACCCAATTAGAAGTTAAACTCCAGTCTGACTTCACCTGCACCTCACCTGGACATTTGATGAAGAAACAAGAGGGAAAATTTTACACCAAGGTCAACAAACACAAGCAACACTGATACACACTCAATGGCCACTGCATTAGGCACACCTTTTGAATTGCTTTTAACACAAATGGCTAATCAGCCAATAACATGGCAGCAACTCAAGCATTTAGGCATGCAGACAAGGTCAAGAGAATCTGCTGGGGTCCAAACCAAGCAACAGAATTCAGGAGAAAGGTGATTTAAGTCACTCTGAATGTGGCACGATTGTTCATGCTAGACATTTGGTCTAAGTGTTTCAGAAACTGCTGATCTGGGTAATAAAGGGATCTTTAATTCATACAAGCACCAACAATAACAACATAGGATTGTTGTCTGGTCTGATGAGTCTGACTTTCTGCTGCAACATTCAGATTGTGGGGTCAGAATCTGGTGTGAACAACATTGAAGCCTGGATCCATCCTGCCTTGTAACAACAGTTCAGGCTGATGGTGGTGGTGTGATGGTGTGGGGGAGGTCTTTCTGTCACACTTTGAGCCCCTCAGTACAAAATGAGCTTCATTCAAACACCACAGCCTACCTGAGTATTATTGCTGACCACAGTGTGTCCATCTCCTGAGGGCTAAACTGAGCAGAATAATGTGCCATGTCACAAAATAAAAATAAAATGAAAATAATCTCAAACCCACAGTCACCAGGTCTCCATCTTCATCATGGATGAGTAGCGCTGAACAAATCTGCAGCAGCTGCATGATGCTATCATGTCAACACTGAGCAAAATCTGTGAGTAAAGTTTCCAGCACCTTGTTGAATACATGAAGAATTAAGACAGCACAGTGGACCTGATGAAGCAGCCAGTGAGTGTATATATGTTTTTGTTTTAAAAAGAATAAAAAAATCATGATTGCTTACCTCTGACGGTCAGAGTGACTCCACCTGCACCAGTATAACTTCCATTCAATTGGTCTGTTATGAATCTGAATTTGTACATGGCTGAGTCGCTCTTTCTCACATTTGTGATTCTCACTGTGCGATTTCCATCAGAGTATGAGACACGGTTTGCATACTGTGGGTCATCTTTGAGATCACGAGACTCTCTAATGAACCAGAATGATTTTGTAACTCTGTAATAGTTACTGTTTGGGTATCTGTAGGTGCATGTTAGCTCCACTGTTGCTCCTTCCTTAGCACAGACTTTATCAGGCCTGTAAGTCACTCCCCAGTCAGACTGACTCTGTACCACTGAAACAGAGAAAACATGAAGTCCAGATCAGACTGACAACAACAGGACTCAGACTTTGATAAACAGCAGCATTATTGTTTTAGTGAGTGAAAATATAACTCCCTTTGTGCCAACAGCTCATTGCAGACTGTCTGCATGTAAAGTTTGTGTTTGCGTCCACAGCCTGTGGCTAAAAGAACGATTTGGAGAGGCTAATTCATCACATGCTAGCTGGGATACTTTAAAAGGGTTCACAGTAAAAAGATAACTTAAAAACATGATATCAGTACGAACAAATTGGACAGAAAGCTTGAAAAGACCCCCCACTCACCGGACATGGACAACTCTGCCTCAATCAAATCTCAACTCCATGAAAAAGACTGTCCAATATTTACTCCAGGTCTTTCTCACTCACTCGGTTTAGTCAGTAAGTTAGCGGTGAGAGTTAATCTCATCTCTCACTAAAACAGATGTCATTTGGTGTCTTAGGTTCAAGCCCAGGATGTCCTGACAGGCAGAGCGGACTCCAGTGTTGCTCCCTCAGTACATACCTTCAAACTTCTTTAGGGCACAAACACTGGATTTCTGTCTCCAGAGTAAACTACACACAAATTTTAATGACCTGAAAATTTAACAGTTCCAGTCATAGTTCATGTACATCCATCCATTATCTATACCGCTGATCACTTTCAAGGTCACAGCTGACACTGGACATTATGTGGGGTACACCCTGGACTGGCTGAATGGTGTTCACCATGTCTTCAGCTTCTTAGAATTATTTTCTTTTATCTCAGACATGTATACTTTTCACATGCCTTGACATGTTTCGGCGGAAACTTCTGCCTTCCTCAAAAGTGTCACTTGGTGGTAGGTGTCAGCTGGTGTTACTGAGACGTGACCCTCCCGTCACTTTCTTTGACAGGATGATCATGTCTCCTGCTGTCTGTTCACCTCTGCAGGACGCTGCTCCAAGTGTGTGAGAGCATGTCTGCCCCCTTAATCCATCTTATGCACTGGGATAAGACCAGAGTCAGCCGCACAGAAGAAAACAAGCACCAGTGCTGGTTTAGGGAAGTGATGGAAAAACAAGGAAACGGGGCCCAGGAACGATGAACAGGGATGAGGGGGCATACATGCTCTCACACACTTGGAGCAGGGTCCTGCAGAGGCCAACAGACAGCAGGAGGCGTGATCGTCCTGTCAAAAAAATGTGACAGGAGGGTCAAGCCTCAGTAACACCAGCTGATATGACACGTCACACCTACCACCAAGTGACACTTCTGAGGAAGGTGAAGGTTTCTGCTGAAATATGTCAAGGCACGTGAAAAGTATACATGTCTGAGATAAAAGAAACAAAAAAATTACTCTCAGGACTGGTTCACCAGCCAATTGTAGGGCCACATACAGAGACAGACAACCACTCATGTTCATAGTCACTCCTAAGGACATTTTGGACTAACCAGTTCACCAAATAAACATATTTTTGATCTGTGGGAAGCTGGAGTGCCCAGGCACAGGGAGAACATGCTAACTCCACACAGAAAGGCCCTGACTGACACAGGGATCAAACCAGCAAACTTTCTGCTGTGAGGCACGTGCACTATCTGCTGCACCACTGTGCCGCCCACAGTACATATGCCAGCATATATGCAGGGCATTATTTACCAGACAACTTTGGCACATGAGGGCTCAACCACTGTCATGTCTGAAAAAAGGTCAAATTTGTTATAAATGTTGACTATTCTCTCCTCTGCTGCTATTTAAAGTGATGTTCTTGTTTTTCCCGACTGCCTTAAATGCATCTTGGGATCCCAGCAGTCTTCACTGATGGCTGGAGTGACAAACACTGGAGTGAGACGCTCTGTTGAGGATGAAAAGTCAACTCCACTCAGAGTCTGCTGGTCACTAAAGCCACAGCAGTGTTTGATCCCTACCTGCAGGACAACTTTAACAAAGTTTGTCTCTCTTTAGTTTTTTGCCATCCGCTGTTTAATCTACTTATCTTTGTGAGCAGAAACACACACATTGTAAGTGAGAGGACTTCTCTGTTTTTTGAATACTAACCACAGTGACCACAGTGGAGCCAGTCTGCACTTTAAAGTGACAAACTGACTTTAAGTTAGCAGAGCTCAGCAAAGACGAACAAAGGGTGACAGTCAGGTCAGCAGCTTCATAAAGGGCACTCATATTCATGGTATTATTTTGCATGTTACATGATGAACATTACTCAGGAGTGAAAGTTTTCTTATATTTTCTTTTTGAATTTTGTGTTTATTTTTTGTGGCATATAAAAAAATAAATAAAACAGCAGACAGGGCCATTACAGGTTGATCAGACAACATTTTAAGGCTTCAAATCAACTTCTGATGCAGTTAAGACTAGTAGTTAGTAGGGATGGGATGAAATATTGTTTGGCGAAAAATCGCGATACAGAATGTGATGAAATGCATCAAGTTTGAAAAACAAGGATAGCAAAATAAAGATGTCATGTCCGGTAACAGCGCATGTAATCAGAAGTGACGACAACAAACATAAGCACTCTTATGACCTCTCAGAGATGAGAGCATGTTGCAGAGCTGCAGTCCTCCGAGCTCCTCTGCACTTGCTCTAGGACAGTTTTCCTGCCGTTACTGTTATGACAGCTGTGTTCATCAGTTAGGTAACTGCTATGGCTTTTGTAATAGTGATGAATGTTATTCCATAGAGACTGTGTCAGTCCCCCGACCCAAAGCTCACTTAGATATTAACACAAAAACAAATAAAAGAGGTGTCAACCATAGAAATCTGATTAAAATAAAAACTTCAAATGTAGTGGCTTTAAAACATCAGAGAATCAGATGTGGTCTCTTAAATATAAGATCACTGAGGTCCAAATCCTTACTGGTGAACGACCTTAGATCAGAAAATCAGATTGATTTATTCTGTCTCACTGAAACATGGCTATGTGATGAAGAATATGTCAGTATATGTCTGCCTGTCCCACACCGTGCTGGTCTGCCTGGTAACTGATCCCTGCCTGTCCTTGATGCTGAGTTCCTGCCTGTCTCACTCTGTGTTGGTTTGCCTGGTAACTGATCCCTGCCTGTCCTCGACACTGAGTTTCCGCCTGAGTCCCACTCCGTGTTGGTTTACCTGGTAACTGAACTCCTGCCTGTCTTCGACAACGTGAGTTTGCCTGAATCACTTCTCCGACTGTTCCTGAACGCCTCGGCTCGTCTGTGAGTGAGTCAAGCCGCTACCGCCTTCCCCTTAAGACTGTGTGAGCCTCTGTCCGTACATCTCTTGTGTGGCTCAGTCGAGAGAGCGCCTGTCTTCAGAGCCTGCTGTGGCGGGTTCGACCCCCGCTCAAGCCGCAGCTTCTCTCCTGTTAAGACTGTGTGAGCCTCTGTTTTGAACATCTTCTGTGTGGCGTAGTTGAGAGAGCGCTCGTCTTCAGAGCCTGCTGTCGCGGGTTCGAACCCCACTCTAGCCGCAGCATCTCTCCTGTTAAGACTGTGTGAGCCTCTGTTTGAACGTCTCCTGTGTGGCGCAGTTGAGAGAGTGCCCGTCTTCAGATCCTGCTGTCGTGGGTTCGACCCCCCCTCAAGCCACAGCTTCTTTCCAGTTAACACTGTGTGAGCCTTTGTCTGAACGTCTCCTACATGGCTAATCTGGGAGAACACTCACCCATCATTCCGAAGTGTGCGGGTTCAAACCCTGCTTTGAATAACTGTTAATAAAGACTGTTCGTTGTTCACATCTACCTACTTGCTTCTGGGTCCTAACTACAACCGTCACAGGTTAGACTTAAAACATTCCTCTTTCATAAAGCTTTTAGTTAGGGATCAGCTTATACTTTATAAATTAGTTCATAAATTCGACTCATAGTTTGGATGCAATAGGCCTAGACTGCCGGGGGGAAGTCTGGCACAATGGGCTCTCTCTCTCTCTCTCTCTCTCTCTCTCTCTCTCTCTCTCTCTCTCTCTGCATCTGCTTTTGCCCCTTTTCGTTGCTCCTGTACTCGTTTCTGGCTCTTGTCTTGTAGGTGGCCTGGGATCCTGGTGGGGACTGCTTGCTGCTGTGGAGTCACGAAGCCTCAAAACTACAATTATAAACATGACACATAGTTGGCCATTTTATTA
Organism: Scarus forsteni; assembly: GCA_036419115.1. NCBI lineage: Eukaryota > Metazoa > Chordata > Actinopteri > Labriformes > Labridae > Scarus > Scarus forsteni. The sequence continues at coordinate 1,706,977 of JAZDUH010000216.1, read as the reverse complement.
GGAACACTCCACTCCCATTATCAATATAGCTGTTTATACAGATACTAGCATGATCTCCATATCCATGATCGATACATCTATAGTGTCTATTTTTTACTGCCACATAGGCATGAGGTCCCTCTGAAATGGGATGTCACATCTCAAGAGGCCTTTAACAAATTTATACTTAACGGAGACAAATGTGGTTGGGATGCACTTGTGGTCTGGGCACCCATTAGTTTGTCACTACCATGAATTCTTATTTTCAGTAAGAATATCATTGATTATACTTCTATAAGATGATTACCACAACCATTTAGACATGAGGACCCTCCTGAAAATGAGATGTAGCATCTCAAGAGGCTAACCTCTCATAAATCAGATGACAGGTCGATGGTTCATGAACCTGTCCCTAGCTATAGTTCTTATTCTAGTCCACTTGTCTCCTCTTACCTCCCTATATTTGCCCTCTCACCCAACACAGCATCGTGTGGATTTGCTGTTCATCATGAGACTGGGATCCATATTCACGATTTCCTGCTGCTTAACCGAAGGTTTTTTGATGTAGGGATTCATGATTGACTATATGGATTCATGTTGGATGTATATATTTGTATATATATGTATATGTGTATCTTTATATGTATATATGCATATATGTGTATCCATAAAATGAAGAGCTATATGCTCTATTGCAAAGTGTCTTGAGATAACACTTGTTATGAATTGGGGCTATACAAATAAAGATTGATTGATTGAAGCACCAACTACCTTGCCTCCAAAAAGCCGAATGATGGAGTCGAATGAAGTCGAAATTGAGGACGCTCCCCTAATACAAGTCACCTGTCTGGCAGTATTTTAGCTTTCTCATTAAAAAAGACGAAGACGGCAATGAAGTAACTGACAAGACTAAGACTGTGTGTAAACTTTGCTATGCTGTCATTCCGTACACCGCCTCCAACACAAAAAACATGAACCACCACCTTCAGTGTCACCGTAAAAATGTGAAGACGACCCCGGCAAAACGAGCCTACCACTTGTTAGCATACACTCTGTCTAACCTCTCTAGGGTTAGAGAGAGTGTTGTTGTTTGTGTTTGTCCTGTTAGGCCTTGTGTTTAATAAAAAAGTTGTAATTACACAGTAATTTATCCTCCTGAGAACCGGAGAAAAAAAGTGTCTTACATTTTCTTTTTTCATGTGATTTTCTATCTGTTTGGACCTTAACAAACACCTTACCATTTTGGGTTTTTTAAATATATTTTTACTTTTAATTTTACAGCATGTCCACTGAGGAGGACAACAGGACATTTTTCGTGTGAAAATAGCACTGAATTTAGAAGATGAAAAAAATAAGCAAATTATATCTTTACAGTGATATTAAGTCGTGAACACATTCAATTTGATAAAAAAAAAAACAAAACTGAAAAGTTGATCAAAGAACACAAGTTCTGTAAGAATGCTGCAAATCTAACCCCCAGTCTTTGGCTCATGAATGCATTCTTACCCTGATAGACCTCGAAATCCTGAACAATGACCTTTTGAATTCTTTACTTGTAGTACTAGTAAAGACAAAAGATTCACTTGTAGTACTAGTAGACATAATTTAAATGAAGCAGGAGGGATTCTAACCAAAGTCAGCACACTGTTTGGGTGTGATATTATAAAAGCCAATGGGAAGCCAGAATTTGCATTTCCCCACCTTCTTATTAGTATGTAAGGCTTAAAAGTAGTACTAGTGAACAGTTTTAAGTGTGCTAGTATTACTAGTGACACTTTTGGCATTGGAGTGAAGTCTACTAGTGTACTAGTTGACTAAGGCCCTGTTATGGAAAGCCGTTTGAGCATTTATTTGATATCAGTGATATCAACCCTTGTTCAGCTCTACTTGTACTCAAATTTGCAGTACATGTACTCAATTTTGGTTTACTAGTGTGCAAGTAGACTTTACTAGTAAAGCTAAAAGTGTCACTAGTAGTACTAGTGAAGCAAAAATGGTCACTAGTACTACTAGTAGACCAAAAAACGTTCACTAGTAATACTAGTAGACTCTTTTTAGTCTACTAGTACTACTAGTAGACTTAAAAATGTTCACTAGTATCACTAGTAGACCAAAATTATGTTTACTAGTACTACTAGTAAAGGGAAAAAGTCTACTAGTACTACTAGTAAAACCAAAATGTTTACTAGTAGTACTAGTGGCCCTAAATGCAAATGAAGGGGCCGGACAAGGATGTCTCCTATTGGTGCTCCTGTTACAACTCCACCCAGCCAAAATTTAACCCTTTAAAGGCTGCTTAGTTTTTATTTGGACTTTCTGACAGCTTCTTTATAACTTTTATGTAGAGTTAAGCAGGAAAGTGTATATAATTCTGGATGGATAAATAGCAGTGACATGATATTGAATTGTTTAAAATGATGTGGCTCCAAATTGACCTCAAAACCTTCATAATTATAGATGAGTTATTATCTTTTTACACACACACACACACACACACACACACACACACACACACACACACACACACACACACACACACACACATATGTAACCCAGGTTATATAAGTGTTTTTATTTATTTTATTTTTTTTGTGCTTAAATTGTTTAGTCTGAGATCTCCCGCTGTGTCTAGGTGGCCCTCGGAACCTCCATAGCCCCAGAATTTGGTGTAGTTATTAGGTTAATTTACTTTTGATTTATATTGATGATTTAGCATCAGATTAATTCTCAGATACTCACCCATGCACCGTAAATGACTGAACCAATAAGGACACACCCCAGTATTCATAAGCATCCGGTTCACGAGGGCTCTTCCTTTTCACTTCGAATGAATCCTGAGGCACAGTGGGAGGTCTCCAGAGAGTGTCGCATTTGTGACAACACATATCAACGGTGAGCCGTATTTTATTAGGGTCCTCGCCCAAGGGGAAGGACCTCTTCTCTCTCCAGAGAAGAGGTCCTTGCCCGAAGGGCAAGGACCCTATTGTTTTTGCTTCGTTTCTTTCTTCTTATTAGGGTCCTCGCCCAAGGGGAAGGACCTCTCTTGCTAGAGCAAGAGAGGTCCTCGCCCCGAGGGCGAGGACTCTATTGTTCCTGCTTTGGATTATTTCACGATGGGGGCAAATAAACTTTAATTTGACCCCCTAAACATGCTCGAAAACTCACCAAATTTGGCAAGCACCTCAGAATCAGCTAAAAATTTTATAAAATGGAAAAATTAACCCCAAACATGCCAAAATGTGCTCTCTAGCGCCACCTGGAAAAACTAAAATGGACCTCACAGCCGCTAGGAATGTGATAGAGAGATGAAACCAACATCAAAATGTGCATCTCATCAAGACCCACAAATCTCAGGCTGACACTCCTGACCTATCTCAAACAGCAAGTTTGCATTTTGCCCTTCAAAGTAAAATTTTAGCTGAAAAATAGGTCCCACGGAAAAATTATCTTCTCCGAGACACGTAAAATGGTATCAGCTTGAAATGCGGGAGATGAGAGAGGAGACATTGATCTACAAAAGTTATAGAGGATTTGTTGTTTCTCAAACGGTTTCCGAATTACAAGCCCTCAAAGTTTGTGAACCCCTGAGAAGCCCTCCCTGCCTCCCCTATCAAATGAATAGGAGAGGAAATCTCAGAATCGGACATCCTGTGACAGTTGGGCATGTACAGAGAAAACAATAACTCGTATGGAGTTAAAAATGACACGGTTGGATTCCTGACAAAATTTCACATAAAAAGGTCATATTTTTAGAGAGATTAGGTCAAAATTGTGGCAACTATGAGGAGTTGTTTAAAAAAATTTCCACTTGGAGCGCAGCTCCTCAGAGTGATGGAATTCGAATCTGCCCTTGATGTTCACAGCTGATGATGTCACTCACTGATTGACAGGTTCACTGCAGCTGTTCTCTGACACAGAAAATCTAAAGCAGGGTCTATCTGTGATCAAACTGAACCCCAAAAATACCAAAATGACAAGAGGTCCTTGCCCGAAGGGCAAGGACACTTCAAGACAGAAAAATCACGTACTGACATGACCGAAATATCTCAAACAGGAAGTCGGCAATATGCCCTTCAAAATAAAAGCTCACTCGATAATCCCCACTTTGCACAATGATTTGACCCCCCAAACAAGCTCACAGCCAGACCAAAACATACACACATGCAAAATGATGTAAAAGAACTCAAGCAATGATACAAATAACCCCAAACATGCCAAAATGTGCTCTGTAGCTCCCCCTATGGTCAAAAAACACTAAAATGGCTCTAACTTCCTCTGGGAATGTAGTAGAGACATGAAACCAACATCAAAATGTTCATCTCATCAAGACCCACAAATGTCATGCTGACACCCCTGAACTGATGTAACCCTCAAAATGGAGGTCAACGGGCATGAGGGACCTGCGAGACAGCGAGGACCCGTCCAATGCTGCTTGCAGCTTTAATTAGGGTCCTCGCCCAAAGGGAAGGACCTCTTCTCTAGAGAGAGAAGAGGTCCTTGCCCGAAGGGCAAGGACCCTATTGTTCCTGTAGCGTTTCTTTCTTCTTCTTCTTATTATTATTCAGTCCGGCCTTTGAACCTTAATTAGACCCACTAAACATGCTCAAAAACTCACCAAAACCGGCACACACCTCCGTGACGCCAAAAAATTTAATAAAGTGGAAAAATTAACCCCTAACATGCCAAAATGTACTCTCTAGCGCCACCTGGAAATACTAAAATGGACCTCACGGCCACTAAGAATGTGGTAGAGAGATGAAACTTACGTCAAAATGTTCGTCTCATCAAGACTCACAAATCTCGCGCTGGCACCCCTGACCTATATCAAACAGGAAGTCAGTAATTTGCCCTTCAAAGTAAAATTTCAGGTGAAAAATGCGGCCGACGGTAAAATTATCTTCTCCAATACCGTAAATGGTATCAGCTTGAAATGCGGAGAGATGAGAGAGGAGACATCGATGAACAAAAGTTATGAAGGGATTTGTTGTTTCTCAAACAGTTTCCGAATTACGAGCCCTCAAAGTTTGTGAACCCCAGAGAAGCTCTTCCTGCCTCCCCTATCAAATGAATAGGAGAGGAAATCTCCGAATCGGACATCCTGTGACAGTTGGGCCAAAACAGAAAAAATGAAACAAAATTCAGCTTTAAAAGTTACATTACTGCATTCTTGACAAAATTTCACATAAAAAGGTCATATTTGTAGAGACATTGAGTCAAAATTGTGGCCACTATGAGAAGTTGTTTTACAACAGAGAGCTGATCTCACTGAGCAGGCAAAAGTGACTCTGCCTTTAATCTCCACAGCTGATGATGTCACACACTGATTAACAGGTTCACCTCAGCTGGACTGTGACACAGAAAAACTAAAGCAGGGTCAATCTGTGATCAAACTGAACCCCAAAAATACCAAAATGACAAGAGGTCCTTGCCCGAAGGGCAAGGACCCTTCAATACCCACAAATCATGGGTCTTCAAGGGTCAAGACCCACAAATCACCACAAATCACCAATATGAGAAGAGGTCCTTGCCCGAAGGGCAAGGACCTCTTCTCATTTCAGGTGAAAAATGCAGCCGACGGTAAAATTATCTTCTCCGATACCGTAAATGGTATCAGCTTGAAATGCGCAGAGATGAGAGAGGAGACATTGATGAACAAAAGTTGTGAAGGGATTTGTTGTTTCTCAAACGGTTACCGCATGACGAGCCCTCAAACTTAGTCATGCTGAAACAGGCCATGCAGCTCTTTTCCATTGACTTGAACTGACAGAACAGTAATTGACATCCTGTGACAGTTGGGCCTGTACAGAGAAAACAATAACTTGTATGGATTTACAAATGACACGGTTGGATTGCTGACCAAATTTCACATAAAAAGGTCATATTTTTAGACAGATTGAGTCTAAATTGTGGCCGCTATGAGGAGTTGTTTTACAACAGAGAGCTGATCTCACTGCGCAGGCAAAAGTGACTCTGCACTTGATCTTCACAGCTGATGATGTCACACACTGATTGACAGGTTCACCTCAGCTGGACTGTGACACAGAAAAACTAAAGCAGGGTCTATCTGTGATCAAACTGAACCCCAAAAATACCAAAATGACAAGAAGTCCTTGCCCGAAGGGCAAGGACACTTCAAACAGAGAAATCACGCGCTGACATTACTGACCTACCTCAAACAAGGAAGTCGGCATTATGCCCTTCAAAATAAAAGCTCACTCCATAATCCCCACTTTGCACAATGATTTGACACCCAAACAAGCTCACAGCCAGACCAAAACATACACACATGCCAAATGATGTAAAAGAACTCATACAATGATAAAAATTAACCCCAAACATGCCAAAATGTGCTCTCTAGCGCCCCCTATGGACAACCACTACTAAAATGGCTGTAACTTCCACTAGGAATGTAGTAGAGAGATGAGACCAACATAAAAATGTTCGTCTAATTGAGACCCACAAATCTTGCACTGACACCCCTGACCTGTGAACAGATGAAACCCTAAAAATGGAGGTAAACGGGCATGAGGGACCTGCGAGACAGCGAGGACCCGTCCAACGCTGCTTGCAGCTTTAATTAGGGTCCTCGCCCAAGGGGAAGGACCTCTCTTGCTAGAGCAAGAGAGGTCCTTGCCCGAAGGGCAAGGACCCTATTGTTCCTGCTTCGTTTCTTTCTTATTATTAGGGTCCTCGCCCAAAGGGAAGGGCCTCTCTTGCTAGAGCAAGAGAGGTCCTTGCCCGAAGGGCAAGGACCCTATTGTTTTTGCTTCGTTTCTTTCTTATTATTATTATTATTCAGGCCGCACTTTGAACCCTAATTTGACCCAGTAAACATGCTCAAAAACTCACCAAAACCGGCACACATCTCCAAGATGCCGAAAAATTTTATAAAATGGAAAAACTAACACCCAGCACCCCAAAATGTGCTCTCTAGCGCCACCTGGAAATACTAAAATGGACCTCACGGCCACTAGGAATGTGGTAGAGAGATGAAACTAACGTCAAAATGTGCGTCTCATCAAGGCCCACAAATCTCGTGCTGATACCCCTGACCCATCTCAAACAGGAAGTCGGCAATTTGCCCTTCAAAGTAAAATTTCAGGTGAAAAATAGGCTGGACGAAATAATTATCTTCTCCGATACCATAAATGGTATCAGCTTGAAATGCGGAGAGATGGGAGAGGAGACATTGATGAACAAAAGCTATAGAGGGATTTGTTGTTTCTCAAACGGTTTCCGAATGTCGAGCCCTCAAAGTTTGTGAACCCCAGAGACGCTCCTTCTGCCTCCTCTATCAAATGAATAGGAGCAGAAATCTCAGAATCGGATATCCTGTGACAGTTGGGCATATACAAAGAAAACAATAACTCCTATGGATTTAAAAATGACACAGTTGGATTCCTGACAAAATTTCACACAAAAAGGTCATATTTTAAGAGAGATTAGGTCAAAATTGTGGCCGCTATGAGGAGTTGTTTAAAAAAGTTTACACTTGGAGCGCAGACCCTCAGAGTGATGGAATTCGAATCTGGCCTTGATGTTCACAGCTGATGATGTCACTCACTGATTGACAGGTTCACTGCAGCTGTTCTGTGACAGAGAAAAACTAAAGCAGGGTCTATCTGTGATCAAAATGAACCCCAAAAATACCAAAATGACAAGAGGTCCTTGCCCGAAGGGCAAGGACACTTCAAGACAGACAAATCACGCTGACATGACTGATACTTCAAACAGGTAGTCAGCAATATGCCCTTCAAAATAAAAGCTCACTCGATAATCCCCACTTTGCACAATAATTTGACCCCCTAAACAAGCTCACAACCAGACCAAAACATACACACATGCCAAATGATGTAAAAGAACTCATACAATGATAAAAATAACCCCAAACATGCCAAAATGTGCTGTCTAGCGCTACCTATGGTCAAAAAACACTAAAATGGCTGTAACTTCCTCTGGGAATGTAGTAGAGAGATGAAACCAACATCAAAATGTTCATCTCATCAAGACCCACAAATCTCAGGCTGAGACCCATGACAACTAAGCTGATGAAACCATGAAAATGGAGGTCAACGGGGCATGAGGGACCTGCGAGACAGCGAGGACCCGTCCAATGCTGCTTGCAGCTTTAATTATTATTATTATTGTTCTCATGCCTCTTTAAACCCTAATTTGACCCACTAAACACGCTCAAAAACTCACCAAAACCGGCACACTCCTCCGGGATGCCAAAAAATTTTACAAAATGCAAAAACTAAACCCCAACACCCCAAAATGTGCTCTCTAGCGCCACCTGGAAACACTAAAATGGAACTCACGGCCACTAGGAATGTAGTAGAGAAATGAAACCAACATCAAAATGTTCGTGTCATCAAGACGCACAAATCTCGCGCTGACACCCCTGACCTATCTCAAACAGGAAGTTGGCAATTTGCCCTTCAAAGTAAAATTTCAGGTGAAAAATAGGTCTAACGGAATAATTATCTACTCAGACACCGTAAATGGTATCAGCTTGAAACGGGGACAGGTGATAGAGCAGACACTGATGAACAAAAGGTGTGAAGGGATTTGTTCTTCCTCAAACGGTTTCTGAATTACGAGCCCTCAAAATTTGTGAACCCCAGAGAAGCCCTCCCTGCCTCCCCTATCAAATGAATAGGAGCAGAAATCTCCGAATCGGACATCCTGTGACAGTTGGGCATATACAAAGAACACAATAACTCGTATGGATTTAAAAATGACACGGTTGGATTCCTGACAAAATTTCACACAAAAAGGTCATATTTTTAGAGAGATTAGGTCAAAATTGTGGCAACTATGAGGAGTTGTTTAAAAAAGTTTCCACTTGGAGCGCAGGCCCTCAGAGTGATGGAATTCGAATCTGCCCTTGATGTTCACAGCTGATGATGTCACTCACTGATTGACAGGTTCACTGCAGCTGTTCTCTGACACAGAAAAACTAAAGCAGGGTCTATCTGTGATCAAACTGAACCCCAAAAATACCAAAATGAGAAGAGGTCCTTGCCCGAAGGGCAAGGACACTTCAAGACAGACAAATCAAGTGCTCACATTACTGACCCATCTCAGACAGGGAGTCAAGTCAAGTCAGCAATATGCCCTTCAAACTAAAAGCTCACTCGATCATCCCAACTTCGCAATGAGAGGACAGACAAATCACGCGCTGTTCAGGGGTCTGTTAACAGCTGTTGATGTCACACTCACTGATTAACAGGTTCACCTCAGCTACACTGTGAAACAGAAAAACTAAAGCAGGGTCTATCTGTGATCAAACTTAACCCCAAAAATACCAAAATGACAAGAGGTCCTTGCCCTTGGGCAAGGACACTTCAAGACAGACAAATCACGCGCTGACATTACTGACCAATCTGAAACAGGAAGTCGGTATTATGTCCTTCAAAATAAAAGCTCACTGATAATCCCCACTTTGCACAATGATTTGAACCCCCAAACAAGCTCACAACCAGACCAAAACAGACATACATGCCAAATGATGTAAGAGAACTCTAACAATGATAAAAAAAAACCAAACATGCAAAAATGTGCTGTCTAGCGCCACCTATGGTCGAACACCACTAAAATGGCTGTAACTTCCTCCAGGAATGTAGTAGAGAGATGAAACCAACATAAAAATGATCGTCTCATTAAGACCCACAAATGCCATGCTGACACCCCTGACCCCTGACCCCTGAAACCCTCAACATGGAGGTCAACGGGGCATGAGGGACCTGCGAGACAGCGAGGACCCGTCCAATGCTGCTTGCAGCTTTAATTATTATTCTTATTCAGTCCGGTCTTTGAGCCCTAATTTGACCCCCTAAACATGCTCAAAAACTCACCAAATTTGGCAATCACATCAGAATCAGCAAAAAATTTTATAAAATGGAAAAATTAACCCCCAACATCCCAAAATGTGCTCTCTAGCGCCACCCGGAAAAACAAAAATGGACCTCACGGCCACTAGGAATGTAGTAGAGAGATGAAACCAACATCAAAATGTTCGTCTCATCAAGACTCACAAATCTCGCGCTGACACACCTGACCTAACTCAAACAGGAAGTTGGCAATTTGCCCTTCAAAGTAAAATTTCAGGTGAAAAATAGGTCCCACGGAAAAATTATCTTCTCCGACACCGTAAATGGTATCAGCTTGAAATGCGGAGAGATAACAGAGGAGACATTGATGAACAAAAGTTATGAAGGGATTTGTTGTTTCTCAAACGGTTTCCGAATTACGAGCCCTCAAAGTTTGTGAACCCAAGAGAAGCCCTCCCTGCCTCCCCTATCAAATGAATAGGAGAGGAAATCTCAGAATCGGACATCCTGTGACAGTTGGGCATGTACAGAGAAAACAACAACTCGTATGGACTTAAAAATGACATGGTTGGATTCCTGACAAAATTTCACACAAAAAGGTCATATTTTAAGAGAGATTAGGTCAAAATTGTGGCAACTATGAGGAGTTGTTTAAAAAAGTTTCCACTTGGAGCGCAGCTCCTCAGAGTGATGGAATTCGAATCTGCCCTTGATGTTCACAGCTGATGATGTCACTCACTGATTGACAGGTTCACTGCAGCTGTTCTCTGACACAGAAAAACTAAAGCAGGGTCTATCTGTGATCAAACTGAACCCAGTTCTCAAATACCAAAAAGAGAAGAGGTCCTTGCCCGAAGGGCAAGGACACTTCAAGACAGACAAATCACGCGCTGACATGACAATACCTCAAACAGGAAGTCGGCAATATGCCCTTCAAAATAAAAGCTCACTCAATAATCCCCACTTTGCACAATGATTTGACACCCCAAACAAGCTCACAACCAGACCAAAACATACACACATGCCAAATGATGTAAAAAAACTCATACAATGATAAAAATAACCCCAAACATGCCAAAATGTGCTGTCTAGCGCTACGTATGGTCAAAAAACACTAAAATGGCTGTAAATTCCTCTGGGAATGTAGTAGAGAGATGAAACCAACATCAAAATGTTTATCTCATCAAGACCCACAAATCTCAGGCTGAGAGCCATGACCACTAAGCTGATGAAACCATGAAAATGGAGGTCAACGGGGCATGAGGGACCTGCGAGACAGCGAGGACCCGTCCAATGCTGCTTGCAGCTTTAATTGTATTTATTTTCTTGTTTGGTTTTTGTAATCAGTTAAGGTGCCCGCGGTACACGCGGCACGCGATCTATTTCAGATTTGTTTGTTAGTGTTATTTTGTTTGGCTAAGAATTGATTGATTTATTTTACATTTCTATAGGTCAGGTTTTTTTTTTTTTTTGATTCCCAAACTCACCTTTGAGAAGAAATGATGATGGCGAGCTAGGACTGTGTATTATCTCCACCGTGCGCATTGAGTCCACACGGTTCTCATCCCGGCGGATCCCAAGCGCCCCCCTCCAAAAGGATTTTCTCGATGGACTTTTTTGTTGTTGTTTTGTCTCCCCCTTTTCATTTAAGGACTCCTAACAGTTTGTTGTTGTATTCTTTGTTAATTGTCTTCAAAAATAATATACTTTATTTACCTGAATTTCTAAATTTTTCTGTTTCATTTCACACATTCATTTTTGAGCTTCTTTGAGACGAGCCTAAGTTAAAATATTTTCCCTCCCTTTACACTTGTCTGATTTATTTAAAATGATCTTAAAAAGGTTTAAGAAATAAATTTAAGTACACCTTAACAATAATTTGATTGAATTTAAAATACAGAGAGAATTTAATTTTCCTTAACTAAAACTAATTTCCTTTACAGAGAATTTAAAATTTCCTTAAATAATTTTTCTTTAATTCTTTAACTGAATTAAGATTTAATGCTAGCCCTACTCAACTAGCCCTATTCAAAAGGTGATACTTATATTTCTTTTTTGTTTCCCTTAAAAAAAGAGATTTATCATTTCATTTAAATAAATTAATGTAACTCTAGTCGTTACACACACACACACACACACACACACACACACATAAATTATATATATATATATATATATATATATATATATATATATATATATATATATATATATATATATATATATATAGCGTTTCATCAGTTTCATGAATAAATACATCTATTTTTCAGAGAACTTTAAGTAGAGGTTTGAACAAGGTCTGCTGTTAAAAGGTTAAAACTCTACTCTGATATAACTCCTCTAGTAACAGGGGTCTCCCCATGGCTCCATTGTTTTCATAAATAGTAATTATGGTTGTGGTTAGGCTTCCACTGTCAGCAAATAAGGAGAGAGTACTCATTTATCAACTTAAATTTTAAGGGTGTCCCCAGCCAGCATTAAATAGGAGCCATTTTCAAAGACCCGAACTAAGTAAGAAAATGCATTTTCTGTTTACTTCAAGAGTAGAGAGACAGGGAGTCAACTCTAATAGCAAGGTTTAACACTGTCATGTGTAGTGCACCTCCTAAATAATAAATGTTACAAAAGCACTACTACTACTCTTAGTGCTACTAGTGGCACTAGTAATACTAGTGGCACTAGTGCCACTAGTAATACTAGTGGCACTAGTAATACTAGTGGCACTAGTGGCACTAGTATTACTAGTGGCACTAGTATTACTAGTGGCACTAGTGACACTAGTATTACTAGTGGCACTAGTATTACTAGTGGCACTAGTGGCACTAGTATTACTAGTGGCACTATTATTACTAGTGGCACTAGTGGCACTAGTATTACTAGTGGCACTAGTGGCACTAGTATTACTAGTGCCACTAGTATTACTAGTGCCACTAGTGACACTAGTATTACTAGTGCCACTAGTATTACTAGTGGCACTAGTGCCACTAGTATTACTAGTGGCACTAGTACTACTAGTGGCACTAGTGGCACTAGTATTACTAGTGGCACTAGTATTACTAGTGGCACTAGTGGCACTAGTATTACTAGTGGCACTAGTACTACTAGTGACACTAGTGGCACTAGTGGCACTAGTATTACTAGTGGCACTAGTGGCACTAGTATTACTAGTGGCACTAGTAATACTAGTGCCACTAGTACTACTAGTGCCACTAGTAGTACTACTAAGAGAGCTGTTGCAACATTTATTATTTAGGAAATGCTGCAGGGGGCGCATTACAGATTCTCATCATTACTGTATTGAACAGGTTTCTTGTTTGATGTTCTTCAAAGCAAAAGATAAATTAGATTTTCCTGTGAATCTTCAGAATTAATACTGTCAATAAATATTTTAGAAAATAATTACATGTATTAATTCATAATTACAGGGCAGGAAAGTTTAACTTTTGTATTCAAAAGATTAAAAATCAACATTTATAACATGTTTTGTACAGGAATAACAGAAATCCTCAGCCACCTCTGCAATAACTTCTTTTTAAAACATTTCTATATATATAATTTTTGATTTCTTTAATAGACCCTTTCCATAATGTAGAAGCTTCTGCTTTGAATGCTTATAGGAAATATTGTTTAACTGTTTACTGACATTTTCTGTCATCGCATGAACATACAATAAGGCCCATTGATGTGGAATCTATTGATTTGTCATGGATATTTATTTTTCCATTTTTCACATGAAGTTGCATTTGTTATGTTGAGGGAAGAAAAGGAGATACACTCTTTTTCTTTTTTCCTCCTCAGGAACATTTAATAGAATAGAATGAATGAACAGGTGATCTTCCCACTATTCTACTGACAAAAGAATAGTGAGACAAAAGCAATAGATCACAGATAACATTTGACCTATAGGCCATCAAGCAGATTGCCGATAAATATAGCTAAGTCTGTCTATTTTAAAGCAGAACACAATAAGGCACATATTTTAAATGAAATCTTAATCCCTTGTTTCTGTTATGCAGCAGTTTTAAAACACTTAAAGTAACTTCTAACAGTTCTCTTGAAATCCTAGGAATAACTTCATATTTTTATAGCAGAATGTCCTTTTTTGTATCACCATAATAACAAAAATAGCTTTTTGAACAGAAGTAGCTAGCTCAGAATTACGCAATATCTCCTGGACTTAGAAATTATTTCATCTTCAAGTTATGAATTACTTCAGTTTATCACACATAAGCTCCTCAAAGATAGAGGTTCTCTGCATTCTTGTAGATGATAGTTTATTACAGGGAAAAATCAAGTGGGCTTTCCTCAGACTGACTAACTTCCACAAAAACAAGCTGAGACAGTTCCCCAGAACAGGTCAGTCATAAAGACATTGTTTTTGAGACAGGATATTTTGTTTTTTTCCCCACTTCATAAATAAACTTTTTTTGTGTAGAAATCGCATTTAGCATTCACTTGGGTTTTCTTTGTGATCTGTGAGAAATGTGCAAAAAACAAAACCAAAAAAAAAAAAAAAAAAAGAAAGAAAGGGGGGAGTATAGAATTTGGAATCAGATACTTTTTCATGGCACCTGACCCTAGCTACTGCCCTCAGCTCCAGTAACACAGATTATGATTTATATTCGAACATTTATCTAGACATTTCATATTTAAAGCAAGTTTTTGCCAAAGCCACTGCCATAGGCTTTTATTTGAAACACAGTAATTTCTTTGTGTCCTAGTATTTATTGTGGTAAAATGGCCATATAAACATTTGGAAAGGGAAAAAATAGATTAAAAGAAAAGTGGTGCTGCTTTTCAGTTTACAAACAAAGAAAAAAAATAAAAATTAATAAAAAAAATAAGAATTATGTTTTCGTTCAATGGGTATAACTCATAATTTCCACAATGGAAAAATGATTTCAAGATATTTGACAACAATTATAATCTGTAGTGCGCCCCCTGCTGCACCTCCTAAATAATATTTATTGCATAGGTGCTCCTACTAGTAGCACTAGTAGTACTAGTGCCACTAGTGCTACTAGTGCTACTAGTGCTACTAGTAGCACTAGTGCTACTAGTAGCACTAGTGCCACTAGTGCTACTAGTGGCACTAGTGGCACTAGTACTACTAGTAGTATATATAGCAGCAGACGAGGGTGAAGCAGCGGCTGCACGAACGCGAATTTCTGAGGACTGGTGGTGCTCCTGTGGTTGCTGTGACTCTATGCCCACAGAGGAAGAATGTCTGTGTAACGAGTGGGACCTGTTGCCCAATATTCGTGGTCTCGATGTGTCGTGGGATGATACAGAAAGTACCCGACGCTGTGTAACTACATTAGAGGATCTCCCCCCTCTGATCAACAGGGCAGTGCTGGATAAATTTTTTTCATGTACCCAAAATAAATTGGAAGAGGCGACCAAAACCACAGGGACCAAATGGTCAACTATCCATAAAGTAAGTATAACTAATATGTCTTTATGCATACAATACGTATAAGTATTGTATGTGTTGTGTAAGTGTTTATTTCGCCACAGACCGGTTGCGATCGCCGGTGCTAGCTCTCTAATTAGCATTGTAACACGGTGCCACAAGTCTGTACTGGCTGGACGAGAGGAAAAAGTGAAGAGGATTTAGGGCAACAGTAAATGTGTGTGTGAGACAAATCAGAGCGTTCGTGCCGCTGCTGCTTCACCCTCGTCTGCTCGTTGGCCCTCTGTTGCTATCCTCGTTAGCTCTTGAGTTTGTAGCAGCTCCTCGTCCGTATACTCTGGCTCAAATAAATACGGGTGGCCGTCGTAATGAAAAGGCTCGTCTTCACTCTCGAAATCTGGTAAATATTCAGCCATGATACCGATGCAGTAAAACTTCCAACTGTCCTCCGGGATAAGCAGCTCCACTCTGAGCGGCACGCTGCATGGCTCCTCTGTTTTCTTCCGCAACAAGCTCACAGATGGCGTCACACAGGTCAGAGGCGTGAAGGAAAAGCATAATGCTTACAATGCTAATTAGAGAGCTAGCACCGGCGATCGCAACCGGTCTGTGGCGAAATAAACACTTTTAATGCTCAAACTTATACGGGATGCAGTTGCCCCCCTATCTAGCTTCGCGGCTGCCGGCTGCATCCGCTCCCTTGATACTGAGCCAATTTTAAAACGAGTTGTACCCGTCAATCGTATACACACATACACTTGGGGCAATAGGACCCAGGTTGAAAAATACCGAAGTTGCCCTTTAACTCCATTTCTTTTTTTATTCTCAACAAAAAAAGTGCAAAGTCACAGCTGTAAAATCTTCTGAACAAAAAACAACAAGGTGCAATATCTAAACTGAAAACACACACACACACACGTGACATGGGTAGTAAACAATGGCATACTTCCACTTCCTCACAAACAGCTGTCTGCCTCGCCGCGAGTCGCTCGCTACACAATACAGCGTGCACGTACGCACACACACGCTGGGACTGAGTCACACGCACATAAGCACGTAAGCGCTGCAGTCATAGGCTGAAGCTGTGCCTGCCTACCCTGTCAACTGAGCGGTCCTAGTGCCTGTAGTTTACAACTGGCCATGCAGGCAGGCAGCCAGACACACAATGCATGGCACACAAAGAGAAAAAATATATTCATTTAACCTTTCCCCATGCAGCCGAGACAAACAAAGACCTGTCGGGATGTGCCTCTTTTGGCTCAAATACGTAACATCCCGGCAAATACGGGACAGTTGGCAACACTACTGCTACAACACACGTATGAAGAAGGAAAACTTTCCACAAACAACAATGGTGAGTAAATGCACAGAGACGCAGGAGTTTCTTTTCTGGACAACAAATCAATCCGTATAGTTTTGTCTGGATAACAAACCGAGCCAGGTAAGTAGCACACGTTACTCAGTAGATGGCCGAAGCTGTTGTTGTTCCTGGTATGCATGCACAGCCTTCATGTGAAAGAGTACTGCGCATGCGGTGACGTCAGCATTTCACCCTGAAACGCTCTGATCTGGGTCAGATCAGAGCACGGGTCTACATAGAGAGCGTACTGAAAACTTTCCACTCTGGAGCCCCTTTTCAAAACTTAGCATTTTCCGCAAAGACTTTCCATGTAAACACAAGGCCAATACACAATTAGAAGGTATCAGACCATATTCGGCCCTGTGTAAACGGCCCCTTAGTCTGACTCTTCTCCTCTGTAGTCCACAGTAGTAAAAAGAGAAGTTTTTAAACCAGCTCTTTGTTAACAACTCAGCTCTGAGTGTGTTGCTGCTAATTGTGATGCTGGTATAAATGGCATGAGGACTTGATGATGGTGATGATATTGGGGTTAGGTTTTCTGTTAATTGCTTGGTTTAAAAAAAGGCACTGTCTCGAGCACTACATGGCAGCATATGTCCAATCAGACTTTCAGTTTGTTGCTCTCACTAATGTTGCTCCTCCGGTCTAAATTCTCTAGTGTTGTTTCTTACTCTCAGACGTACGTCGCTCTAGACAAAGGTGTCTGTCTGCTAAATTAAATTCTACAAGTGTATTGTAACTTCCAATCTAGTAGGTGTAAAGTCCTCTGTAAAGTTTTTTTTATGGAGTATCATTTATGAAGATGGGATAACCTGAAGGCTGACGAGGAGCAGAGGGTCTTAGAGTCTATTTGGTGTCAGCAGTGTGTTCTCCATGATAGATAACATCCCTCAGAAATATGTGTAAAAGTTCTAAATCCCACTTTAATTATGTACGCACAGAACAATTCAGCCATTAAGCGAAAAAAATCGCTGATAATATTTCACGTTGTTGGCAGTTTTACATCATGTTCAAACTGTTTTTATTCTACTCCAGATGTAGATAAAGGCCGCACACTTCTATTATTTCTAAATCATTATTTTTTGCATCATTTTTACAACTGTATTTAAATTAGTATCAGCGACAGAGTTATTTCAAGATGATAGTCTGGACTGAGATATGGCAAGTTCCATTTGTCACAGTATTCAGACACCACAGACAACGATGTATCAAAAAAAAAAAAAATGTACTAATCAAAAAAAATTAAGTTTTAGCGTCATGTATGCAGCAGTATTTTGCTTTGTTTAAATGTTCAACTGTATTACGTTTTTAACCTTTGGTTAGCCAGATAAATCCCATTGAGATCAGCGACCTGACACAGTTTTAGTAATCACACAACCTTACACAGCACGCATTGAACAGTAAAGTTAATAACAAATCAACAGATAATACAGCTGCACACTGAAAGCATGGAAAAAAGACTGCAGCGTGGACTTTAACCAACTACAGGTCTACAGCGTAATGGTCTAAAATTGTCAGCTGGCTGTTCTCCAGATAAGAAAGATGTTCATTTCTGCTGTCACAGGGAGAAAAGTCCAACCACATCTTCCCTCCTTAAAAGCTAATGTAAACAAAACCTCCCTCTGCATCACTAAAGTATGTTTTCCAACATTAAATATAAAGGTAAATGTTTCTTACCGTGTCTCATGAGGATGAAGAAAACAAATCCACTCAGTGCTGCTGGTAAAGTCATAGCTGATCTTCTGGTCTCTGTCTGATCAAGCTGCATCAAATGCACAACATTTGTGAGTCAGGTCATCATAAACTACTGCTCTACATCTGAAAAAAAGAGGATGTGGTCACTGCAAACTTTCCACCTTGTTCGTGGTGTTATGTTAAAAAATAGAGCCATGCCTGTTTCCTTCCTCACGTGGTTAATATGTATGAACAGGCTAATGGCTGTAAATGCCCGTAAAAGAGAAGTGATTCTTACTGTTTTGTAATAATAATAATAATGAAACAGGTTTTGAAAAACTTTAAATATTGATAGAAAGTGTTATTATGTTGCTTACATCAAGGCCTTTCACAAACTAAACAATATGGAACAAGTCATTTTGTTGACAAATACATGAGCAACATTATTTATGCACTCTCTGTCTCTTGACACCAAAAGAGCTGAGATAACAGCTACAAATCAATCTTTGGTTATGAAACTGCCAAGAATTTTGTATTTTATTTTTTTCTGAACCAAACTAACCTGACACACCAGACAGACAGATCAATATTTATGTACAAGTCAGGATATATTTCACTGGTCCACCACGTTGCACTGTACGTGTGTGGTTCAAGTCCCAACTGAATCATGCTTGGAAGTTGATTTGGTGGCTGAGGAGATGCAGACTGACCCACTGGTGCACTGCTGAAGGTTATTTCCATTTGTTGAGGCAACTAAAGGAGTTGGAGTATTCTTTGCCTCCAGAGCCTCGGTGTGAAGTGTTTGCACCTTTATGCCCTTAAACTTTATTCCACGTTAACACCTATGAATGAAGTCGGGTTAACATGGTGGTGCAGGTGAGTATTCAGGAATCATGAATGACTCGTGCTCCCAAACCTGACCTGGTCAGCAGCTCATAAGAAGTGATTTGGAGAGACAGAACCTGTCAAATCCAGCAGGTGACTGGATAAACCATTTGTCAGTCACATTAAATATGGACCAATCAGATGTCTGCAGTGGGCAGGAGCTGCTGCTGAGGAGTTAAATAACACAAGTTAGGACATGCATCAAACAGTCACCAAAGCCTGTCAGGAGAAGAGTAACAACTTATATTCCATTGAGGAATGTTGTGTTCTTTGTCCTTAATATAATGAAGACATGTCCTCCAGTTCTGTTAAAACTGGAAGTAATACAGGCAGCATTCATGCTAATCTCCTTAAGGGTAGCAGGAGACTGGTGCAGGGATGTCGTGTTCTTGTAGGCTAACCCAGAAGTTAGCAAACTCACAGGTTCTGTTCTTCTTCAACTTCACTGACAAACACTTGCAGTGTCTTCAGAGAGAGAGAGAAAAGATCTAATATCCTTGCATTAGGTTCCCCAGCCATTTTTGTAGTTTTTGTTAGCAGTTTGTAACATAACAGGCTTTTAAAGACACAGTAACACATTAAAACTCAAAGTGGAGTAATATCAGGTGCATTTCATGCTGCAAAATAGGAGGTTTAATCTTATACAAGTTCATCATGGACCTGATTTCAGGTGTTTATCTGTAAAGCTACACAGATAGTAAAACTGGTGAGGCCGAGATACAGAAGTGTGGATTGTGGTACTGAAGTGGCTCAGATACAGCTGCCAAACCCAAACAACATGTGGGCTGGATCTGAGTGGATGGAGGTGGTCCGGTTAGAACAATGAATTACAGCCCGGAAGTGGCCCTGGTCTGGATATTTTCATGTTACAGCAAACTCAGAAAAAGAAGAAGAAGAAGAAAATGGTAATAACAAAAGTGATTCCCAGGATGCCTTTAAAGACATGTTCTTTAATGATGGCTGTGCAGTTTTTCACTCTCACTAAAAGTACCTGTTATTTCAGATAAAGTACTTAATGACAAAGATCACCCTCAGATCCACTAAGAATGTAAACCCACCTCAAACATGCAGCAGCTCAGTCAGGGAACAGAGTGACAGAGTTTATCAGTTCAAACAGCAGAGCAACAGCATTAAGGGCTGATACAATGAACTAATGAAATTGATATTACTGTATTGTTAAATGATTTGTCAATAGGGATGTAACTGTATGAAAAATTCATATCACAGATACTGTGACCAAAATTATTACAGTTATCATTTTTATCACAGTTTTGGTGCAATGTGTTTTTAAAATATTCAAAAACTGCCAATAAACACACTTAAATAATGAAACAAAGTTTGATTTAATTAAATACAATGTCAATTTCAGAACAACACTACCAAATGGAAACAAATCTGTAGTGCAGGTGTTTCTGCACAACAACAAAAATTATGTAAACTAATCAAGTAAAGCACACCGATAGTCTGTTCCCTCCTTTATAAGAAATAAGGTACTACTGACTGTTCACATGAGATTAAAATGTAAAAATGTCAGTATATTAACTTTGAGCACCCTCTGCCACTTTCTCAGTCCAAACACTGTAAACTGTGCACGTGGCCTGAGTCTGGGGGACTTTGCTGAGGAGCACACACATAGTTCTGTTTTTTCCAGGCTATGAGAAATATCACCATTGTTGACAAAGTAATGTGATGAAACACAGTTATAACAGTCACTAAAATAGGAACTTGTAATACCAACCGTCTGAAAATTTACAGCAGCTAATCATTCAATAAAGTGTCATGAGCAGTGAGCAGAACTCGGTCAGCTCGAGCCGTTTATTGAGGCTCAAGAAATCTGTACTGTCGTCCAACAAAATGATGGGATTAATTAGTGCTGTCAGAAGATTCAAAAAAATAATCTAATTAATTACCGGATTTATAATTAGTTAATCTAATTCATCGCATTTTAATCTCATATCTGCTTAAAGTACCCAAATAAAGAATTTGAGTCCTAGGATATTATAAAATTGTAGTGCAGGACTAATCAAATGAATACACTAAGAAGTGAAGATTTGTAAATCCACATTTTTATTGGTGACTAAATTAAACCAAAGTCAGGGCAACTTGTCCAGAAAATTCTAAGCTCAATCAGGCAACTCAAATTACACTTTAAATGTGTTGTATAAATCAAATTCAAAATAAAAAGGTCGAGAACATCCAGCAAACCAGTTAGGCCTGATGGACTATTAAAGAATGTAGTACAAATATAGATAAATAAATCCAACAATAAAATAAGACTAAATGTGCGTTCACACCGGACACTACTTGTACTACCTCAGCGATCGCTCTCCATTCAAACGACAGCCGCATACAAGACGACCACTTCACTAGTCGCGCGATGTCAATGTTAAAAAAAAGATCTATTCAGGTGATGTCGTGTGTGGCTGTGCAGCATCAGCCAATCAGCAGTGTGTGTTCGTGTGACAGTACCCTAGACAGACAGTTATTCATCCGGACTACAGGGCGGATGAGTTCCGTCTAGGCGGAACTAATTTTAGTGAAGATATTAGTTCCGCCTAGACGGACCGCGGTAAACTCACAGATGCTTCCGCTGCAGGGCATCAGCTGCAGTGTTTTGATGTTAAAGAAATGTCCAAAATGTCTCAAATGTCCATGAAAACACAAGACAAATAGATGAGAAGTCTGAAAATGTGTTTGTCTATGTGTATCAGTGATAAAGAGCCACTGACAAACACAGTCTGTTCTATGACTCAAACCTCTATATCATATTAGAGATAATATTTAAAGGACAAAACTTCCCTTCAGATACAGAAGCCTCTGAACTCGATAACCTTATCACTTCTCCAAGTCAAATCTCCACTGAAACACAAGTTTTGTTTCATCTGAGACAGGTGATTAAAACTTTGCAGAGGGCTGACAAACCATAAGTGAGGAAAAATGTGTGAGCTCGAGTGGCCGTGCACGTATGCATGTGGATTATCAGACCCTCAGAGACTGACTTAAATCATCCTCAAGCGTCTCTGATTGGTGGAGTCTGCTGTCATGGAGAACTTCTGTCTTTACTGAATAAGGTCATTTATGGACAACAGAGAATTAAATAAGGAAGTAAGAGCATATGTGCATGAAGAAGACAGGTAAGAATGTTTCAACAATGTTTCAGCAAAATATGATCATTAAAAAATGTGAACATCAGAGTTTTCCAGTTGAAGGTAACAGTTCCAGCTCTTCCTCCACAGCACTGCTCTCCGTGGTTAGACCTGCCTCTGGTTCAACTGATTCTGGAGAAAATCACATCAAACTCATTAATGACAGAAGTTTTCTCTTTGTGTTCTGAATGTAAATCAGTTACTGAGAACAGGAGGCTCTTACCTGCTCCTCTGGCTCTTCTGACTGTGCTGAGTTGTTCTCACAATCAGGATCTACCTGATTTAACTGATGACCATCAGTAAAAACAAACAAACATGCACAGACAGACAGATTAAGATTAATCACTCAGCTACAGTCCTGCTCAGTATTATTGGCACCCCTTCATTATTTTCATTACTTTAACAATATCTTCAGAAATAAATTGAAATGTACCAAATTGATGTCATCAGGATCTTTTAATTGAAGGTCCAAAATACTTTAACAAAAAAAAAAAATTACAAGTTACAACTTGTAATTTCAAAGAGAGAACTGAGAAAAGCATGTGCAGCAGTAATGGCACCCCTCTTCAGTATTTTGTTTCACACCGTTTGTACAGATGACAGCCTCCAAATGTTTCTTGTAGCCATCTATAAGCTTCTTGCACTTCTCAGCTGGTATTTTTTTCCCACTCTTCCAACACAAATTGTTCAAACTCTTGGACATTTGCCGGTTTCTTTTCCCCAATGTCAGATTTCAGCTCAAACCAAAGATTTTTAATCGGATTGAGATCAGGACTCATTGCTGGCCATTTTAAAACAGTCCATTTTTTCCTTCTCAACCATTCCTGTGTGCTTTGGATGTGTGCTTTGGGTATTTGTCTTGCTGGAGGGCCCACAATCGGCCACTCAAACCAAGTGTTCTTAGGAGGACATTTCGCCCTTAAATTTCTTGATATTTCTCAGATTTCATGATTCCTATGATACGGTCAAAGCCTCCAGTACCCGAAGCAGCAAAACAGCCCCAAACCATTATGGAACCTCCTCCATGCTTAATTGTTGGAAGTGTGTTCTTTTCCTTGTTGGCTTCATTGTGCCATATTTTAAAAAAACTGTTGGTGTGCATTGCCAAACAGCTCTATTTTTGTTTCGTCTGTCCACAGAACATTTTCCCAGAAGGATTGCGGTTTGTCCAGGTCCTCTTTGGCAAATGGGTTTTTTCTTCAGCAGTGGTGTCTTCCTTGGCTTTCGCCCATAAAGCCCTGTTTGGTTTAGTGTGCGTCGTATGGTACTCTTTGAGACCATGACCCCAGACTGTTCCAGGTTGGTCTTCAGGTCTTTGGAAGTTAGACGTGGTGTTTTTTCCACCATTCGCACAAACCTTCGAAGACTTCTGTTAACAATTTTTCTCTTCCCTCCACGTCCAGGGAGGTTCTTGACAGTTCCATGCTTGGCAAACTTCTTAATAACATTACGCATTGTTGATACAGGAATACCAAGGTCTTTGGAGATGGACTTGTATCCTTTGAAGGTCTTGTGTTTGCTGATAATCGCTCCTCTGATGTTCTCAGACAGCTCCTTTGTTTTCACCATTGTGACAAAGAAACGTGGGGCAACCGGGGGATTTTTTTTTTTTTAAATCAGCCATCATTCATTGGCTAATTGATGTCACATGAGCACAGAAAATTTATCACAGGTGATTCTCATTTTGATTTGCCACAGATGAGTCACAATGTGGTTCCATACTGATTTGCAGCAAAGGGTGCCAGAACCAGCGACACAGCAAACTTTGCTTTTCTATTTTTTTCCTCTAATGTTTTATTGTTTAAAATTACTGTTTATCAATTGCTCTTTTGTGTCAAACACAAGTTCTTCATAGAAACAAATGTTTGTCTTGATTCATTTTTTTTCAGAAGATATTCAACATTGTGTACTTAGACTTCATGGATGCCAATAATGATGAGCAGAACTGTGAGTATGTCAGAAAAGCCTTGACAGAGGTTTTTTTTCCTCCTAGTTGTCACAGTAATGAGGGAAGTTTCACCAGCATGTCCTCCATCTTCCTTACCTCCATCATCTCTGCAGGTTCATTTGGTTCATCTGAGGAGTTCACAGTTTTCTTCTTCCTAGTTTAAGTCCAAAAACAACACATACACATTTAAAATAAGTAGAACACTAAAGAGACTTGGTTGAACTGATGTCTCTTTATTGTTTTACCTCTTCCACATAATCAGGGGAATCAGAAGAGTGAACATGAAGATCACCACAGTCACTCTGATGATGTTCAGTATCAGTGATGAGCTCCCTGGATCTGAAGATGGATCTGAGCAGATTGTTTAACAGGGTAGTTAAAGGATCTAACACCACTTTGTTTAACTAACAGTGTTATACTCACTTTGTACAGTTACAGAGATGTGTTTGGATCTTGTTGTCCCCAGCTCGTTCTCAGCTTCACAGAAATACTCTCCAGAGTCTGTGGCATTAATTGAGCTGAAGGGAAGCAGAGGTCCTGACTGTAGGTGACTGAGGTTTTGGGGTCCAGAGTTCTTGTACCAGGTGTAATTAGCTGCTGGGTTAGCATCACTGCTACAGGTCAGATTCACTTCAGTGCCCTCCTCTACCTCAGCAGATGGACTCATTGACACAGAGGGAGGCTTTGGAGCATCTGGAGGAGAATCAGAGCATGTTAGACTTTGTTCATGGACTTTTCCTTTTTAACTTTCATGCAGTCAATAACAACAAATGAATGAATAACAACATACTACCCACCTGATCAAAATCTTAAGACAGTGGAAAAACTGCAAGAATTTGCATTTTACACTGTTGGATCTGAAGAAAATTTTAAGTAAGGCTTCACATTTCAAAAAGAGGAAAAGGGAGCAAGAGATGAAAAAATGTGAGCAGGTAATTTGTTGAAAACTACATTTGTACTCAATGATGCTTTTTTCAGCCGATCAACAGTTCAAGACCACAGCCTTTAAAGTAACAATATGAAACTTTTACACTTTAACACAGCTGTTTCAAAGTCTGTCTAGTGGGGTGGTCTTTGAACAGAGTAAATGGTGTCTTTCCCTAGTCTTACATAATTCTTTTCATTGAAGTGACACAGATGAAGGGGAGAAAAGTCAGGGGGAATGTACAAGTGGGTGCTGGCACATTAGATTCAAGTGGCCATAGACCAAGGCATCAGCAGTGCTGACAATGACCTGGCTCAAAATCTCACATCTGCAAAGGGGACAGCACTGACGTCATGATGCAGTGGGGATTAATTGATGTCATAAAACGTAAATATAAGTTTCACTGGGAAAATCACATTCTTTAAGCCACAGACTGCATTCAATGGACTTGGGTGTCTTGGTCATGAATACTTTTTACATATCCTCATTTTTAAACAGTATCTAGTTTTCAGAAACCAGGACACTATAGTTTCCTGGTTTATAGAAACAAGGTCTTAGTACCTGGAGAACAGTGGCGGCTGCTGGTCAGTCACAAAGAGGCAGCTCATTTTTTTTGTCATACCAGGAATGCTGAAAAGACCTGTTACTTTTTCCCCTTTTGCACTAAATCAATCTTAGAAGTCGATCGCCCTGCTGTTTAACTCGAATTTTCTCTTCGTAAGAAAGACTATCAAATGGCTTTGCCAAAATCCAGGCAACAACATTCATACTATCTGCCATGATGTGCTGCTTGCTCTCAGCTGGAGCTGCTCCGTGAGACTACTGGGTTTGACAGGCTGTGAGTGTGAGTGAGAGGGGGAGAAGCTCCGCAGCTGCAGCTGCTCACTGGTGAAAGGGTTACACTTCAAGATTGCTGATTGGCTCATTTCACTGTCAATCAAAAAGGGATTCGGCTTCATACAGATCATCAGAAGGGATGAATGAGAAGGAAGTTGCACCACTTACATGTGATAAGTAGCTGATTCTGAACAAAAGATGAAGGTATTCTAGCGCATATTTAGTCAATGAAATGTACACACAGCAGTACATATCAACACTTCTTTTGGGGGCATTCTAGGGGAAGCTGAACTTCCCTTGCAGTCTTAGAGCAATCACCACTGCTGGAGAATTATGGTAGAAAGTGACTTTCAAAGACTGTGTAGTGTGCTGCTGTATTTGTGTTGTGATATGATAGCGTATACTCACATACTGATGGAGAGGAAAATTCTTCATGATGATAAAGAGCACAGGATATTTTGTCCACATGAGAAAAACTGCTCTTATAAGTAGATTTATCAGCCCCTGAAATTCTTTCTGTGTTCTTGAACCAGATGTACAAAAGACCCTCGGCTTCACAGCAGCTGCATTGACATTTCAACTTGACATTGGTGGAATTCTGATAAGCCTTTATCCTCTTCACCTGCACCTGTAAGTCTAGCAAAATAAAAAAAACATTTCATAATCAGAGATCTGTGTACACAAACCATTTCAAAGCACAGCAGCACCAATAATAAACCCTTTTGTCATTATTACCTCCACCAAAGAGATTATGTTTTGCCAGCGTCTGTTTGCTTTTTGGTCTGTTAAAAAAGTAGTTGTAACCAGGGTTAAAATCACTCTAGTTGCCCCAGTATAATTTTTTCCCGCTCTCTTGAACCTTTGAATGCTCCATGTCATATGACTTGATCATGTGACTTCAAACCTCCAATCAATGGCATCCGAGGCACGATACAAACTGCCCTGACTTCACTCTCATTAGTTGTGCGGGAGAGAAGCCAAAGGAACAGCAGCTGCAGGTCAGTTCTCCAAACAGTTCTTTTCCTTTATTAAAATATAATGCAGTTTCCTGTTTTTAATCATGTTGTTTTGGAACCATTCAGAACTAGACCATTGCATTTGTGCTGAGTACCTGTTATCTTGTGTGCCAGGTGATTCTTCTGAGCTGGAGTGTTTGAACTGTTAATTATAAACACTGTAAGGATGGATGATGGCCTGTTGGCATTAGCCTCAATGGTAGCATGTATGCTAACATGAGGTTTTGGGACTCATTTATGCTTACATGTTTTATTTTTGATGTCAGTGTATCATGCTAACATGCTAATGGTCAGCATGCTAATATGCTATCATGCTAACGAAGTCAGTGGCTGCTGCAAATACTTACCCCTAAGCCCTTTCCTATCTACTTTTCCTTAACCCTGATTGAAAACGCCATGAAGTTAAGGAAAGGAGAAAGGACAATTCAGAGGGACTTAGGAAAGGAAAACTGCTGTACAGAGTATCTGACTTCACTTTCACTACAATAAGTAATGACGGCGGATGTCACTGCTGTGGTGAAACTACAATTTTCTGAAGGTTGACTACAGGAGACACATCATAGAAGTGCTCATGTATCATGACAATGTTGTTCCTTTCAGGAAACATTGAACATAATAACCCGGTAAAAATCACATCTGTTTAACCGATGTTAAAAGTGAGGATTTAAATAAATTTGTTCACTCATTATTGGCATGAATACCAATCAGTGCATGAAAAAGATGGTAGCTGAATGAATGAAAAGTATAAACTGTTAAGACCACAATCCAATTGTGTACACATTAATGATACTGAACCATGTTTAAAACATAATCATCATCAAGTGTCTCATTTCGCTCTCTTCAGAGAATCAGACTACTGGAGTGTTAAGGCAGGTTTTGGTAAACTTTGAAAGGATTAAACAGCAGTGGTAACTCACATGGTCTATATGCTTTGTTGTTAATTGGTTAAATTCAGAAGCAGTTGGATTTTGCGCGGTTTATAAATGTTGTTGCCACAGGGAATTGTGGGACAGAATAATCCCCTCCTCCATCGTAAAGGATGGTCCTGTGTAACCCATGCTCAGAGTTGGGTATATAACTACAAGTAACGAACGTTACAAGTAGTTAAATTACTTTTGATGGGAACAAGTAGTGTAACGGCTCCACTCTTCCTAGATTGGTAGTTAAACTAGAGTTACAAATGAAACGCTACGATCGTTACTTTTACAATGATTGCAAATAGAGCAACCAAAATATTATTATTTAAGCGGAGTTCTTTTTATTATCACCAGTAGATGGAACGGTGGCCATACGAGAAACTACTTGCTATCTCTTCCAGGTCAGGGCTGATGGAACTGTCACAGTAAAATTGGTTGCCTTATATAAATCTGTGCCCCATTGACAACACTGCACTCCCTTCTACTGTAAATGCCCCTTTTAACTGTTTTTGTATTTTGTACATGCTTTGACAATTTAACAGACGTTTTCTCATGTCAGTAAAGCTCATTAGAATTGAATTGAAAGAAATGCACACAGACTGCGCTACTGCGATAAGACACCAATTTGCATGTAACATACACTTCCGGGGTATTTCTGTAGTCAAGTCAAAACAGTAAACAGCATGGAGGAGGACAGAGTCGAAGTGGCTAACGCCGAGCCCCCGGCTGGAAGGAAAACAACATTTGAGGGATGGCGATATGCACATTATTTTGATTTTGTAGAGCAGAAGGAGAAGAATGTGACTGTAAAATGCAAGTTATGTCCAGGAAGTGTAAGGCACTACTTTTTTCAAAAGTAACGGGTAACTCTTTACTTTTTTGAGTAACGGACCCCAACTCTGCCCATGCTAAAGGAGACAATAAAGGAAGTATTGAGCCCCCTTTTCTATGCATTTAAACTATTCGAACAGCTCTAATCGCAAACTACTTCCGGTTCATTTCACTCAGTTAGGAACCTTCCTAAGCAAAAGAGGCTATTCAACTGCAGCCAATGATTGTAAATGTATGTCTTATTGTGAATTGAGACATTCAACTGCATTATGTGAGATGCAGTTAGCTTAGCATTAGCTTCATCTCTGAAATTTAGTTTTCTAAGCAGATTGTTTGGTCTGTGCAGGCCAAGTGCCCAGCCTCAAGACAAACTACCAGATGGTGAGCTTCCAAACAAGGCCAGGAGCCTGAGGAGCCCTTTTGTCACAGTCTACCTGCAGATGGTCTGGTAGGAGCACCATCACAACACTCACACTGCTCTGGACTAAGTGTGCTTCTTTATCATTACCCCTTGAACTCATAACCTATGAACTCTGAGCTCATTTCTTTGATCAGGGAACCAGACCAGGGTGGACTGAACTGTTTCATGTGTTGAAATTATTGGTAAAGCCTGAATGTGCACTTGAATGGTTGAACCGGTTATTTGAGAACTGCAGTTTTGTAAATATATTTTTTTAAATGTATTTTTTTGGGCATTTTGTGCCTTCATTGACAGGAGAGAGACAGTGGATAGGCCCGTGAAAGGGGGGAGAGAGTAGGGGAAGACACTCTGCGAACCGGTCACAGGCGGGACCTGAACCTAGACCGGCAGAAGCAAGTACATGGGGTGCCTGGTTGCCAACCACTCCACCAAACCAGCACCCCAAGTTTTGTAAATATGAAGGCTTTGTTTTGTTTTGGGTTTTTTTGCCTTTTACACTTTATATTCCATATATTTTCATATTCAACTGCAAATACTGTTTCAGTGTTTTATTTGCCCATGCGCCCTCCAGTAGCTGTACTTAGTTTCTGATTATTCACTTACTAGACATTACAAATATCTTGTAATTACAGTGTAAAACCTTGTATTCATTCAAATCTATGCTAAATAGTCATTCCATATTAGTGGTAATCCAGATATGTGTCTGGATCTGATCCAGATTGGCATCAGAGGAAAAACACTTCAGTTTCTTTTTTATTTTTGGGCATTATGTGCCTTTATTGATAGGAGAGAGACAGAGGATGGACTTGTGAAAGTGGTGAAAGAGTAGGGGAAGACACTCTGCAAACTGGTCATAGGCTCGATTCGAATCCGGCCCAGCAGCAGCATTTGCATGGGACGTGCATGGCTGCAAACCTGCACCCCAGAACACCAAAGTTTCTAATACTAAATCCCATTTATTTCCCATCAGCTGGTCTGAAGGTTTCACCCACTTTACTTCATTATGAGAATTGTAGTTCATTTGTAGACTGATGTCAGTGTTTTCGAAGCCTGCCCACCATTCACTCACCCCTCCACTCAGTGTTCCAAGATCCCGCCCCCCCAGCTCGTGTCACCTCATAACAACACGCCCTCCCTGATAGAGCTAGAAGCCGTCCAGCAGAAAATATCAGCAGCAACAAAGGTGAGATTTCTCATAGCTGAACATAACAAACACTACAGTCGTCCCCCTCGTAACACACAGCGGTAGCCATTTCAATTGGACCGGCGGCAAAGCGGGTCTGGCGTCACCACTGTAAGCCGATCAGAGCAGAGCTTATTATGGGCAGGGATTTACCTTTCTCCTTTTTTGTCTTCACCAGCTCAGTTAACAATGTTAACTATGCGTGACTAACTTATGCCAAAATGTATTGACAAAGCCTACCCGTTCCGACCAACAACATTCAGTCATTAGCCAGTATAGGCACAGACTAACCAGAGTTATTTCGCAGACATCTCCCACTGTAGTGAACAAAGTTATTACCTGTTCAACCAGGGGCGGACTGGTCATCTGGATGTTCTGGAGGATACCAGAACGGCCGGTGTTGCGGGTCGGCAGCCGGTGGCCAGTGCTGAACTGGCCGCCAGCCGTAGCAGCCGGCGCAGTGTTCAACAAAAATTCGGCTGTCTCAGTATCAGTTTTCAGTCCCAAATCATTGTCCAGCTTTTTCCACCGTTTCCTTACTCCCAGCCTTTTCCTTGAAACTTTTACGTTTCCTTCACTTAAATGTGGAGACTAACAGAAGTGACCTCGCGGTTTCAGTGCTGGTCTTCTCCGGCTCCATGACGCTTCAGTAGCTGTGCAGCTAGTTGCTCACCAGTACACAAGGGAGGTAGTGGGGAGAAACCCATGGGCGGGATGGTGCGGGGCAGGAGAGGCAGGGGATTGGATGGACTAACAGACCAATCCAAACCTCGGATTGGTTAACTATTATGCCTTTTTCCAGCAGATATACTGAATGGATTTTTTTCATTTTTTTTGGTCTTTATATTGCCTAGATTGGACCATAGGACCATAACGGCCTTATAAACGGTGTTATTAAGATGTACCAAGCTTCCAAATCGTAGACCATAGCCTTAAAGGCGCAATGAAACTTTTAAATGAAAAGGAAGAGTTACTTTCAGAAAGATCTGATGTTAAAAATAAAGTTCAAATCATTATTTCAGTTTATTTCAGACATTTAAGAGAGGGAACAGGAGGTGCTAATATGCTAAATGACCTCTGTGATAAAGATTCATTAATGACATCAATGACTTTGTATACTTAACAATAAATGCACAACAGTGGTTCTACAGTATTTTCAGTATTATTATGGAATTATTTCATGGTATTTGGTTGGTTTTGTGTTTATCTTACCTGTGACAGTCAGAGTTGTGCCATAAAGATCGTTCCCCCATTCTCTGTTCAATGTTTGAAATTTGAAGCGATACTCTGCTGAATCACTCTTTCTCAGGTCAGTGATTTTCAGGGTGTAGCGTCCACTGCTGTCATCAGAGACCTGAACGCGATCTTTATACTGGGAGTCTTCACTTAAGTCCTCAGGTCGTTCACGATTAATCCAATGGCCTCTACGCTGAGGGCTGAACCAGAATTTTGAGATGATCTCTTCGTATCTGTTATGAGTACAAGAAATGTGGACTGAAGAGCCAAGAGGGGCACAGATGGTTCCGACAACGTACGTCACTTTGTTACAATCATAATCATAGCCACCTGAAAGATAAAAAAGTTTTTTTTAATAGACTTGGGTAAACTAAATAAGTGGTAGCTACATTAAATATACAGTAAAAACACTGTTCTGATCTTTTAAAGATGTGTCTGATGCTCTGAGGTCTGTGGTGCAGTTTAAAGAAAACTCACAGGCTGGAGCAGAGGGGAAACTCTCAAAGTCTTTTAAAGCACAGGAGAAGCTGTGGTCGTAGTGATCTTTATGAGAGCTTGTTGTTGCTGAAATTGTCTGTCCATCTCTGTACCAGATGTATGAGGCAGGTTGAGGTACTGGACAACTGCTGTCACATGTCACAGTTACTGGATCAAAAAATGATTTCCGCTCTGCCCACACCAGCAGATCTGGATGTTTGATAAAGAAACATGAGTGCCATTTTACACCACTTGCAACAATGATATAACCTCAATGGCCACTTCATTAGGCACACCTATTTAATTGCTCTTCACACTAATTGCTAATCAGCCAATAACATAGCTGCAACTCAAGCATTTAGGCATGTACACCAGGTCAAGAGAATCTGCTGGGGTCCAAACCAAGCAGCAGAATTCAGGAGAAAGGTGATTTAAGTCACTCTGAATGTGGCATGGTTGTTCATGCTAGACATTTGGTCTAAGTGTTCCAGAAACTGCTGATCTGGGTAATAAAGGGATCTTTAATTCATACAAGCACCAACAATGACAATAGAGGATTGTTGTCTGGTCTAATGAGTCTGAATTTCTGCTGCAACATTCAGATTGTGGGGTCAGAATCTGGTGGAAACAACATTGAAGCCTGGATCCATCCTGCCTTGTAACAACAGTTCAGGCTGATGGTGGTGGTGTGATGGTGTGGGGGAGGTCTTTCTGTCACACTTTGAGCCCCTCAGTACCAAATGAGCTTCATTCAAACACCACAGCCTATCTGAGTATTATTGCTGACTACACATGAGCACAGTGTACCCATCTCCTGAGGGCTAAACTGAGCAGCGTAGCCTGCCATGTCACAAAACTCAAGTAACCTCAAGACCCACAGTCACCAGATCTCCATCCAATAAGCACCTTGAGGATTTGGTGGAAAAGGGGATTTTCATCATGGACGTGGAGCCAAAAAACATGCAGTAACTGCATGATGCTATCATGTCAATACTGAGCAGAATCTGTGAGGAATGTTTGCAGCACCTTGTTGAATACATGAAGAATTAAGACAGCACAGTGGACCTGATGAAGCAGCCAGTGAGTGTATTTATGTTTTTGTTTTCAAAAGAATTAAAAAACCATGATTCCTTACCTCTGATGGTCACAGTGACTCCACTTGAACCAGTATAACTTCGTTCTTTATCTTTGTTTGTTATGAATATACATTTGTACACAGCTGAGTCCCATCTTCTCACATTTGTGATTCTCACTCTGCGATTTTCATCAGAGTATGTGACACGGTTTGCAAACTGTGGGTCATCTATAAGATCACGAGGCTCACTAAGGGACCAGATCTCTCTGATCCAGAATGATTTTATAACTGTATAACCTTTGGATGGGTGTCTGTAGGTGCATGTTAGCTCCACTGTTGCTCCTTGCTCAGCACAGACTTTATCAGGGCTGTAAGTCACTCCCAAGTCAGACTGACTCTGTACCACTGAAACAGAGAAAAACATGAAGTCCAGATCAGACTGAAAACAACAGGTCACAGACTTTGATATTCAGCAGCATTATTGTTTTAGTGAGTGAAAATATAACTCCCTTTGTGCCAACAGCTCATTGCAGACTGTCTGCATGTAGAGTTTGTGTTTGTGGCTAAAAGAACGATTTGGAGGCTAATTCATCACATGCTAGCTGGGATACTTTGAATGGGTTCACAGTAAAAAGATAACTTTAAAAGATGATAGTGCCAACAAATGGAACAGAAAGCTTAAAAAGACCACCTACTCACAAGACACGGACAACTCTGCCTCAATCAAATCTCATCTACATGTAAAAGACTGTCCAATATTTACTCCAGGTCTTTCTCACTCACTTTGATTAGTCAGTAAGTTAGTGGTGAGAGTTATTTTCATCTCTGAGTAAAACAGACGTCATTCTGTGTCTGAGGTTCAAGCCCAGGATGTCCTGACAGGCAAAGCCAGCTCCAGGGTTGCTCCCCCAGAACACACACCTTGAAACTTCTTCTCAGGGCACAAACACTGGATTTCTGTCTCTAGAGTGAATTACACATATTTTTAATGATCTGAAAATTTAACAGTTCCAGTCATAGTTCATATCCATCCATATCTATATTGCTGATCATTTTCAGAGTCACTTGGAACTGCAGCCCGTCACAGAGGACACAGTGCAATATATGGGGTACACACTGGCCTGGCTGAATGGTGTTCAGTATGTCTTCAGCTTCTTAGTAATATGTAGCACAGTTAGGTGGTTCTAACTGCCTGGCATTGCTGCCTGATGCACCTCCGACGATGCCTTCACTCCAGCTGCAGGATCATCAGCCGGGAGCCACCCTTCACTGATGTTTTGCTCCATTATTCCCGGAACATCTCTTGGTGGTGGAGCAGCAGTCGGGACGTCTCCCTACTGCTCCCTGCAGCTGGCTTTAAGAACCTTGCCTTCCCCACAACTTGTCCTTACTGCAAAGCCAGAGCCAGAGGCTCCCTTGTTCTGCCTCCTCCGCAATATCTCTGATGGCCCTTTTCAGCCTGATGCCCAGGGTTTTGAAGAGGTGCTGGGCTGATGTTCCCGTGTAGCCATGGCACCCCACCTAAACAGAGAATGTAAAAGCATCCCATCTGCTTTGTACGCAGGCAGCTGCAGGCTCTGCACACTTGTCCTTCTTCCTCTTGAAGGCAACCTCAATACCATCCTCCCATGGGATGGTTAACTGAACCATGATGACTGTCTTGATGAAGAACAACCGGATGACAATGTCAGGTCGAAGTGAGGTTGTGGTTTTTTCCCGAGGGAACCTGAGTAGCTGGTTGAGGTCAGCCATCATCCTCCACTCGGCTCCAGGAGTCATGAGGGACCACACCCTAGGGGTGTTGGACAGGCCCTGGTCTCCTCGCCTCACAAAGTGAATGTGTCTCTCTGATGGTACTGAGTTGGACTTATTCACCTCAAGCCTGTGGGTTTCCGGGATGTTTCCAAGATGACAATCTTGCACAGGACTTGGTCATGACGCCATCTGTATCTGCCCTGTGTTAATGCTGACTTGCAATTGGAGAGGATGTGCTGCAGACTTGGGTTCTGGGAGCCACATAGCTGTCAGTTTTCCTCTGTTCCATACCAGAGGTTGATGTTCTGGGGGCTTGGAGGGGTGTTATATGTTGCTCTTATCATGAAACTGAGGCGTGCTTGTGGTATCCACCACGTGTCAGCCCAAGTGACAGACCTCCTCTTCCATCCTCACCACCTCTGAGATTACCAGCTCCTGTCTCTCCTTTGCATTTGGTTTGGACCACATCTTGGCCGTGGGACACCAGCCGAGACCTGTCCTGCCTGGCTTCACCACTCCCGTGACCTCTTGGTGCTTAAGTTGGCTAATGGCTTGGTCCACCATTTGTGCTGCAGCCCACTTCCATCCTGTTTGAGCCTGGACCCTGTTGTTCTTGATGGTTGGGTCCGGTGAGTCTCTGAGTTGGAGTCCAGTCTAACCTTCTCCTGCTTGTAGCCCAGGCTGATGGATTTCAGTGGTATCGCAAGTGTGTTTTTGCCAAGCAGTGCCATGTTTAAAAGGCACCTTGGACGACCAAGCCACTTGCAGATGAAGTTGTTTGCTTTAGCGTCCATTCACATTGCTGCTGAGGCTGTGATGTTGCAGATCTTTGAAGGCCACACCACATGTTGGATGTTCTGCCACCTATGGGATTGTCTCATCACCCACCAAGAAGGAGATGTTGTCATTCCTGACTCCTTTGGGGATAGAGAGGCTGCGGGACTTGAATGGTTTGATTTTTAACCTAGCCCAGGAGGGGAGTTCCTCCAACCTTTCAGGAGCCTGGAAGTGCACGCAGCTGTCTGAAGAACGGTGCTAACATCGTCCATATAGCTGCGAAGGGCTGGGGGCCGCTGCCTAAACTGTGTTTTGACTCCACGGGCTACTTGTCTGCTGCCAATAAGGATAATCTCAAACACTGCCGTGAACAGGATCAGGGAGATGGAACAGCCCATGGCAATCCCTTTCTCCAGTTGGTGCCAACTTGTAGAGATATCCTGGGTTGTGTAGCAGTCGTAGAAGTCGATGAAGTAGTCCCTGATCAGGCTTTGAATGGCGGCTGGGATATGGAAGAACTGGAGTGTGAAAGTGATCAGGCGGTGGGGAACAGACCCATACGCGTTGGCTAGGTCTAGCCAGACTATGTGGCGACTATGTGCGCCATCACCGAAAAGAAGATCTTTCCCTCCACGGTTAGTAGGGTGTTCCCTCTAAACTGATGATGTTCTTGGAATCCTTCTCCTTCGGGATGAAGATGGTGACTGCTCTGTTCCATTCTGATGGAATGGCTTGAGTCTTCCAAATCGCACTGATCAGCCTCCACAGTAGCTTTAGCA
Organism: Scarus forsteni; assembly: GCA_036419115.1. Lineage (NCBI taxonomy): Eukaryota > Metazoa > Chordata > Actinopteri > Labriformes > Labridae > Scarus > Scarus forsteni. The sequence continues at coordinate 1,670,510 of JAZDUH010000216.1, read as the reverse complement.
GCCCAGGGCAGCTCTTGTATACCCTGTAAGGAATGCCATTGGGACCAGGTGCTGATGCAGCTCTTGCATGGTCGATCACCTGCTTGACCTTAGACCACTTTGGGGGTGAGGTGTCAAATGGTTCTGGGGGCTGGGGTAAGTACCTTGGGGATCCAAGTGGGACATCCCTTGGGCTGTCGCTCAGCTGACATGCTATCACACATCCCGCAGAGGCAACCAGACAGCAGGAGGCGTGATCATCCTTTACAAAAAAGTGACAGGAATGTCACGCCTCCATAACACCAACTGAAGTGACACGTCACACCTTCCACCAAGTTACACTTCTAAAGAAGGTGAAATTTTACACCAAAATGTGTCAAAGCACGTGAAAAGTGTACATGTCTGAGAGAAAAGAAACAAGAAAACTACAGTCCTGCTCAGTATTATTGGCACCTCTTCATTATTTGCATAACTTTAACAATATCTTCAGAAATAATTTGAAATGTACCAAATTTATGTCATCAGATCTTTTAATTGAAGGTCCAAAATACTTTAACAAAAAAAAAAACATTTTTACATGTTACATATTGTAATTTCAAAGAGATAACTGAAAAAAAGCATGTGCAGCAATAATGGCACCCCTCTTCAGTATTTTGTTGCACACCCTTTGGCACTGATGACAGCCTCCATGTTTCTTGTAGCCATTTATAAGCTTCTTGCACTTCTCAGCTGGTATTTTCTCCCACTCCTCTTGTGAAAATTGTTCAAGCTCTTGAACATTTGCAGGTTTCTGTTCCCCAATGGCAGATTTCAGCCATACCAAAGATTTTCAATCAGATTGAGATCAGGACTCATTGCTGGCCATTTTAAAACAGACCATTTTTTTCCTTTTCAACCATTCCTGCGTGCTTTTGGATGTGTGCTTTGGGTATTTGTCTTGCTGGAGGGCCCACGATCTTTGACTTAAACCAAGTGTTCTTACACTGGGTCGGACATCTCGCTCTAAAATTTCTTGATGATTCTCTGATTTCATGATTCCTGACCCGGTCAAGGCCTCCAGCAGCAAAGCAGCCCGAAACCATTATGGAACCTTCACCATGTTTAATTGTTAGTAGAGTGTTCTTTTCCATGTAGGCTTCAAGGGGTTGCAATTAAAACTGCCTATTCTAAATATGACTGCATGATCATAGTAGCTAGTGAAGTATAATTTACAAACCTTAATATGTGAACATTACTTCTGCCAAGTTTGAGTCTGATAAAGTGATGCAGAGCAAAGTTAGAGAGGTTTGTGAAGAAAATGTACTGTCACATTGTGTACTTAAACTTCATGGGTGCCAATAATGATGAGTAGGACTGTACACTCTGGACTGTTTCAACAGCCAATCATAGGGCCACATCGAGACAGACAACCATTCATTCTCAAATTGTTTGCATTATTCCTCATGTTACATGATGAACTATGTGTAATTTTATTTTTTATTTTTTTCTTCTAATGCATGCTGCTACCCTTGTACTTGCCCTGTACTGCTGCAATACCTGAATTTCCTCTCTGGGGATCAATAAAGGATTATCTTATCTTTTTTTTTTTTTTATGTATTTTTTTGGCATTTTGTTCCTTTATTGATAGGAGAGAGACAGTAGATAGGCTTGTGAAAGGGGGAGAGAGAGTAGGGGAAGACACTCTGCAAACTGGTCACAGGCGGGATTTGAACCTGGACCGGCAGAAGCACGTACATGGGGTGCCTGGTTGCTAACCACTTCGCCAAACCAGCATCTCATCTCATCTCATCTCATCTCATCTCATCTCATCTCATCTCATCTCATCTCATCTCATCTCATCTCATCTCATCTTATCTCATCTTATCTCATCTTATCTCAGGTGTGAAAGTATTGTTATGCTTCTTCAACTTCCCCCTTTGTTCTAGTTTGCATTTTTCCATTTGAAGTACTTTGTAAATTGTGGAGCATATGACATGATTCATGTAAAGCTGTGCATATAATTGAAACTGAAAGAAGTATCAGTATTAAATTTGTTTCTGGCATAATCTTCCTCAGATATGAGTGATTTTGACAAAATATATAGATCATCACTTTGAGGCTCAAACATCTTATCTACAAAATTGCTTCTTCTAAGGAAATCAAAACAGTTCTTCTACTGAATGAATACATAGTGCATCGTCCTGATTAGAAATTAAATTATCATACTTCTAATTAGAATCCTCTGGCACTGGACTTTTAACTATACCAAAAGTTAGAACTAAAGGGGGCTCACACAGCCGCGCGGCAACGCGCCGCCTCCAGTCATTTTAATGAGGGATGGGCGGCAGACGGCAAGCGGTTTTGGCCGCGGCGGTAGGACCCAGAAGCGGTTGCCGCCCACGTGAACGCGCACAGATTTTCCCCTGCTGCCCGGAGTCCAGCGTGTTGAACTTTAGGGCGGCAGCCGCGTGGGAACAGCCAATCACATCGAAGGAAGTAGAAAACCTGGAAATAGCAGGCTTCGCGGGGCAAAACGAGCAATGGAGGAGCTAATTATCTGAATAGGGGGGATTCCCACATAGTCCCACATAGTGAACAGGTACTACTCGGGAGTACGTGTTTTTGAGAAGGGAGTGTTGTGAAGGACTTTTGGGCGGGCTCTGCTGTGACGTTCGCCGAATCAGCTCTACGTCACTGCCGCCTGTTACCCCATGCTCATGCCGCGGCGGTAGGACCCGCTTTGAAAAACACTCTGCATTTCAGGGGCCTCCGCCGGCAGAGAAGCGGTTTTCGAGGCGGTTACCGCGCGGCGGTGTGAAGGGGGCTGAAGACACATCGGGAGGCAGCTTTTAGTTATTATGGCCCCCAATTGTGGAACAGTCTGCCCGAGAATCACAGGACTGTAGAGTCTGTTGATATTTTTAAAAAGAGGCTAAAAACCCACCTTTTAATCAAGCTTTTAATTGATTTAATCAACTTATTTATTCCTTCATTATTTATTCTTCTATTACTTTAAAACATATTTATTCCTGTAGTCAAACTTCGTATCATATTTAATACTTAATTTTTACGTTATTTTAGTTATCCATCTTATGTTATTTTATCTCTCTTCTTTATGTCCCCCTTTTCCTATATTTTTATTATTATTTTAGTATGATGGTTTTAAGCTCCAGTGCTTCCTCATGGGGGCTCTCGACCCTGGGAGCTGCTCCTGGTCTACTTGTGTGGCCGCTGCCATGGGACAGCTCCACCAGCATGGCCGGAGGCCCCTGCACTGTGTTGTGGGGCCTCGTGTCTGCGCGAGGCAGGGAAGCCTCTGGCTGCGCTCCTCGTGGGCCAGGGGCCCTCCTCAGTGTTGATGGCCCCAAAGGTAGCTTATTCCTTGCCTCAGTCCTCGGTGCCCAGCCATGTCTCTCTCTCTCTCTCTCTCTCTCTCTTTTATGACAGCTCATATGAATGTGTGTGGGTATGTGTGTGTGCGCAGGTGTGTGTGCATATGTTGATGTCTGCAAGTGTGTGTCTGGATATGTCTCTGCATTTGTGGAAGGGGGATGACCGGGTTTTCTGTTTTTATGTTGTTTTTAGCTTCTGTGTGTCACTTGGTGCAACACTTTGTGTTGCTTTTAAGCATTAAAAGTGCCTTATAAATAGACTTTGATTTGATTTGAAAATGTATAGAAACCCATTCCTTAACTTGGATGGCACCATAAAGTGAAAAAATAAACCCTGAAAAAAAGATGACGTTTGGCCCGACAGCAACGATAAATTGTTCTAACAGGAACTCATATATCCCTTTCAAACTTAAGTTATTTGATGAAGATCACATATAAATGCACAAAGGCTCATTCTGGCCACAAAATGTTCAGCTCTATTACACAACAATTTTATTGATTTTTCGCTGAAAAAGGTGTACTGGGATTCAGAGCCTCTATAACACCATGGAAGAAAACAGGGGAGACGTCTGAGGATCATTTCTGTTTTATTGTGTTAATATCTCACTGAGTAACAGCACACACTTCATGATCTTAGCACATGCAGGTGTGACAGAGGCTGCAGCCCTGAATTAATTTTGACAGTATTTTTGTTTTAATTTAGTTTTCGTCTTCAGCCTCAAATATGCATTAATTTTAGTCATGATTTTGCCATCTAAATTGCATTAATTTTAGTCTAGTTTAAGTTGATGAAATTTTACAACATTTTAGTAATTTCATGTAAATTTTGTCCACTAAAATTTTAAGTGTAAAGGGTTAGACTTTGTTATGTTTTCTTTGAATTTCTTAGGTTATGTTTCACACTTGATTAAAAGGAAGCATCTAATAACACTTTACTGAGAGCTAGTAAAATCTGAATATATAAATTAATAGAGTTGATGTCTCCCCAACTTAACCCGGCACCATAAAGATACAGCATCTCACAAAAGTGACTGCACCCCTCGAATTTAGTGAATATCTGTGAAAATCAGTATGTTGTGACCAGGCTGCAAATTGAAATAAAAGAACAGTGAAAAACATTAGTACAAAACCCATTTGCTCTTCTCAGTTTTTTTTCCCGGTCTGTTGTGAGGGTGCAGCAGCGTGTGAATGAAATCCGTCAAAGTGGGAGAAGTGGCTGCAATGTGTCAATAAGTGAGCAGAATGCAAATAAGTACTGGTGTTCGATAAAAGTCCTTTAAATAAACAGAGGGAGGCTCAGTGTCAACACAAATGTGGAATTAAAATCGCAGCAAATAAAGAGGAAGAATATTTCTGGCAGCGGTCTGAACATATAAGCATGACTATTGTTGGTGTCTTTCGCTCATGAAGCTGCAGACTAAGAGGAAAATGCTCTTTAGGGTGTACAGCATTGCAGAGACAGGAGCAACATCTGGTGGGAAAGTTAAGGAAAGCTCACAACCAGCATGGGCATGCACTCAGCAGAGACAAATTTTAGGACAGATTTACGATTGGCACATGTATGCTTCAATATTTTGCTTTGTTTGAATGTTACACTCTACTATGTTTTTAACCTTTGGTTAGTCAGATAAGTCCCACTGAGATCAGAGACCTGATCAATAATGGCAGAAACAAACAGTTACAGCAAACACACAACCTTACACAGCACACATTAAACAGTAAAGTTAATAATGAATCAACAGATAATACAGCTGCACACTGAAAGCCTGGATTCCACAATTTTACTTACCAAGGTAAATAAGTCTTACTTTTAAAATCAGCCTGAAGATTATTCAAAGCAAAAGGAGCTGAGAACCTAAAAGATTTGTTTCCATCTCAGTTAACCTTAGGAACATAAAGTTGCAAAATGCCCATATGGATTCCATAGTTTTTTTTTATTATACTGAGCAGATAAGTGATCCTGAATCTTGCTACAGCGTAATGGTCTAAAATTATCAGCAGGTCGTCCTCCAGAGAAGAAAGATGTTTATTTCTGCTGTCACACCGAGAAAAGTCTGAACACATCTTCCCTTCTTCAAAGCTACTGTAAACAGAACCTCCTTTTGCATCTCCAAAGAATGTTTTCTGACGTTAAATAAAAATGTAAATGTTTGTTACCGTGTCTCAAGAGGATGAAGAGAATAAATGCACTCAGTACTGCTGGTAAAGTCATAGCTGATCCTCTGGTCTAAATTTGACCAGGCGGCATCAAATACATGACCTTTGTGAGTCAGTTTATTATTAACTACTGCTCTTCATCTAAAAATGAGGAGTCACTGCAGACTTTCCACCTTGTTTGGTGTTATGTAAAACAAAAAAAAGAAAAAGAGCCATGCCTGTTTCCTTCCTCAAGATCTGGTTAATATGTATGAACAGGCTAATGACTGTAAATTCACTGAGAGGAGAAATGATTCTTACTGTTATGCAATAACAATAATGAAGCAGCTTTTGAAAAACTTAAAATATTTATAGAAAGTGTCACTTTGTAGCTTACACCAAGGCCTTTAACAAACTAAACAATATGGAATGTCATTTTGACAAATACATCAGCAACATTATTTATGCACTCTCTGTCTCTTGACAGCAAAAGATCTGAGATAACAGCTAAAAATCGATCTTTTCACTTAAAACTGCCTAAAAATTTTGTATTTTATTTTTTTCTGAACCAAACTAACCTGACACACCAGACAGATGGATCAATGTTTATGTACAAGTCACGATATATTTCACTGGTCCACCACGTGGCACTGTACGTGTGTGGTTCAAGTCCAACTGAATCATGCTTGGAAGTTGATTTGGTGGCTGAGGAGATGCAGACTGACCCACTGGGGCACTGCTGAAGGTTACTTCCATTTGTTGAGGCAACTAAAGGAGTTGGAGTATTCTTTGCCTCCAGAGCCTCGGGATGAAGTGGTTGCACCTTTGTGCCCTTAAACTTTATTTCATTTTAACACCTATGAATGAAGTAGGGCTAACATGGTGGTGCAGGCGAGTATTCAGAAATAATAAATGACTAGTGCTCCCAAACCTGACCTGGACAACAGCTCATAAGAAGTGTTTTGGGTGGACAGAACCTGTCAAATCCAGCAGGTGACTGGACAAATGATCTGTCAGTCACATTTAATATGGACCAATCAGATGTCTGCAGTGGGCGGGAGCTGCTGCTGAGGAGTTAAATACATAACACAAGTTAGAACATGCATCAAACAGTCACCAAAACTTGTCAGGAGAAGAGTGACAACTTATTTTCCATTGAGGAATGTTTTAAGTGTTCCTTGTACTTTATATAATGAAGCCATGTCCTCCAGTTCTGATAAAACTGGAAATAATGCAGCTAACATTCATGTTAATCTCCTCACAGGCAGCAGGAGACTGGTGCAGGGATGTCGTGTTCTTGTGGGCCAACACGCAAGTTAGCATCACGCTGGTTTCCTCAACTAAAAACCTTTGAGTCATCAAACTCACAGGTTCTGTTCTTCATTAAACTTCACTGACAGACACTTAAGTCTTCAGTGAGAGGGCAAAAAGACCTAATAAACTATGGCCTAAGAAGAAGGTTCAACTCTGCAAATGCATAACATGACATTCCCATGTCTTGTTTGTGAAATAATTCCTAACCAATCAGGTGCATGTTATGCTGCAACATGGAAGGTTAAATCTTATACAAGTTCATCATGGACCTGATTTCAGGTGTTTATCTGAAAAGCTACCCAGAGGGTAGTCTGGTTATTTCCTTGCTATAGCAAACTCAGAAAAAGAAAAAGAAAATGGTAATAACAAAAGTGATTCCCAGGATGCCTTTAAAGACATGCTCTTTAATGATGACTGTGAAGTTTTACACTCTCACGAAAAGTGCTTAATGACAAAGATCACCCTCAGAAGCACTAAGAATGTAAACCCACCTCAAACATGCAGCATCTCAGTCAGGGAGGAGAGGGACAGAGTTTATCAGTCCAAACAGCAGAGCAACAGTGATAAGGGCTGATACACTGAACTCATGTATCTGATAATACTCTATTGTTAAATGATCTGTCAATAGGGATGTAACGATATGAAAAATTCATATCACAGATACTGTGATCATCTAAGACAGGTGATTAAAACTTTGCAGTGGGCTGACAAACCATAAGTGAGGAAAAATGTGTGACCTCGAGTAGCGGTCTTCATGTGGATTATCAGACCCTCAGAGAGTGACTTAATTCTGCAGCTATCACAATATTACCAGCTCATGAAGGCTCAGGCCTCACTTTGTTATATTTACTAATTTACATAAAATCAAAAGACATATAAGTATAAGTATACCCACAAACATATATGTACAGTCCTATTCATCATTATTGGCACCCATAAAATTTAACTACACAATGTGACAGCACAGTTTCTTTACAAACCTCTCTAACTTTGCTCTGCATCACTTTATCAGACTCAAACTTGGCAGAAGTAATGTTCACATATTAAGGTTTGTAAATTATACTTCATTAGCTACTATGATCATGCAGCCATATTTAGATTAGGCATTTTTAATAACAACCACTTGAAGCCTACAAGGAAAAGAACACCCTACCAATAATTAAGCATGGTGGAGGTTCCATAATGGTTTGGGGCTGCTTTGCTGCATTGGGTACTGGAGGCCTTGCCCATATGACAGGAATCATGAAATCAGAGGATTATCAAGAAATTTTAGAGGAAAATGTCCGACCCAGTGGAAGAACACTTGGTTTGAGTCGAGGATCGTGGGCCCTCCAGGAAGACAAAGACCCAAAGCACACATCCAAAAGCACGCAGGAATGGTTGAAAAGGAAAAAATGGTCTGTTTTAAAATGGCCAGCAATGAGTCCTGATCTCAATCTGATTGAAAATCTTTAGTATGGCAGAAATCTGCCATTGGGAAAAGAAACCTGCAAATGTTCAAGAGCTTGAACAATTTTCACAGGAGGAGTGGGAGAAAATACCAGCTGAGAAGTGCAAGAAGCTTAAAGATGGCTACAAGAAACATTTGGAGGCTGTCATCAGTGCCAAAGGGTGTGCAACAAAATACTGAAGAGGGGTGCCATTATTGCTGCACATGCTTTTTCTGTCAGTTACCTCTTTGAAATTACAATATGTAACTTGTAAAAATGCTTTTTTGTGTGTGTGTGTAAGTATTTTGGACCTTCAATTAAAAGATCCTGATGACATAAATTTGGAACATTTCAATTTATTTCTGAAGATATTGTTAAAGTAATGAAAATAATGAAGGGGTGCCAATAATACTGAGCAGGACTGTATTATTATCTTTATCTGTTCCATGTCTTTGTTTAAATTGATGTCAGAGTAGTAATTGAAGTCCTTTAATCCTTCTTACCTGAGTGTTAGCGTGGCACTGTAACAGAACGTTATGAGAGACAGTTTCGCTGTGGGCTGAAAAGCTAAAAGCCTAAAGGGTCTCAACTCAAACAATGCTTTAATGTGGGGAGGTGGATCACACTTCTTGTTCTCTCTGAGTCTGTTTCTCTTTGAGGAGTCTGTGGTAAAGGGAGAGAGAGAGAGAACCTTGCATTGCATCCAATTTGTAGAATTACACATAAATGTATTAAAAAATTAAAAATAGACAGCTACCGTATGAGCTCAACGCATGGGAAACACAAATATTACAAAGGAAACAGGTTTCTGCTCTGCAGAGAGGCCGTCACAGTGCAACAACCGCATCCCAACATCCATACCAGTACTTGCACGTTTACTCTCTCACACCCACACTCAGATACAAACACTGTTAAGACCTGACTTGACTGGGTCAAAAGTGAAGCAACATTAAAAAAAGATTTAAAAGGTTTAAAATTGAAGTTATTTATTAATAAACACAAGGAAATACATTTACAAAATGAGGTAGCGAACAGAGCAAACAAAAAAACCTGAATATACTGAAAGACCAGGTTATTCCATCAATAGATTTTTTTCTTCCCTAATGGCACGGGCATATGCCAGGATGACAATGCCAGGATTCATCTGATTCAAACATCATTTTCACTCATGGATTGGCCACCACAGAGTCCAGACATCAACCCAATTGTGAGTCTTTGGGATGAGCAGGAAAAGACTTTGTGAAGTGGTCAGACTTCAATCATCAATACAAGATCTTGTAGAAAAATTAATGAAGCACTGGATTGAAATAAATCTTGACAGGCTATAATCAAAGCTATAACATGAAACAGTAAAACTAAAATAGAAGAACAGAATGGTGAGGAGTCCAGTTCATCCTTCATGATGTTATTGTGGTGGCATGCAGTGTCAATCTAAAGTCCCAGTCACACATTCCCGTTTCTCATGGCGATTGTGCACGATTGTCATAATCCTGACAAAGCGTGCTTTGGTTGTGGTGCATGCGCTACTTGGTCTGGATCAGCTCTGTATAGTCGTGGATGAACGGAGGGGAACGTAAAAGCTCCACGACAGTTTTGAACTGTTCAAAACTGTCCTGGAGAATCGCCGCTCTCGGTATAGCGGGATGGAAGCCTAATGCAGTCCTAAGGCGAGCGGTATTAGCGGGGCATATACGGAGCTCAGTCGGGCTGATCGTGGCCCAATCGTGGCTCAATCCTGCAAGCTTTATGAGGACGGCTGACAAGGATGTATCCGCTTGAGCCCCGACTGTGTCCCATTGAAGACGGCGCAAGCGACGGGGCTCAGTCGGGGCTTACGTGACGCGAACTGAGCTCGAGCGGGGCTGACGTCCTGCCAGCGGGATGGAATCCTCGTCATATGGCTGTATTAACCTAACTGGAGGGGGAAGAACGCCCCCTGAAGCGCTGTAGCTGTGCCACTGACGGTGTATTTACGGAGTGTCTCCAGGGGTGAGACAGTAATTTAATCCCGTATCATAGCGATCATAGCCTCCTCAATCGTGTACAGTCGTGCACAGTCGCTATGAGAAACGGGAATGTGTGACTTAGGCATAAGGGGCCGTTTACATGGCGCCAAAAACAGTCAAATCCAATAGGTTTTCATTGCGTTTTGGCCTTGCGTCTACATAGAAACTCGCCGAAAACGGAAACTTTTGAAAACAGGCTCCAGGGTGGAAAGTTTCCAAATAGTCTCCATGCAGCCCCTTGTACACAGTACTTTTTCAGATGAAGGCTGCACACGCATACCAGGAACAACAACAGCTTCGGCCGTCTCCCGAGTAACGTGTGAGCGTCTTACCATGCTCGGTTTGTTATCCAGTCAGAGCCATGTAGACAGATTTGTTGTCCAGAAAAGAAACTCCTGCGTCTCTGTGCGTCTATTCAGCATTGTTGTTTGTGAAAGGTTTCTTCTTAGTACATGTATTGTAGCAGCGCTGCCTCTCTGTCGACCTACACCGCCATCCACTGAACCGGTATGCACACTATATCGGATTCACTCATCTGTGTTGTCGTCTGAACGCAGAAGAATCCTAAAATGCAAAGGAAAAATCTTTGTATCTTTAAGTCAGGAGTATCCATGTAAATGTAGCCTAAAGCTAAACACAGCCTAAAGAAACCATGATTTCATAAAATTCATGTTTTATGGTTGATCTCTACAAGAAACGTGTCACAGCCACATCTGAGAGAATGAGGTTTCCTGAACACTTTCTAAGTGCTTCATTTCTACATTTACTATATAAAGGACAAAATCTAAAAGAATGAAAATGGTTTATTTCCCTTTTGAAAGACACTGGCTTGTATTTTATCAGGCCTGTTTGAGGAAAAATTAAATTTGTTTGAGATTTTGGGGCAAACAAACTTCATTTCCCATCATCCTCAAGTGTCTCTGATTGGTGGAGTCTGCTGTCTGTCGTGGACTTCTGACTCTACTGAATAAAGTTATTTATGTACAACAGAGAGTCAAATAAGAAACTAGAGCATATGTGTATGAAGAAGAAGAACTTTCAGGTAAGAAAGATTCAACAATTTTTCTAAAAAAATGTGTTCATTAAAAAAAAGTGAATATCAGAGTTTTCCAGCTGAAGGTACTTCCTCCACAGCACTGCTCTCCGTGGTCAGACCTGCCTCTGGTTCAACTGATTCTGGAGAAAATCACATCAAACTCATAAATGACAGAAGTTTTCTCTTTGTGTTCTGAATGTAAATCAGTTACTGAGAGCAGGAGGCTCTTACCTGCTCCTCTGGCTCCTCGACTGTGCTGAGTTGTTCTCATAAACAGGATCTAACTGATGATCATTAATGAAGACAGAGAGAGACAGATTTAGATATATCACTCAGCTAAGAATGAGGGAAGTTTCACCAGCGTGTCCTCCATCTTCCTTACCTCCATCATCTCTGCAGGTTTGTTTGGTTCATCTGAGGAGTTCACAGTTTTCTTCTTCCTAGTTTAAGTCCAAAAACAACACATACACAATTAAAACAATTAAAAGAAGAATACTAAAGAAATTTGGTTAAAATTATGTCTCTTTATTGTTTTACCTCTTCCACATAATCAGGGGAATCAGAAGAGTGAACATGAAGATCACCACAGTCACCCTGATGATGTTCATAATCAGTGATGAGCTCCCTGGAAATAAAGATGGACATGAGCAGATTGTTAAGTTAAACAGGTGGGTGGGTAGTTAAAGGATCTAACATGACACTTTATTAAACTAACTGTGTTATACTCACTCTTTACAGTTACAGAGATGAGTTTGGATCTTGTTGTCGCCAGCTCGTTCTCAGCTTCACAGAAATACTCTCCAGAGTCTGTGGCATTAAATGAGCTGAAGGTAAGCAGAGGTCCTGACTGTAGGTGACTGAGGTTTTGGGGTCCAGAGTTCTTGTACCAGGTGTAATTAGCTGCTGGGTTAGCATCACTGCTACAGGTCAGATTCACTTCAGTGCCCTCCACTACCTCAGCAGAGGGACTCACAGACACAGAGGGAGGCTTTGGAGCATCTGGAGGAGAATCAGAGCATGTTAGACTTTGTTCATGGACTTTTCCTTTTTTACTTTCATGCAGTCAATAACAACAAATGAAAAACTAGAAAGCACTCAGAGAGCGCAGACCGCCAGCGCCACAGTCCTCAGCCATATTGTGATTTTCACCATAAATATTACTCCTACCTTTATTTCATCTAAATATTTAGATTCCTTGACCATGAAAACACACCATTAGCAACTGGATTCATAATGATATCTATTTTAGTTCAGTAGTTATTCACAGAAATCACATTTTTCACTATGGCGGCCAGACGCTACACCAAAATCAAATCACTTCTTTCTTTTTCCATGCTGAACATTTCCTGAAAATTTCATCAAAATCTGTCCATTACTTTTTGAGTTATTTTGTTCACAGACGGACAAACTCTCCCAAAAACATAACCTCCTTGGCGGAGGTAACAACATACTACCCACCTGATCAAAATCTTAAGACAGTGGAAAAATTGGAGGAATTTGTATTTTTACACTGTTGGATCTGATGAAGATTCTTAGTAGAGCTTCACATTTCAAAAAGAGGAAAAAGGAGTGAGAGATAAAAAATGTGAGCAGGTAATTTGTTGAAAACTGCATTTGAACTCAAAGATGTTTTTGTCAGCTGATCAACCATTTAAGACCACAGCCTTTAAAACAACAATTTGAAACTTTTACACTTTAATACAGCTGTTTAAAGTGTTGGAAAAAAAACAATCAAAGAGGTTTGACCAACTTTAAGATGTTGGTGAGAACTTCTGGAAACAACAGAGTGAATTCAGATGTTGACCTGGCTCTGCTGCGGTCAGAGGGTGAGTCAAGAAGTCTTTAGAATTTTATTATTCCTTATTTATTCGTCACAGAGCAGAATATTTTCAGTCAAAGCATCTTCAGCCTGCTTCATCTTCCTCCAAGGCAGCGGTCGGCATCTAACGACCCGCGGGCCAAAACTGGCCCGTCTCCAATACTATCTGGCCGGCCGTTCGGGAAAGCTCCCAGCATATCATTCAGCAGCCCCCCCAGTCGGACGAACACAAGCCAGCGTGATCGCGATCATCACCGCCGCGCAGCTGACAAAATAAGTAGTGTGGTGGCTTGTGTTCATCTGACTGGGGGAGGGTGAAAATATCAATCAGCACCACTATCACCACCCTCAGACTCACAGAGGTGTTCTCCTCTATCACAGCAGAGAACTACAGCAGGACAGAGGGAGTCTTTGGAGCATCTGGAGAATACATCAACAAATATTAATTAAAGAAAATAGCGATGATTCAAAATTACCATTCAAGTCAGGTATCATAGAAAATTGTGCTTTCCGTATTTTGTAGATTCTATCATGACAGCTCTCAAGTCCTGACTATGAGCATCTGGATTTACTCCTTTTTCTTTTTTGATGCTTAGGGCAAAAAAACTTCAGATTTCATATAGAATCTCAAACTTTCAGTTTGAATGAAGCAGAGGTGCTCAATGAGAACAATCAGAACAACATCATTATCAGCAAAAACATGAAGATTTTTGCATCTATGTACAGCTGATATTTGGGCTGTAAAAACTGGCCATATAGTCTGTCCCATGTAATGGCTTTAATATAAGCTGAATGTACAACTGTACCACGATGTTTACCTCATCATTGAAGGTCCACTTCTTTAAGTCAAAACTTTTTAATTAACAAATCATATTTTTCTTGCATCACATCTGTTTCTAAATCAGATAAACTGTGATCATACAAGTATAACAGATCAATTTTAATCAGTTGGAGGTTTTGTGCTCTTGACAAAAATATTGGTACCAGTGATTAATCAGGAAATTTGAGCTTTTCGTGTATTGGCACAAATCTGTATCCAAAATAAATAAGATATCTGCAACAGTCCAAAGTTGTGCATCACCCATATAAAAGGTCACATGTCCTGCTACTTTAATTTCCTTTGCTTTAGTGTTGTTAGAGGCTCAGGGAGCAGAGGAATATGACACATTTTATTAAACACTCTGCACAGCTGCACAGGGTGGGCCAACATCGTATTAAACCCTTTGAATTAAGAATGGGATGTCACTCAAGCTCTTATGTGTGAACGCAGACGATTTAATTACTTTTCCAAAACAGTGTGTATCAGTTGGTCATCATTATCAATTACGCCAGTGGTCCCCAAACTACGGCCCACAGGCCGGATATGGCCCGCCTCCACATTTGGCACGGCCCCCGAAGGCCGGGCTCACCCTGAATCCGGCCGTATGGCGCTACAGAAAGAATCTGCAGGAAGTCTATTTTTCTTCTCCGCATCAAGCTGAGGGAAGAAGACAAGCCAAAAAGGAAGTGGCTCTACCATGATCCTGTCTCTTTCACAATAACATAATAACGCATGCCACTGTCTTTTTCTATTTCACATTGACGTTACGTTTGAAATGTTACCATAACCAGTGACACGGGTCACAAGCAGCGTTGCAGGGCAAAACTTCAAGAGCACGGTGGATCTTGCAAATACAGCTTTTGTTTACAAAGATTTCCTGAATACAGGAGGAATTATCGCATGAACTCCTGTTCTCGCAAGCGCAGTTTCCTCACCTGCAGCCGCAGTCCCCTCAGTAGGCAGTGTGAGTGACAGTCTGCAGAAAGTCCGCACCTGAGCCGCACCGCAGCCGTTCCAGATTCAGTGTGAGTTACAAACTGACCCAAGCCCCCATCAGAGAAGGGAGAGGTTACGTGGCCCTCAGAGGAAAAAGTTTGGGGATCCCTGAGTGTACACACCACTGACACAGCAGTAGGAACAACCTGTGGTCTTGCCCAAGGACACATCGTCATGTGACAGCTGACAGGAAGCAGATCCAGCCCAACTTTACAAAAAAGGAAGGGCCAGATAAAGGGGAGAATAGTGAGGAGGAGTGCTGCTGTATGAGATTCAACTGGCCGTAGACAAAGCCATCGGCCGTGCTGATAAAGGCCCAGCTCAAAATCTCAAACCTGCAATGGAGATAAAGCGCTAAAATCATGATGGAGTGATGATTTAGGGATGTCATAAAACTCAAATATAATTTTTACAGGGTACATTGCATTACTTGAACCACAAACTGCACTTAAATGGACTTCAGTGTCTTGGTTATGATTAGATTTTTTACATATCCTTATTTATAAACAGTTTTCAGAAACCAGGACACCGCAGTTTCCTGGTTTATAGAAAAGTTTTTGCACCTGGAGAACTGTGGTAGAAAAGTGACTTTTGAAGACTGTGTAGTGTGCCGGTGTATTTGTGTTGTGACGTCATAGTGTATACTCACATACTGATGGAGAGGGAAATCCTTCATGACCGTGAAGAGCACAGGATATTTTGTCCTCATGAGAAAAACTGCTTTGGTAAGTAGATTTATCAGCTCCTGAAATTTTCTCTGTGTTCCTGAACCAGACATATGAAAGATCTTCAGCTTCACTGCAGCTGCATTGACATTTCAGCTCGACCTCGGTGGAATACTGAGAAGCATTTATCCTCTTCACCTGCACCTGTAAGTCTAAAAAAATATAAACCATTTCATAATCAGAGATCTGTTTCCACAACCCATTTCGAAGCACTGCAACACCATTACTAAACTCTTCTGTCATTATTACCTCCACCAAAGAGGTTATGTTTCTGCGCTTCAATCAAATCAAAATTATCAAATCAAGTATATATAAAATAAATGGATGAACTGAGCTGCTTGGCAGAGGTCTGTGCTCTCTGAATGCTTTTACCACCGCCAAGGAAGTTGTGTTTTCATTTGCAGATGTTTGCTTGTCTGTTAGCAAGATTACACTATTTATGATCTGATTACTAGTTGGTGGCTCACACTTGCATAGTTTATTTGAGGACTTTTAATTGTTTTGTATTTATGTATTTATCTCTAGTGTGTTTGAGTGGTTATGCTGCTCCTGAATTTCCCCTTGGCAACAATAAAGACTTAACCCCCAAATTCCACTGAATGCAAAAGCGCAGCGCGGCGCAGTGCAGCGCAGCACCCTTGAAATGTACTGCACACGCAGCAACAACAACAACAACAACAATGGCGTCGTACGGTGTAGCATATGTGCTAATGAAGCTAGTGACCCTACTATCCCTGTTGCAGCAAAATCTCCTTCTCAATCACCACCGAGTTGAAAAAACAATTATCGAGGACACATTACGACATTTTATGATCACTTTATCACAATCTCTGTTTACAACTTTTGCCGGAAGTGCGCATGCCCACTGTTTTTTCGTCTGTTTCCGCTTGTTTCCGTCATATTGTTACAGCACCCCTAGAGATCTAGCATGTGTTTTTACAGCGTTTTGATGCGTATCGAGTGCATTCATGTGGACGCACACATTTTCTGAGACGCCTTCGTCTTTATGACGATCGTTTTGGAAACTGTTAAGCGTTTTGTCTTCGTGTGGATGAGGCCTAAGTCACTGTAAATGTTCCTAATACAGTGTGCAAATCATCAACACTGTTTTGTGTCTTCTTTCACACCAAATTCTTATAATTACACAGAGTCAGTGGCACGATCTGCAGCATTGCATACCCCTAGGTTTAATGCTGACCATTTCTATACAGTTGCAGAGCTGATCTCGGTCACTGTGGCTAATGCTTAGACCTATGCAACAAGACTAAAACAAACAAAAACAAATCCTGAACCATCCCATTAAGCAAGGCACAGAGCACTACATAAAACACAAAGCAAAAGAGATGGAGCAGGGGAATTGTCTGTAAGCCATCAATATTGCCAGAAATGAAGGCTTTAAATATTTCACTGTATTTGTAATGAATCAATATAACACACGGATATCACCTTCTGAAATGATTCATAGAACAAATTGACCTCTTTCATGATGTTCAGTTTTTTTAGATGTACCTGCTTATGTGTTTGGAGATGAGCTGAGGCCACAGGACACTCACAAACCTGGTGCGAGAGCTGTAGTGTAATTTGTTTCACTTGCTTAATTTGGAAAATAAAGTGTAAATTTTTACTTCAGCTTATTTCAGACATTTTAAAAGAGGGAACAGGAAGTGCTAATATGCTAAATGAGCTTTGTGTTGTAGACTCATTAATGAAACACTCTGAATACTTTAACAATAAATGCATAACAGTGGTTTTCCAGTATTTCCAATATTTTTATGGAATAATTTGGCATGTATGGTTTGTGTTTCTTACCTGTGACAGTCAGAGTCGTGCCATAAAGATCGTTCCCCCATACTGTCGTCTTCGTTCTAAATTTGAAGCGATACTCTGCTGATTCACTCTTTCTCAGGTCAGTGATTTTCAGGGTGTAGCGTCTCTTATCATCAGAAACCTGAACACGACCTGTATACTGGGAGTCTTCACTTAAGTCCTCAGGGTGTTCACGACTAATCCAACGATCACTACGCTGAGGGCTGAACCAGAATTTGGAGGTGATCTCTTGATATCTGTCATGAGTACAAGAAATGTGGACTGAAGAGCCAAGAGGGGCACAGATGGTTCTGACAGTGTACGTCACTGTGTTACACTTAGACCTATAGCCACCTGAAAGATTAAAAAAATTGTTTTTAAAACAGACTTGGGTAAACTGATGAAGTAGTAGATTCATTAATATACAGTAGAAACACTGATCTGTCTGATGTGTCTGATGCTTTGAGGTCTGTGGTGCAGTTTAAAGAAAACTCACAGGCTGGAGCAGAGGGGAAACTCTCAAAGTCTTTTAAAGCACAGGAGAAGCTGTGGTCGTAGTGATCTTCATGAGAGTTTGTTATTGCTGAAATTTTCTGTCCATCTTTGTACCAGATGTATGAGGCAGGTTGAGGGACTGGACAACTGCTGACACATGTCAGAGTTACCCACTTAGAAGTTAAACTCCAGTCTGACTTCACCTGCAGATCTGGATGTTAGACGAAAAAACAAGAGGGAAAATTTGCACACCATGGTCAATAAACACAAGCAACACTGATATACACTCAATGGCCACTTCATTAGGCACAATTATTAAATTGCTTTTAACACAAATGACTAATCAGCCAATAACATGGCAGCAACTCAATCATTTAGGCATGTAGACCAGGTCAAGAGAATCTGCTGGGGTTCAAACCAAGCATCAGAATTCAGGAGAAATTTGATTTAAGTCACTCTGAATGTGGCACGATTGTTCATGCTAGACATTTGGTCTAATTCATACAAGCACTAACATAAGACATTAGAGGATTGTTGTCTGGTCCGATGAGTCTGACTTTCTGCTGCAACATTCAGATTGTGGGGTCAGAATCTGGTGGAAAGAACATTGAAGCCTGGATCCATCCTGCCTTGTAACAACAGTTCAGGATGATGGTGGTGGTGTGATGGTGTGGGGGAGGTCTTTCTGTCACACTTTGAGCCCCTCAGTACCAAATGAGCTTCAAACACCACAGCCTACCTGAGTATTATTGATGAGCACACATGAGCACAGTGTGCCCATCTCCTGAGGGCTGAACTGAGAAGAACTGCCATATCAAAGCACTTTTGTAAAAATAAAATACAAATAATCTCAAATCCACAGTCACCAGATCTCCATCTTCATCATGGATGTGCAGTGAACAAACCTGCAGTAGCTGCATGATGCTATCATGTCAATACTGAGCAAAATCTGTAAGGAATGTTTAAAGCAGGTTGTTGAATACATGAAGAATTAAGACAGCACAGTGGACCTGATGAAGCAGCCAGTGAGTGTATTTTTGTTTTTGTTTTAAAAAGAATAAAAAATCATCACACCTTACCTCTGACGGTCAGAGTGACTCCACCGTCACCAGTATAACTTCCTCCATCTTTGTCTGTTATGAATCTGAATTTGTACTTGGCCGAGTCGCTCTTTCTCACGTTTGTGATTCTCACTCTGCGATTTTCATCAGAGTATGAGACACGGTTTGCAAACTGTGGGTCATCTTTGAGATCAAGAGGCTCTTTGAACCAGTTCTCTCTGAACCAGAATGATTTTATAACTGTATGACTTCTGTTTGGGTATCTGTAGGTGCATGTTAGCTCCACTGTCGCTCCTGCCTCAGCACAGACTTTATCAGGGCTGTAAGTCACTCCCCAGTCAGACTGACTCTGTACCACTGAAACAGAGAAAAACATGAAGTCCAGATCAGACTGACAACAACAGGACTCAGACTTTGATACACAGCAGTATTATTGTTTTAGTGAGTGAAAATATAACTCCCTTTGTGCCAACAGCTCACTGCAGACTGTCTGCATGTAGAGTTTGTGTTTGTGTCCACAGCCTGTGGCTATAAGAACGATTTGGAGAGGCTAACTCATCACATGCTAGCTGGGATACTTTGAACGGATTCACAGTAAAAAGATAACAACTTAAAAACATGACAGCAGAGCCAACAAATGGGACAAAAGCTTGAAAAGACCACCTACTCACCTGACAAGGTCAACTTTGCCTCAATCAAATCTCATCTACATGAAAAAGACTCTCCAATATTTACTCCAGGTCTTTCTCACTCACTTTGTTTAATCAGTAAGTTAGTGATGAGAGTCAGTCCCATCCCTAAGTAACACAGACATCAGGCTGTGTCTTAAGTTCAAGCCCAGGATGTTCTGACAGGCAGAGCCGGCTCCAGAGTCGATCCCTCAGTATACACACCTTGAAACCTTTTATCAGGGCACGAAACACTGATTCTGTCTCCAGAATGAACTACACTGACATGTTTAATATGATTTCTCTGACAAAATCTGTGCACGCTGATGTGGGTGCCAACAGCTTCTCTGTCCTACTGCCGCGGTTAGAACTGTTTCCCGTTTGCTGCCCGTCACTCATTAAAATGACTGGAGGTGGCGCAAACGTGGGGGTGTTAAGGGGGCTATGTAATTATTTATATTTACGTCAGGACTGTCTCACGTTGGAGGTGGCTTCCGATTCACGCTGGAGCAGCTGTTGGCCGGCTGAGAGTGGAGGTCTGCAGCTGGATCCCTCCCGTTGTTTCCCATCAGAAGTTTGATCTACATATTTCTGTGAGCAGAAACTCACACATTAGAGGTGTGAGGCATTTCCTGTTGTTTCAAAAGACCACAGTGGGGATGCTGGTTTGGCGGAGTGGTTAGCAACCAGGTACCCCATGTACTTGCTTCTGCCGGTCCAGCTTCAAATCTCGCCTGTGACCAGTTTGCAGAGTGTCTTCCCCTACTCTCTCACCCCCTTTCACAAGCCTATCCACAGTCTCTGTCCTATCAATAAAGGCACAAAATGCCCAAGAAATACATATACAAATAAATACAAAGATACAAAGAAATACAAAGAAATACAAAAAAAAAGAAGAAAAAAACACAGTGACCACAGTCGAGCCAGTCTGCATTTTAAAGCGGCAAACTGACTTTTGGCCCTAATTTTGTGGCGTAGCGCCATGCACAGCCAATTTGACAATCTGGTCGACCGTTTGTGCCAACATGGGTGTGATGGCGCACCAGGGGGAGGTATTGACAGATTCCTGTTGGCGCAGTGACAATTTTGTACCAAAAACTGTGTGGAAGTTTGCGCTGAAAGCTTGCCTGCTCCAAGCTGGTTTAATCTCGGGGCAGGCAAAGCAGACCCTTCGCAGCTGTACTTTGGTGACAGGCGCACACGTCACCAAACCCTCAGAGGCAGGTTTCCAGAGTGTTAGGCACATTTTAATGCAATAAACAATCACATCAATCACTATTTAATGTACCCGTCTGAACCAGCATACACATTTGTATCTACATTAACTGTCCCATCACATCAGATGTCAAATTAAAGCCATTTGACAGCAACTGAAACAATGGCTGAATACAATAGCTGTGTTTGAAATCATTCCCTATCACGGATATAGTGCACTACAAAGTGTGTTTGCCATTTTGTAGTATTGTTTGAATTCTCAGCAGTAAATTTTATTCACTATATAGTGCACTATAAAATACCCATAATGCACAGCAAATGTTAGTGTACATTCGATGTATACTATATTGTACCCCCGTATACCACAATGCAATGCAGCCGTGTTTTTTCCATAGAAGAAGAAGTAGAGAAAGAAGGCTGTTAGGAGCTGCTTCATTTATAACTGTGAAAAACATTAAAGTATTTTTAACATGTTTGTAGCTTAGCTCTTTTACGTCTTTTAGCAGCTGAAAACAGCTTCAAAATTTACTACTTATCCTCCTGAGTGCCTGGTTTGTTTACGTGAATATTGGCACATCCACTTCCGTCACAGGGATTTCTTTATTGACA
The DNA here is from genome assembly GCA_036419115.1 of Scarus forsteni. Taxonomy (NCBI): domain Eukaryota; kingdom Metazoa; phylum Chordata; class Actinopteri; order Labriformes; family Labridae; genus Scarus; species Scarus forsteni. Next base: position 1,649,024 of record JAZDUH010000216.1, on the reverse strand, counting down.
AATTATTAGCAAACACCTTACAAACGTCCAGGATAAATGCAGTTACAAAAATTGTAGAATTCAAAAGATACATAATGATTTACATAAGATTAAAAAAAAAAAAAAAAAACATCACAGGGATGTCCGGCTCATCTACTGACGCTATGACATTCAGAAAAAATTTCAGCGTAGTGTCCAAAATCTCGTTTGGTCATTCCTTATGTAGTCCACTATTTCATTTACACTACGGAGGGAATAGTGAGTGAATGAGAGGACGATTTTGAACACAGCTAGTGTCTCATTCGTGCTGCAGAAGCTACTGAGCTTGTTTTGGCTTCAACAATCTTCTGTTCCTCTACATCCACTGTGAGCGACAAGAGGACACGGACAGCAGCATAAACCACAGCTTGTTGAAATTTCTCTATGTTGTTTCTTTGGTGCTCTGTGGCTGCTGTTTGACGATGGTAATCAAGATAGGAAGAGGAGAAAGATGACTTACTCCATTGAACCATCAACTTTAGTCTTGCAACTACTGTTTAGGGAAAGCTCTTCGTCTGACTCTTCTCCCCTGTAGTCCTCAGTGGTAGAAAGAGAAGTTTTTAAACCAGCTCTTCATTAACAACTCAGCTCTGAGTGTGTTGCTGCTTATTGTTGTTTCTTAAGGCTCATTTATGCTCGTCATACGCATGAAAAAGTATGCGTCCATTTCAAACGATTGTTCCGTCACTGCGTACATACTCCCATGCATCTTTTACTTTGGCAATGGATGTTGACCATTGCATCCACCAGGGGGCACAAATGTGTCTCTCACCGACCTCCACTTCTCCTTTACATCCAACGAGCTGACATTTGGCTCCCTCCCGATCTCCTCCCAGCTGTTTTGGAGTTTGATTTTGTCATGGTGTCCCGGACAAGTAACATCTCATATATGTTTGTGATTTCGCACCAGCTCACACAACTTTTTTTTGAAGAGCCCCGCCATATTCTTCTTCGTTTCTCTCCAGAGATGAGTATCAGAGTGACAGTAGCAACACTGCCCCAACGGTTCCCTGTGGTACTGCTCCATCTGGTCCGCATCCATAAGCTTCAAGGTTACGCGCAGAAATACGGACAAAAAGAACGCCAAGCACGGACAGAAAGCTCTGTCCGTATCTGGATCCGTACTCAACGTTGAGCATAAATGAGCCTTTACTCCCAGACAAACGTCGCTCTATAAAAAGGTGCCTGCTAAATGAAATTCTAAAACTATATTGTAACTTGCTGCCTTGTTAAAATGAAAGCTGTAGAGTGGACTTTAACCAAAGAAGGTAAAAACATAACAGATGGATCTGCTATGTTGAGTTATTTAAATGAACATTCTATTTCTTCTGGATTTTTATTTGAGTCATTGAATCTTGTTTTAGAAAATTCTGTTTTAACCAAGCCTGTTTTAAATTCTGAAGCCTGGGGAATGAGACGCTGCTCTAATTCTGCCCTTTTTAATTTTAAACCTGTCTCTACTGCTCATGTTCTTCTCGCATTAAGAAAACTGGACACAAACAAAGCAGCTGGCCCTGACAATCTGGACCCATTTTTTCTCAAACTGGCTGCTGATTACATTGCAGAGCCATTGTCTTATATTTTTAACTTAAGTCTAAAATGTAATAAAATTCCCAAAGTCTGGAAATCGGCCTTTGTGCTTCCACTTCTGAAGGGTGGTGACCCCTCAGAGGTAAATAACTACAGACCGATTTCCAAGCTTTGTGTGCTCGCAAAGATGTTTGAGAAGATGGTAAGTGAGCAGTTAAAAGCATTTTTAGAAGCAAATGACATTTTAACAAATTTTCAATCTGGTTTTAGGAAGCAGCACAGCACTGTTACTGCTGTTTAAAAGGTTTTAATGATTTTATACAGATTTTAGATTGTAAAAAATATTGTGTTGCACTTTTTATTGATTTGTCAAAAGCATTTGATACAGTTGATCACACCCTTTTAATTGATACATTGCATAAGATTGGAATCTCAAGCTAGGCCTCCAACTGGTTTGTAGATTATTTATCTAATAGAACGCAGTGTGTTCATCTGGCTGGTTCCTCCTCCTCCTTTCTCAGTATTAAGGGAGTGCCTCAAGGCTCAGTCCTGGGACCAATTTTATTCACTATTTATATTAACAACCTGTGTGATAGCCTAACAAATACCTTTCATCATTTTTATGCTCATGACACTGTTATTTATTGCTGCTCGTCCTCTCTTACCCAGGCTATAGAATTTTTACAAACAGCTTTTAATGTAGTTCAGATGCATCTTCAATCACTAAAGCTGGTTTTAAACGCAGAGAAAACAAAATTCATGGTGTTTTCTAATAAGCATGATATAACAGAGCCAGTCAAGTCCATTGAAACATTCAAAGGCACACGGATAGAGATGGTCACCAATTATAAATACCTGGGGTTTCTCCTTGATCAGGAGCTCTCCTTTAGAGATCACATCACCAACTTGGTCCGTAAACTGAGGGTAAAACTGGGATTTTATTACCGCAGTAGATCCTGTTTTTCCCTCAGTGCTCGGAAATACCTTGTTTCTGCAACATTCTTGTCTCTAATTGATTATGGTGATGTCTTGTATATGAGTGCCTCTACCAAATGACTCCGATCTCTGGACACTGTGTATCATTGTGCACTGCGTTATATTACTGGCTGGGGTTGCCTCACCCACCATTGTGAACTCTATGCCAAAGCAAGGCGGCCCTCTTTGAGCTCCTGGAGATATACCCACTGGATGCTGTTGATTTATAAATCTCTCCTTGGTCTGGTTCCTTCTTACCTCTGTTGTTTTCTGCAGAAATCGAGGAGCACCTATGCCTTACGCTCTTGTGCAATTTATCACCTAAATGAGCCCAGAGTCCGAACTGAACTGGGGTAACAGGCTTTTAATTATGCAGCCCCCACAGCCTGGAATACCATACAGACTGAACTGAAAATGTCAGAACTGGTGTCATTTACAGCTTTTTGTTCTATTTTACTCACAAGGCAGCGAGAATCCTATGAGCAATGCTTGTGTCTTTAAATTTATGTTTATTAAACTACAGCACTTTCACTGTGAAGTTTTTGAATCCCATGAGCAATACCTGTGTTATTTATATTTAAATTGTTACTGTTCCCTCAAACTTATTTAGTTAGTGCCTTGCCATATTTATTGTTGCGATTTGCTATTTATTGCCTTAAACTTTAACATGAACCTGTATAATTATGACGTGTGCTGCTGACCTCTTGGCCAGGTCACCCTTGTAAATGAGATCCTGATCTCAATGGGTTTTATCTGGTTAAATAAAGGTTAAATAAAATTTAAAAAAGACTGCAGTCAACACTATGGTCTACAAGCATCAGCTTGACATCCTCTGGGGAAGAAAGATGTTCATTTCTGCTGTCACAGGGAGAAAAGTCTGACCACATCATCCTCTCTTAGAAGCTTATGTTAACAAAATCTCCCTCTGTATCTCTAAAGTATGTTTTCACCTTTAAAAAAAAGGTAAATGTTTCTTACCGTGTCTCATGAGGATGAAGAAAACAAATCCTCTAAATGCTGCTGGTAAAGTCATAGCTGATCCTCTGGTCTGTGTCTGATCAAGTGGCATCAAATGCACAACCTTTGTGAGTCAGGTCATCATAGACTACTGCTCTACATCTAAAAAAAGAGGATGTGGTCATTAAGGACTTTCCACTTTGATCATGGTGTTGTGTAAAAAAAAAACAGCCATGCCAGTTTCCTTCCTCAGGCGTGGTTATTATGCAAGAACAGGCGAATGACTGTAAATGCCCTGAAAAGAGAAATGATCCATATTGTTTTGTCATAATAATAAGGAAACAGCTTTTGAAATACTTTAAATATTGATAGAAAGTGTCATTTTGTAGCTTAAAGCTAGGGTCTACGATCTGAAAACCAGTTTGGCTGTTGAGACAGATTTGAAAAACGCAGCCTGCCCCCCCTTCACTCACCCCTCCCCTCAGTGTTCCAAGATCCCGCCCCCCAGCTCGTGTCGCCTCCTCACAACATGCCCCCTCCGATAGAGCAACAAGCTGGCTGGCATAAAATAGCAGCAACAACAACTTCAAAAACCACTCAGCTCAACTGATAGTAACAAACACGACGGTCATCCCTCTTGTAACACACAGCGGTATCCATTCCGATTGTGGGCGAGGATTTATGTTTCTTCACCAGCTCAGTTTACAGTGCTAATGATGCGTGGCTAACTTATGCTAAAATCTATTGACAGAGCCTCCCCGCTCCGACCAACAACGTTCAGTCATTAGCCAGTATAGGCACAGACTAACCAGAGTTATTCAGCAGACATCTCCCACTGTAGCAAACAAAGCTATTACCTGTTCAACCAGGGGCGGAACGGCCGGTGCTGACGGTCGGCCGGTGCCCAGTGCTGCGTCCGGAGCTGCAGTCGTTTGCCAGCCGGTGGCCCATGCTGCGGCTGGCCGTTCGGTAGCCGGGGGCCGGCGCAGTGTTCGACAATCCCAAATCATTCTGCAGCTTTTTCCACCGTACGATTCTCCAATGTTGAGTTTCCGTTGGAAACTGTATTGCTCATATTTCTTCCTTACTTCAGCCTTTTCCTCGAAACTTTTACGTTTCCTTCTCTTCGATGTGGAAGGTAACAGAAGCTGCCTCCCGGCTCCATGATGCTTCAGTAGCTGCTAACACCTTTGAATGAAGTCGGGTTAACATGGTGGTGCATGTGAGTATTCAAGAATCATGAATGGCTCGTACTCCCAAACCTGACCTGGACAACAGCTCATAAGAAGTGTTTAGGGTGGACAGAACCTGTCAAATCCAGCAGGTGACTGGATAAACTGTCATCATATTTAATATGGGTCAATAAGAGGTATGCAGTGGGCAGGAGCTGCTGCTGAGGAGCTGAATACATAATATGGAGTAGTGGGAGTGCCAAATTACAAAAATAAATGTATAAAAGAATAAATAAATAAAAGAATAAATAAATAAATTATATAAGAATCCATAAAAGAAGGTAGAGGACATAATGGAAAGTGCTGGTACTATGTGTGCTCTGACCCACACAGACATCGATGAGCCCGTGTGTGGAAACCTTGAGAATGTAAACAAAGCATAACCCGACATATTTGTCCTTCTTCCTCGATTGGGTTCCTTCTGCGCCTGCTCACGACGACATTCCTACAAGCTCGTCGATGTCCGTGTTGGTCAGCTCACACATAGTACCAGCACTTTCCATTAAGTCCTCTACCGTCCCCAAAACATATTCTCCGTCGTAATCATGTTGTTCTCTAACTTTGACGAGTTCTTCTGTCAAGTTTTCTGCTGCCATGTTTCTTCTCGATTGGGATTCCTCCTGTGCTTGTGATGCAACCACATTCCTACTGCGCATATTTTTCTGATCATATTTCCTTCGCTTTTAAAGTGACATGATAATGTGATTTAAATACTTTTATTTATTTGTCTTTATGTTTATACTTTTATTAGCCTTTTCTTTTAAGGGTTTATTTTTTTTATTAATGTCACTTTATATAGCTACTTTATTTATTTATTTATTTATTCATTTACTTATTTATTTATTTATTAAGCACTTTTCTTCTTTTTTTGTGTCTTTATATTCCTACTTTTAGCAGCCTTTTCTTTTATATAATTTGTTTATTCATTTATTCTTTTACAGATTTATTTTTGTAATTTGGCACTCTCACTACTCCATAACATAACACAAGTTGGGAGTTACCACTGACCAAAATTAACAAAAAATCTTGTTTATTGACTTTAGATTGACCACGCCGACAGGTATGTCTGGCACACTTTGCAAGGTTCCCGCAGTGTGCACTTCAGGCGAACTTCAGGCGCAGCGAGATGCGCATCAACAAGGTTCCTGGAGTTCCTCCTTTGCATGTGTGGGTTCTCTCCACGAAGTGCGACTTCCTCCCACACACCAAACACATGCTTATCCCTTTAAGGCCCAAGACCATAGATTATAGCCAGAAAATTCGAATTTTTTGGAGCTGAAATGTTTGTTTCACTTATTGCTAAAATCCATAAAAATCAAAAGGTCCATAAAATTCAACATATAGATTTTTCGTATCCCATTTGATACATTAGGTGTTTTTGGCAACTGATAATCCATTTAAGGACATTTTTATCTTTTATCTGATTGTATTCAGATGTTTATTTTTTGTAATTTGTTGATCATATTGAGTAGATAGAGGTATTATAAAAGTATGCCTCAAATATGATACAATTGGCTTTATAGGGTTATTAGGTCAACTGATGAGTTTCAATTGCCATTAGGTACGAGTGTGAGTGTGAATGGTTGTCTGTCCCTCTATTTCCCCTTTTCCACCAAGCTGTTTCCAGGGCTGGTTCGGAACTAGAGCCAGACTTAGCACCACTTTTTTAGTTTTCCACAGACTAAGCACCGGTTGCTGGCTCTCAAAACCGGTGCTTGGCACCAACTCTTTGCTGGGCCAGTGTTACGGTCTCCTAAATATAATCTAAACAGGCTTGAGACCGCAACATAAAAGGGACACCACAAGCAAGTTTTGAAGAAAAAAAGGAAGATAGTTTTATTGCAGATAAATCAATGTTCAGCAAAATGAAACAAGAAACCAAAAAGGACTGGAGACCCCAGCGGAAATAATCAAAAGATGGGAAGCTGCCGGGCCAGCCACGCATTGGACCATTGTACCCAACATCTTCCCCTAACCTAAAAACAACAGAATAAATCCTAATCCAAAGAAAACCCAATAACTGGACTACCGGAGATCCCCAGCCCAAACTAAAATAACAAAACCTGGGTAAGAGAAAGGAGACAAAAAAAAGACAAAAGTTAAACAAGCAAACAAACAACCATGAAAAACCTGTGTGCTGTTCGCAGGTGGGAGAGAAAGAATCTGCCCTGTCTGTCCCCTTAAATCACCACCGGGTACCTGAGCGCTGACGGCATTCAGGTGCGCAGCAGTCAGAGGGCGGAGGGACCAGGGAGGCAGAGAGAGAGAAAAAGAGAGAGGGAGCCGCACGTAACACCCCCACCCTAAGATGTTGAATACATGCAAAGCATGCATTCAACATAAACAACGCGACAACGTGTCGGCCAATACGTTATCTGACCCTTTGACGTGTCTGAGCTCCACATTGAATGACTGGGGGCAGAGGGCCCAGCGCATAATTCTCTGATTGGTGTTTCTCATCTGATTTATGAACAGGAGAGGATTATGGTCAGTATAGATTACGACTGGCGCAACAGTCTTAAACTTCAAAATGTTTAAGAGCCAAAACAAGCACGAGTGCTTCTTTCTCGATCGTAGAATAGCGACGCTGACAAGAATTGAATTTCTTCGAGAAATACGAAACCAGGTGCTCCACCCCATTAACCCCTTCCTGGAGAAGGACAGCGCCCGCACCCGCATCACTCGCCTCCACGGTCACTTTAAACGGACAATCAAATGCAGGCGCCGCACGAACTGGGGCATGGGTCAGTAACGCCTTTATGTTTTCAAAGGCACGCTGACAGTCATTAGACCACTGAAATCAAATTTTTGGACTCAGTAAGTCGGTGAGCGGAGATGCTACAGCAGTGAGGATTTTACAAAAGCTCCTGTAGTATCCTGCCATCCCCAAAAAGCGGCACATCTGGCATCGGGTGCAAGGAGCAGGGAACGAAATAATTGCCTCAACTTTTGAATTCACGGGCTTCACCTGCCCCTGCCCCACAATCTTACCCAGATAAGTGACCGTGGCTTTTCCAAATTCACACTTGGCCAGATTAAGTGTGAGATTTGCGCTGTTCAACCTGGCAAAAACCTCCCGCAACTGTTCAACGTGGGCGTCCCACGTATTTGAGTATATAACAATGTCATCCAGATATGCTACACAACCCAGCACACCCGACAAAACTGTGTTAACTAGACGCTGGAAAGTAGCAGGAGCATTACGTACACCAAACAGCATCACTGTGTACTGCAGGAAAGCATCAGGGGTCACAAATGCAGTGATCTCTCTCGCCCGTGGAGTCAGCGGCACTTGCCAGTATCCCTTCAACAGATCGAGTTTTGTCACAAAGTTGGCGCCTCCAGCATGATCTACAAAATCCTCAACACGCGGAAGAGAATGATATTTCCAATTAAAGAAAGGAAGAAAGAAAGAAATAGGCTATCTTTTTTAAACATAAATCAAATTCACAGATATTGTTATCTCATTTTTAAATATCGGGTCTGTACATTAGGAATAAAATTGTACACACATTTAGTGATGAAAATACAAGATTTAAAAAATATGTTGATTAAACCCTTAATACTGGGAAGATTATAATCCATTTACCAAGTATTGCTTTGAAATTAATTTTGTTTAATTATGAATAATTTTGGATAAAAACAGAAGCTTATTGCTTATTTTAAACCACGTCACTTTTAGTAGTGCTCGAAATGAGTTCTTGTTATTTTTTGAGGATATTGATAGAGGATATAGATCTGAGACCAGAACTTTTCAAAACTAACTTATTTTTTCTTGGTAATTTCCTCCTTTTGTTTTATTTTTTTTTTAACTTTGTTGTTGATTTCATGTTGGCTTTGAATCATATTTCGAATTTAAAGAAAAGCCCAAATAAACTTTCTTTTTCAACATAAATCATAGTGACAGATATCATAATCTCATTTTGAAGTATTAGAGCCATAGACAGGAAATAAAGTAGAACATTTTAACATGTAAGACAAAAAACAGCCAGCATTGTTTTTATTTGTTTAGCTTTAACCTTTATCTTTTTCCAGGAAATACACTAAACATTACAGACATTACTTTTGTTAATACTGATAGTTCTGAGGGTTTTTTTGTTTGTTTGTTTGTTTGTTTGTTTTGGACAAATATAACCAAGTCTCTTCAAAATGAACTTTTTTTTCATTGGTAATTTTCTGCTGTTGTTTTATTTTTTCGAACTTTCTTGTTGACTTTATGTTGAAGAAGAAGGTAACACTTTACTTTAGAGGTCTGTAAATTTCATCGCACTTAGGTAATAATTAGACAAAGTTTTTTCTTATTTCTTTGAAAATAAGCACATAACTTCTTTAAAATAATGTCCAAATTTATTGTCACAAGTCATAATTGGTAGATTACTGTTTTTTTTCCAACATTTCATAGCTAATTATCATAGGAAACAATGAACCTAACTTCTGTATTTAAGAACTAAACAGCTATTTATCACCTGCTTCTCTGGAAATAGAAATGTTGGGATACTTCTGAAAGTGTTTTTTTTGGTGGGTTGTGAATTGATTTCAAATAAATTACTTGCGAATGTTCACCTTCTTACCTTGCAATTTGGAGTAAATTTCAAAGAAACTGGAAAAAAAACAGTAACCTACCAACTCTGATTTGCGACAATAAATTTGGGCTTTACTTTAAAGAAATTATGTGCTAATTTTCACCAAATTCTCATGAAACTTTGGGGGTAATTTCAAAGAAATAAGAAAAAACTTTGTGTAATTATTATCTAAGTGCGATGAAATTGCGATGAAATTCGCAGACCTCTAAAGTGTTACCAAGAAGAATGTTTAGGTTTTTAACGATATTTCAAATAAATAAAGCCCAAAGAAACTTTCTTTTTCAAACATATATCTGTACATCAGTAATAAAGTTGAAATTTTATCATGCAAGAAAAACAGCATTGTTTAATTTTCTTTTGGCTTTAACCTTTAGCTTTTCCAGGGAATAAAATAAACATTACAAACAACAAAACAACTTCAACATATCGGTTCACCCTCTGTTTTCACAACACTGTCGCATTTGCAGCATAAAACTGGACAGGTTCTTGCTCTTGTGTTGTTGAAAAAGTTACATTACAGACTGAACTTCCGGTCTGTCCTGTGACGAATTTGTGGATGATCCCTAACTGCTGCTGGGTGGAGCTTTAGGAAGAGTTGCCATGTCATCTAAAAACAAGCGACTCTGGGCTGCTTCTTTCTCCAGTGAAGCTACTTAGTTCTGTTTCTGTGTAAAAATGCAAATCTAGTAACTCTGAAAACCTTAAAAGCAGAAGTTTCTGTGTGATTGTAGACCCAGACCTGAACTTTAACAGCCACATTGATAAGGTTACAACATCCAATAATTACAACCTTAGAAATGAAGCAAAAACCAAAAGATTACCGTCTGAAGACACAGAAACTTGTTCAACTTTAATTTCAAGAAACACCACCTTCATAATAATGCTGAATATCCCCTTAAGAACTATCAAAATATCTTAGTAATCTATGCAAATTAATTCATTTCAAATGCTACGTTTTATCAGACAGAAAGATGCTTCTGTGAAATGTATCCAAAATATGTGGAAATTAATTTAAAATTCCTAAAACTGAAAATAAAAAATCATCAACACACATTTAAAGTTGACCCGCCGCATTTTATAAAATTGGGAGATTTTATACATTTCAGAGAGAAAATGTAACGTCCCACTCCTTCTTCTTCTATTAACTGCAAAAGATATTTACTTGAATTTTTGACATAAATTATTAAAATATACAGAATATGCAGCCTTCTCACATCTTTCCTGGCGATAGTTTGTGGTGGTCTGAATCCACCACACCAGGTGATTCTCAACTGGGTCGTGAGTCCCTTTTTTTGCGAGCCTTTGCTTGGGAAAAAAAAAAGTTAGAAAAAAAAGTTTGTGAATTTATTTTGAAGGAGATTTTGTAAGCATAATAATGTCATACCCAGTAGAGCTAATTGAGCTTTTAGAAAGCTGTTTGTTTGTTATTAATTTTTGAAACTACTTCTCAGTCCCTGGACATTTTAAGTCCATGTTTTTGAAAAAAAAAGCACAATTAAATCTGCTTAAAAGAGCTGAAGTGTTGTGGCAGTCACATGATCAACAGCTTACTGTTGCATATTGTATGTTTTTGATAAAGGGCTGGTCAGTATGTATCCACTAATGCAGGGTTATCACAGCTACATTAGACCATTCTTCAATCCTCGAGTCCCTAAATTTTTTCTTAAAAGCAGCTTATTCAGTGTTAAAGGGTATATTTCATCTCCAGCATCTTAATATTTGGTGTTGACATGCTGTGATATTAGATAGTATCTTGGGTTCAAAGTTCAGTATATTTTTATTAAACATATCTGAGAAGTTCAAAATTCCAAAACCAGACCAGCTGAAACACTCCCATAAGAGGCCCACTGCTTGACATGTGGACGCTTGTTTTCATCGCAAGATCTGGCAACACCATATTTGGAGCGCTTCACCTCACAGTTTGACAGACATGGCGTGTTTGCGCATGGAGTTTGGGGTTTTCACCGCCTGACAGCTGCTGGTATCCTGTTATAGTTGAGCTACTTTACCTGTCAGGTGTATAAATTAATAAAATCACCTGAGCGGTCTTTAAAGTGGGGCTTAGACCCTCGGGGCTGCCCGCTGCAGACCCTGATCCTGCTTCTGCAGGAGTCTCCAGACTTTGGGGCAGTTTAAGGCTGATCAGAAAACCAAAAACCTGTTGAATATTTACAGGCGCAGGTTAGTGATTAACTGCTCCAGCAGCTGCTCAGACTGCCAGACACACGGACAGACAGCGGGACAGGTCGGTCACTCTGCCCGCCTCAGAATGCTCTGCTCCCGGGTATGGAGAGCTGTGAGGGCCGTGAGCGGCGGAGCTCACCTGTCTGCAGCATGGAGACTGAACGCACAGAGATACTCCTCTGCTGCTGCTCCCAGGCTGGACCTGAGCGGGATCTACCCCCCCATCGGGACTCCATTCACTGCCAAGGAGGACGTGGACTACCAGAAACTGGAGGAGAACCTGCAGAAGTACGCGCAGATCCCCTTCAAAGGTGAGACCTGCAGCGCACGTTTATTGCTGTCATTGCAAGAAGCTTTAAGATCGTACCAGCAGGTTTGAGATGAGGGGAAAGAGGGGAATTGGTCCAAATTTTGCACATAAAATGGTAACATATAAAGGTCATGAGGGACACTTTTGAGTTCATGTCTCTAAAAACTCAAAACTTGTCATTCATTGATGAGTCTTCAGTGTTTGCTCAGTTAGGGACCTCACAGAGAGGACAAAGTTCAGTAAGAAGGAAAAACGTAAAATCTCCCTCGGCGTGGTGTTTGTCTCCCTCTCGTGGCTTCTTTAACCCTTTGCCTTTCAAACTAAGAAATACATTTGCAACAAACTATTAGTGGGTAGAATTGTTGTCCTTTCTCTTCGCAACATTTCAGGTTTTATTTTCGAATATACCCAATCAGGAAGCAGATATGTTGGTCAACCAGCTGGTGGACTTGCCTGGTAAGGGTTATTCTGGGCATGAATGAATTGCTTTCATTTCTGCAACAAGTTTTTTTTTTTTTTTTCACATGAGAAAATCACAGAGAGCAGAATTTAGTCATTTATCTGCTGACTCAGTTTGGCGTGGAATCACAGGAATTTATTTTATTCTCAAATTCATTTCTTTCAATTAAATTATAATTGTTAGAATACAGAAGAGTATTAGGGCCGTTTGAGATGAAACAAATAATTTTGGCAGGTTGAGATTAAAGTTGAAATGACAATAAAGTCAACATTTTGAGATAAAAGTTGAAATGCTGAAAATAAAATTGAAATGCAATTTCGTGATTAAAGTCAATGTGATGGGATTAAAGTCCAGAATAAAGTTGGCATACTATGTGTTTCAACTTTATTTATTCTCAACAGCTCAACTTTTTTTCTTGACTTTTCAACTTTTTTCACATTTTGACATTTTCCCGACGTTTTGACGGTTATCAAAAAAATTTATTTTGACTTCTTCATTTAACCTTTGCCTTTCAAACTTCGAAATACATGTGCAGCAAACTATTTGTAGGTAAAACTGTTGTCCTTCCTCCTCATTTGAGAACATCACAGAGACCAGAATTTAGTAATTAGCTGCTTACTCAGTTTGGTGAGGAATCACAGAAATTCTTTTATTCTCAAATTTATTTATTTCAACTAAATTATGATTGTTAAAATATAGAAGAGTATTGGGGCCATTTTAGATGAAACAAATATAATTTTGGCAGGTTGAGATTAAAGTTGAATTGACGAGATAAGGTCAAAAAAAATTTTATGTATTTTTTGGGCATTTTGTGCCTTTAATGATAGGAGAGAGACAGTGGATAGGTTTTTGAAAGAGGGAGAGAGAGTAGGGGAAGACACTCTGCAAACTGGCCACAGGCGGGATTCGAACCTGGACCGCAGAAGCAAGTACATGGGGTGCCTGGTTGCTAATCACTTCGCCAAACCAGCACCCCATAAGGTCAAAATTTTGAGATAAAAGTAGAAATGTGGGGAATAAAGTTGAGAATAGAATTGATATACAATGTATTTCAACTTTGTCAACATTTCAACCTTTTTCATGACTTTTCAACTGTCTTTGTCATTTCGACTTTTTCCAGACATGTCGACGATTTTCACAAAATTGTATTTCCTCTTTATTCTCATCATTTCAACTTTAAAGGGACTGTGAGGAGTTTCTAAGTAATAACAAAAAAGTCTCACTTTTAGATATATGCCGGATTGAAATACACACTTTAAGATGAGTTTTATAGCATCAAAATAGGTTATCTATAAATGCTATTCCTTAGCCTTCTGGCCTGGATACTCAACTTCGGGAACAAGACAATTAAAACTAGAGCAGATTTATATTATTCAGACACGTCTTAGAGCACCGGGCTGTAAGTAGCGATAAATAGCCGGCTACAAAACTACGATACTACGTTTTCCAAAATTTGCTTGTTGTCACACATCAAAAACTACCGCGATGTAACTAGCGGTAGTTGGTGGCAGAGAAAAGGACACTGGACAAACTGCTGGACATTCTGGATGATGCCAATCACCCTCTACACATGGTCATCAACAACCAGATGAGCCTGTTCAGCGCAAGACTGTTCCTCCCCAAGTGCAGGACCAACAAACTGAGAAACTCCTTTGTCCCTCAGGCCATCAGACTGTATAACTCCTCAATTGGGGGGATGAGGAGTAACAGGAAGACAGAGGATGTGAAGGAGCAGCAGCAGTAGCCTACAAGAATGATCTTTTATTTAGGATATAATGCAACTGGAATCTTAATTTCCCTGAGGGAGTTCTCCCAAAGAGATTAATAAAGTATAATCTAATCTAATCTAATCTAATCTAGAAAGAGATACATTACCTCGTGGCTTTGTATCCTGCAAGTTGTTGAAAAAATAAGTTGTAAAGCAATGCAGAATTCTTATAAAGGTCCGAGCTGCATTTTTATTAGCTTCAGCACACGTCTTGTGGTGCGTTCCAGTTGTAGTCAGAAGTAGGAATTTCTGGGTTCCGAGTAGGAAACTGCAACTGGAACGTCCCCAAAGTCAGAGTTTCATCCTGGTAACTCGGTGAAACCTCGCCACCCCCGAGTTGACAATCTAAGATGGATGCCCCCAGTGTGAACAGTCATTAAGGTCCTGTAATAATCCATTTATTTGCACTTCTGACTGGGGTGTGTCGCTCTAGATCAGCGGTATACAGAGTATTATTAGACTTATATTTACAAAAATGCTGCCATAGTGATAATCACATTCTTCATGTGATATTTGTGAACAACAACGCAGGGTGTGCTAACAACAGCTAACAATAGCCTGGTAGATCGGCATGGTTTTTCCGACTTCAACTGGAACGCCGATAAGTCAGAGATGATGTCACTCCAAGTTCCGAGGTTACTGGAACGCAGCATTACGACAGTTGCCGCACTTGCTCATGGGTAGCAGAGTCTTTTACGTTGCCGGTAATATATTCTCCTCACAGTCCCTTTAATCTTGAAATTTCGATTTTATTCTTGACTTTCCAAAAATCATTTTATCCTTCAAACATGGCCCTAATACTCTTCTGCATTTGAGGACCTGGAAGTACGTGAAAAGTTTTTCCCTTATTCCGATGTTAACTCTTTCTGTTAGATTTGTAAAGTAGCAAACTGTTACGACCCTGGTCGTATTTTGCATTGTTTTGTTTTCTTTGTTTGATCGCGAGTGTTCTCTGCGCCCTCACTGTGAGTGTGAGTGTGAGTGTGTGTGTGCGTGTGTGCGTCACTTAATCAGGTGTGCCGCCCCTGCCTCCCAGTGGACAACTGACAACAGCAGAGCACCTGTGATTGGCTGTGGAGGAGGGAAACGCTCCATTTAAGCGGCCCAGTGACGTCAGCGCGTCGAGGAGGGAATCCCCGGCTCGACCGTATTCCAACCGGCCACGTCAGCAGTGGAAACCAGAGATTTTGTGTTGTAGTGTTTATTTGTTAGAGTCAGGTAGTATCACGCCTTGTGCGTCTTTGATTGATTTGTGTTGTTGTTAAACCTGGTTTGTAATTAAATTATACCGTTTGACGGGTAACCTTAAAAAAAAGACTCCTGTGGCTGCTTGGGACTCGGTGGAAACGGGGACTTTTTCATGTTGTGTCTTGGCCACCCCTAGACGGGGCATAACATGAATTGGGGGCTCGTCCGATCGTTTTTCTTGCATTTGTGGTAAGTAGCATCCGTATTTTCTTGGTTGGCAGTTTTATTTTGGTGTGTGGGGAATCGTTAGTGTGGGAGGAGCAAGATTTGAAAAACTGGACATGGAGTTTTCATTGGACAGTTTTGTGACCAATCCCTCTTGGGACAAAATTCAAAAATGTAAAAAGGCAGATTTGCTAATCATTGCAAATTGTTATGAAATTCAAGTGGTTTATAGCGCCAGGAAGGCAGAAATCAAACGGGCACTCTGTGATAAGTTGGTGGAGAAGGGTGTGCTGCCTCAGCTCTCTGCCGCCGCTGAGAAGGCCGAGACGCCTGTGGAGGAGGCGAAAGCAGCGGAGGCTGCTGGCGCACTCCCCACTGACACTGAGCCAGATCCAATCTCCGGAATGACCACAGCGGACCTCCGCTTAGCCCTCCGCATTAAGGAGGTGGAGACAGAGAATAAGCGGCTTGAGGTGCAGGCCATGCACCTTAGAATCAGGGCCTTGGAGCTGGAGCGAGGAGCACCCGCGGCCTCCACCCCAGTGTCTGGGAATCAGAGTGTTTTTTCTGCCTCTCCAGCGTTTGACATAAGCAAGCACATTGCTCTGGTTCCCCCCTTTCGGGAATCAGAGGTAGATTCATACTTTAGTGCTTTTGAGAGAATTGCAGCTGCTTTGAGCTGGCCCAAAGAATTTTGGTCTCTATTGCTCCAATGTAAACTTGTGGGTAAGGCGCAAGAAGTGTGCGCAAGCTTATCGATTGAACAGAGTTTAAATTACGATGTGCTTAAAAAAACTGTACTTCAGGCCTATGAGCTGGTGCCTGAAGCTTACAGGCAAAAGTTTAGGCAAACTTTAAAAACTGCCAACCAAACCTACGTGGAATTTGCGCGAGAGAAAAGTGTGTTATTTGATAAATGGTGTCACTCGTGCCAAATTAAATCCTTTGAGAACCTCAGAGAGCTCATTTTGCTTGAGGAATTCAAAAACTGCCTCCCGGAGGCGTGTAAATGCGTTTATTTAAACGAACAAAAAGTTTCGTCGCTTACAAATGCTGCCATTTTGGCCGACGAGTTCATTTTGACACACAAAGCTGTTTTTTCTGCTCCAAATCCTCGCGGAAAAACTGTGTCACCAGAGCGCAAAATTAAATCCCCCAGGCTCGTGCGTAAAAGCACCCCTCCGGCTGCAGGTGAGGGCCGTGAGTGTTTTTACTGCCACGAGCCCGGCCATTTGATTGCAATGTGCCCGGCGCTTAAGAAAAAACAAAGTAAACCTGCAAAATCTCCCCCGGGTGTAGGGTTTATTTCTCACTTGCCGCAGCCGAAAGTGCAAAATTCTGATTGTGAAGTAGACGCTCGATTTAGGCCGTTTATTTCTCAGGGCTTCGTGTCCTTGACGGGCGAGGACAAAGATAAAGTACCGGTAACTATTTTGCGAGATACCGCCGCGTATCACTCTTTTTTGTTGGCAGATGTGCTGCCAATTTCTGGTGAGACCTCTTGTAATGCCGATTTGTTGGTGTGGGGAGTTGAACTGAGTGTTGTTAAAGCTCCGCTGCACATGGTGCATTTGCACTCGCCGCTAGTAACAGGACTAGTTAAAGTGGCAGTGCGTCCAAAATTTCCGATAGAAGGGGTCTCATTTATCCTCAGAAATGACCTGGCGGGAGGAAAAGTGTTTCCTTCACTCGAAGTAATAGATACACCTGTCGTGGATGAGTCTGCCTCAAACCCTCCTCCTGCCTCCTCTGTGTCTGTGTTTCCTGCGTGTGCCATTACGCGCGCGCAGATCCTGAAAACCTGTCACACTCATTCATGGCAGACTTGGATGATGTAAAATGTTCAGATGATGTACAAAAATGCTCGGAGGTAACTGAAATTGTTAAACCTTGTGAAACTGTGTTTGATTTGTGTCCTGACACTGAGTTAAATTTGAATGTCAATAAGGAAATGTTGATCGCTGCTCAGAATGGTGATCCAACCTTGTCATTGTGTTTTTCAAATGTTGAAAATGTCTGTGCTAACTCTCCTGTTGTCTTCTATTTAGAAGATGGAGTTTTGATGAGACGGTGGCACGCTGATTCGAGTGAGCTGAACTCAGTAAACCAGGTTGTGGTACCATCTGATTACCGGCTGCAGGTACTCAGCCTTGCGCATGACTCCGTTTTTGCTGGCCATCTAGGCATTAAAAAAACTTACCAGCGCGTGCTGAGAAATTTTTATTGGCCTGGGTTAAAATCTGATGTGGCAAAATTTTGTCGTTCTTGCCACACCTGCCAGATAGCAGGTAAGCCAAATAAGCCCATCCCACCTGCACCTTTGCATCCGATTCCTGTGCTCGATGAACCATTTACGCATGTAATTCTAGACTGTGTCGGCCCTTTGCCAAAAACTAAATCTGGCCATCAATATATTCTGACAATCATGTGTGCTGCAACCCGTTACCCAGAGGCCATTCCTCTGCGCAACCTCAAAGTTAAGCCTGTGGTTAGAGCACTCATCAAATTCTTTTCAACATTTGGGTTACCAAAATCCGTGCAAACAGATCAGGGAACAAATTTTATGTCAAAAATCTTCCAACAGGTAATGACAGAACTTAAAATAAAACATAACAAGTCCAGTGCTTACCACCCTGAGTCCCAAGGTGCTTTGGAGCGCTTTCATCAAACGCTCAAGTCCATGCTGCGTAAATTCTGCCAGGAGTCCAACAAAGAGTGGGATGAAGGTCTTCCTCTTCTCCTCTTTGCGGTTCGGGAAACTCCACAGGAATCTCTAGGTTTTAGTCCATGTGATCTGGTGTTTGGCCATACCGTTCGTGGGCCTTTGCGACTTCTAAAAGAAAAATGGTTGTCCGACTCTCCAAAACCAGTCCATAATGTGCTTGATTACGTGAGTGCCTTCCGCGAGCGCCTCCGTAATGCGTGTGATTTGGCTCGCGAAAATCTGTCTCAGGCACAGATAAAAATGAAGCAGCGTTTTGACAAAAAGTCTGAAACCAGAGAGTTTCAGCCTGGAGACAAAGTCCTGTTGCTGTTGCCGTTGCCTGGATCCAGTCTCCAGTCCAAATTTTCAGGTCCGTATGTCGTTGAAAAAAAGATCAGTGACACCGATTATGTAATTTTGACACCAGACCGTAAACGAAAAACTCGTGTTTGTCATGTAAATATGATTAAAAAATATTTGACACGTGAGAGCTCTGCACCGCAGCCTCCTGCTGCTCCGGTGATCGCTGTGTCCTTCCGGTCAGAGTATCACCTCTCTGAGGACGGACTGTATGAAAAAAGTGGCTCTACGCCACCCACTCGTCTTAAAAACTCGGAAATATTGAGTAATTTGGAGTCGTTTCTGACTCATTTGTCTGCTCCTGCGCGTGCTGAATTAATCACTTTGATCGAGGATAATCTGTTGCTTTTTTCTGATCATCCACGTCAAACATCGGTGCTGTATCACGATATTGACGTGGAAGGTCACCCACCGATTAAACAGCACGCTTATCGTGTTAATCCCACAAAGAGAGCTCTCATGCAAAAAGAGGTAAGTTATTTAGTTGAGCACGGGTTAGCCATTCCCAGCATGAGCCCGTGGAGCTCTCCGTGCGTCCTTGTGCCAAAACCTGATACCAGTGCGCGCTTCTGTAATGATTACCGTAAAATAAACGCGGTTACCAAACCAGACTGCTTTCCTCTTCCCCGCATGGAAGACTGCATTGACCGAGTTGGCTCTGCGCAATTTGTGACCAAATTAGACCTGTTAAAAGGCTATTGGCAGGTGCCGTTAACTCCGCGTGCATCAGAAATATCTGCTTTTGTCACCCCTGACGCCTTCCTTCAATACACGGTCATGCCATTCGGTTTGCGAAACGCGCCCAGCTCTTTTCAACGCCTTATGCAGCGCGTATTGGTCGGGGTTAAAAACTGTGAGGCATATCTCGACGATGTGGTTGCGTACTCGTCCACTTGGTCTGAGCACTTGGCCACTCTCACTGAAATCTTCACCCGCCTCCGTGAAGCATCACTCACAGTAAACCTATCTAAATGTGAATTTGGCAAAGGCACAGTCACTTACTTGGGTAAACAAGTGGGTCAGGGGCAGGTTCGTCCTGTCGCTGCAAAAGTGCAGGCTGTAATTGATTTTCCAGTCCCGCAGACAAAAAAATGTTTGCGCCGTTTCCTCTTACTGCTCTCGTGAGTCCAAAAAAAACGTTTGTTTGGTCTGCTGATTGTCAGACTGCATTTGAGTCTGCTAAGGCGCTGTTGTGTAGTGCTCCGGTCCTCGCAGCCCCGAATTTTTCTCGGCCCTTCAAATTAGAAGTAGATGCGAGCGCGCTCGGGGCTGGTGCCGTTCTTCTACAGGAGGACGAGCAGGGCATTGATCACCCCATTTGCTATTTCTCAAAAAAATTCAATAAACACCAGGCTAACTATAGCACCATTGAAAAAGAAGCTCTTTCGCTGCTTCTGTCATTACAAAACTTTGAAGTTTATCTCGGCTCTACGTCACAACCTGTTCATGTGTTTACTGACCACAACCCGCTGATATTCCTGAACCAAATGCGCAACTCCAATCAGCGTCTCATGCGTTGGGCTCTTCTTCTGCAGGACTTTAACATTAAGATCCTTCACAAGAAGGGGTCCGAAAATGTACTGGCAGATTCTTTGTCGAGGTCTTTTTCCTTTAATTAAACATTTAGGGGGATGTTTAATTTTGGGAAAGGGGGTGCTACGACCCTGGTCGTATTTTGCATTGTTTTGTTTTCTTTGTTTGATCGCGAGGGTTCTCTGCGCCCTCACTGTGAGTGTGAGTGTGAGTGTGTGTGTGCGTGTGTGCGTCACTTAATCAGGTGTGCCGCCCCTGCCTCCCAGTGGACAACTGACAACAGCAGAGCACCTGTGATTGGCTGTGGAGGAGGGAAACGCTCCATTTAAGCGGCCCAGTGACGTCAGCGCGTCGAGGAGGGAATCCCCGGCTCGACCGTATTCCAACCGGCCACGTCAGCAGTGGAAACCAGAGATTTTGTGTTGTAGTGTTTATTTGTTAGAGTCAGGTAGTATCACGCCTTGTGCGTCTTTGATTGATTTGTGTTGTTGTTAAACCTGGTTTGTAATTAAATTATACCGTTTGACGGGTAACCTTAAAAAAAAGACTCCTGTGGCTGCTTGGGACTCGGTGGAAACGGGGACTTTTTCATGTTGTGTCTTGGCCACCCCTAGACGGGGCATAACACAAACACTTCTGTTTCTTTCTAGTTATCAAACAATTATATTCATGTACAGCATCACCCATCGGATACAAATGGGTGTTAAAAACATTAGGGAAAACAGGCAGAAATGGGCTTTCAGAATTTTAAATACAGTGGTAAGGCGGCTAAAAGTCAACCACACGGTAACGATTAGGGATGGGAATCCAAAACCAATTCCAGTTGAGAATCGTTAACAGCTCCATCAAAGAATCGATATCATTAATCTTTTTGCTTATCAATTCCCTTATCAATTCCTTCCACTGACAGGGTTCAGAAGCATCAGAATTGTAGCTTAATTTTCATTGCACCTACTGCACAACTTTAAGTGAGTGGAAACACCAGCAACTTGCAGAAGCAGTTATCTTTGCTGTGACGTGTTTGACATTGTTGCCACTGAAAATCAGACCAACATATGCCTACTCACAAAATCTGCAGGAATCGACAAGGGAATCGTTAAAGTATTGGATCGATTAGCAGGATCGTTAACAGCATTGCTATTGATAAAATCTTATCAATTCCCATCCCTAGTTACGATGCCAGTCAAAGGTTTAAAGGGGGGTTCTTCAGGACTGCTTCGGATCTTTTGAATCAGTTACATCATGTCCTCTTAAACTAATGAAGTTGGGACGATGTGCTTGAGGGAAATAAGAGAAAACAATAATCTGCAAGTCCTTTTCAACCTTTTGACAAAATATTTAATGTTCAGACTTTAGTGTTTTTGCAAAAATTCTCTCATTTTAAATTTGATGCCTGATACACATTCCATTCTTACACGCAGGACCCTCGCTGTTGTAACACGTGCAGACTGTGGCCTGACATTGTCTTGACAAAATAAGCAGGGACGTCACTTAGATGGCTGCATGTTGCTCCAAAACCTGTAGGTACCTTTTAGCTTTCAGCCTTCACAGATGTGCTGGTAACCCATGGCATGGGCATTAACACACTCTTATGTCATCCCAGGAGCTATTTTTTAATCTGGATGGTTCTTTTCCTCTTTAGCCTGGAAGACAGCACATCCCAGTCTTTTTTTAAATGTGTTACAGTCATCAAACTCAAGATGAGTGATTATTTGCTAAAACAAACAATGATGTTTATCAGTTTGACCATTAAATAAAATTTTGTCTTTTCAGTGTATTCTGTTGTAAATAGGTAAGGAATTTGTAGATCATTGTTTTCTTTTTTTTAAATACATGTTTCATACGTCTCGCTTCATTGTAATTGTTTTGTTTTTTAAAATCAGATGTGGCACTTTGTGGACCGCATGTGGTCTCCTCACTTAATGTGCACCTTGAGATTTGCCCACAAATGTAAAGTGCATTATAAATAAAATCCATTATTATTATTGTTATTATTATTAATGTGGCCCTACAGTTAATTTTGAACTTTCAATCTTGCATCCATCAAATTAAAAAAAAATAGCTGCCATAAGGTATGTAAGGCTGGCATGCTGCTATGATAACTATAATCCAGTTTTATTCTTATTCCTGTTCCAAACACTCCAACACTTTGCTCTGGTTTTCAGATGACTGTTTAAGTTTTATTCTCTTATCACTTTAATATGTTTACAGTGTGTTTTATGACTTCTGTTTGTTAATACTTGTTGTTTTAAATCTTAAAACCTATCTCCTTAATAAAGCATTTTGCTAATTTTATTTTATGGGTTCTCCATTATTTGAAGAATCTATTTATTTTGACTTTTTTTATAAATTGTTTTAAAATGTTTTTTTAAATTGTTTTTTTGTGTTTTTATCTTGATTTGTAACAAGAGATTGTGAAAATGTAAAGTGCAATACAAATAAAACTTAATATTATTATTATTATTATTATTATTATTTATTTAAAGGTGTAGTCAGCGATCTTCTAATCTTCTAATCTAACGCACTGTTTGTCAAATTCACCGTATTTCCCCTCTCCATCCACAAGATGTCTCCACTGACAGCATGTTGAAAAAAAAGTTTCAAAACACAGTCTTGACTCTGAATTTCAGCAGGTAAATACTGTGGCTCGGGCCGAGTTACCAAAACAGATTACACCACCCCCCCACCCCCCCACACACCTAGGGGGCGATCATACACGTGCAGATCAGACGGAGTGGGGAGGGGGAGAAGTTAGCTTAAGAGAGAGATACAATATGTGCAGTAGCAATGGCTGAAAAACAGCCCAAAAGAAAAAGGTCAGAAGAGTGAACAGTGAAAAAGAAGGACTATGACCATGAAAGAGCGAAGCCCCGTGTCAACATTGGTGTAGCTTTCCAAAAGTGAAGGGAACTCCGTGAACTGAAAGACCTGAAACAGACGTGGATCTGTCTGCTGTTTAGGTAAGCAACGTTAGCTTTGTGGTGCTTCACATAACAGTAACAGCCGTCGGGGCATTAGGGATGGGTACCTTTTCACATTTGAACCGATACCATACCGATGCCCGGTACCTGGGAATCGGTATCGGTACTCAACGGTACCAATTTTCGGTACTTTTGCGTGTATTTACAATCTCAAATTTTTTCAGTGTTTTTTCCATTTTTTTTAATTCTCTCAGCCATGCTTGCTTTGTTGACTGAGCCCGTGGCTGCTGACGTCATTAAGCTATTGCTGTGCTGCGTTTGGGTCGGGTATGAAAACTAACCTACTCTACCCAATAGTATGCCTGCTTCCCCCACTCCCTCACAGTCACATGGATGCGTTTAGGTACCTAAACATGGTACCTTTTGATTTACGTGAATCGATACTCGGTAGTACCTCCAGAATTCAGTCTGTACCTCTTAAAGTACCGAATTCAGTACCCATCCCTATGGGGCATTCATCTTATTGTCTAATCTGCCTAAATGTACTTTTGTTGTTAGGGCTGTAATCAACCAAAGAAATTGTTGGTCGACTAAAACACAGCAATTGTCGCCCAAAAGTCGACCAATCGACCCCCCACCGCCGCGTGCGCCTCTTTCCTTCCTTTCTTTCTTTCAACACAAGACTCTTTGCTTTCCGGTCTTCATCAATGAAATGGACAGTCACTTTCATATAGGACTCCATTAGAAGAGACGCACACATCTGTTATCTTTATCTATTTACTCAGAAACTTTCTATTTTTTCCTCCCTCGTATTTTGCAGTTAGTGCATGCGTAATTGTGAGGCGCGCTGGCACTGAATATCCAGAAAACATTGGAACCTGTATATTCATGGGACTCTTTTAGTGTCCCCACAGAGTTTCATATTAACCACGTTGTTCACTGCAACAGAAACTTTATTTTCTGCAGGAACTTTGAAGGCATCGCCAACTTATAATCCCGCAGCGATGTTTTTCCCCTGTGCACGCCTCTTCTATTTTTTCTCTCTCAACACAAGACTCTTTGCTTTCCAGTCTTCATCAATGAAATGGGCAGTCACTCTCATGTAGGACTCCATTTGAAGAGACGTACACATCTGTTATCTTTATCTATTAACTCGGAAACTTTCTCTTTGTACTCCCTCGTATTTTGCCGTTAGTGCGTGTGTAATTGTCTGGCGCGCTGACACTGAATATCCAGGTTGCAATGTTTTTCTTGGCCTTCCACGACACCAATGGGCCTCATATCCTAAGAAATAAAACTGTCAATTCGTTCTGTTATGTAATTTTTGCATTTGGGTGTTTATATGAGGCAAATAAATCCAGCACGGACTGGGTGAGCGATGCTGCTGCTGCAGCGTGGGCAGCGGGTGGTTGCGTATGCAGCTATAAAACGAATAAACGATTATTAGACTAGAATATTGAAATGTTCTTAAATAAAAATATTGAAATGAATGATAAATACATTAAAATGGTGTTCTGAGACATGATGGGGGTGCTCAGAAAATACCCCCATTTCACTTGATACGTTTCTCCTGATGAAATGAACTGCAGGGGAAGAAAATAAATTGATACATTTGGTCGACCAATCAGAATTTTGGTCGACTGAGCACGCATCGACCAATTAGTTGACCAGTCGACTTGGACTTTACAGCCCTAGTTGTTGTGATCTAATCAATATTTTCAGTCTAGTGGTCTGACGAGTCGGGGTTACCTTAGCTACGTTGGTCAGCTACGCAGTTTTTACGGCCGTTTCCATGACAATGCACGTCCATCAGCTTTCAGGGGTGGAGCCAGGGGTGAGGTATGAAGGGAGAGGCGGGTCTAAATTCGTTTATAAAGAAACTCTCCACTTGTTTTCTCCCACATCGCTGACTACACCTTTAATTCTATGTAGTTGTGCCTTTAGTCTTGCTATCTGAACCTTTTGCAATGAAGTTTCATTCACCTTTGGTGTATATTTTAATGTCAATAAAGAATCTGTCTGTCTGTCTGTCCATTTGTCTGCCTGTCCCTCTGTCTGTCTGTCTGTTTTTCCGTCCATCTATCTGTCTGCCTTTCTGATTGTCTGCCTGTCTGTCTCCCTTCCTTTCTGTCTGTTTGTCCGTTATATATATATATATATATATATATATATATATATATGTATATTTATATATATATATATATATATATATATATATATATGTGTGTGTGTATATTGTTAAGTGTCTTGAGATAACAATTGTGATGAATTGGCGCTATACAAATAAAGATTGATTGATTGATTGATTGATTGATTGATATATATGTAGGTGTATATATATGTGTATATATATATATGTATGTGAGTATATATATATATATGTATATGTATGTATGCATATATATGTATATATGTATATATATATGTATATATATATATATATATATATATATATATATATATATGTATATATATATACATATATATATATATATATATATATATATATATGTATACATATATATGTATATATATGTATGTATGTTTAGTGTACTGGAACACTGGTTACTCAGAGATGATGTCACTCCCATTTCCGAGGTTACTGGAACGCAGCATTACGACAGTCGCCGCACTTGCTCATGTGTAGCAGAGTCTTTATGTAATCGATTCTCCTCATAGCACCTTTAAAGAAAATGTCAAACGTTCCATACAATTAATCTCCCCAATGATCTCTTTCCATTCCATAACAGATGGAGGTTGCTTATTGAGCCATTTTCTCGTTATTACTTTTTTACAGCTGATTAACAAATTTGTATCAAGTATCTGTCTCCTTTCTTTAACCTTGCGGACAAGACACCGAAAAATAAAAACTGAAAAGAAAAAACTATATCTGAGCCAAATAATTTTATTTCTTCTAAAACATTTTTCCAAAATGATGAAAGTACAGGACAGTCCCAAAAAAAATGGAATTGTCCAGTGGATTTATGCCCACTCCTCCAACAGCAGCCAAGCTCAGGTCTATTAGTCTGAGACTCTTAAATCTTTGGAGTGATAAAATATTTTAGGATATTTTTCCAAGCAAATTCCCTCCATAGACCAGAGCTGGTAATGGAGGAAGATGATTTGCAATGTTTAGCCAGTCGTCCTCAGTCATCTCTAAGGCCCCATCCACACGAAGACAAAACGCTGAACATTTTCCAAAATGATCGTCATAAAGACGAAGGCGTCTCAGAAAATGTGTGCGTATATATGAATGCACTCGATACGCATCAAAACGCTGTAAACACAGCCCAGACGTCTGGGGGTGCTGTAACAATTTGACGGAAACAAGCGGAAACAGACAAAAATACAGTGGGCATGCGCACTCGCGGCAAAAGTTGTAAACAGAGATTGTGATCATAAAGTGCCGTAATGTGTCCTCGATAATTGTTTGTTCAAGTCGGTGGGGACTGAGAAGGAGATTTTGCTGCAACAGGGATAGTAGGGTCACTAGCTTCATTAGCACATATGCTTCACGTACGCCGCCATTGTTGTTGTTGCCGCGTGTGGTGCATGCGTGTCAATGAAGATATGAAACTATGACGTAAGCGTATCCGAAAAGTTACGGAGAGCCAGTAATCATGGAGCTGCGTATACGGCATTTCAAAATCTTTCTACTCTGAAACCTGGTTTCAAAAATGATCGTTTACAGACCCCCAAAACGCCGTTCTCGTATGGATGATACGCAGATTCTGCAAAAAACTTATTCGCTTAGACCTCGGATTGGCTTCGTGTGGATGGAGCCTAAATTACCTTCTCTTTCCTGTCTTTTTTCACATATGTGGAATGTTCTCTTTCTTCTTGTAATGATTTATATGATTTTTGATATCAGTTTTCTGCCTATTTTACCAATGTAAGCTTCCATAAATAATTTAATCAGGATAAATCCATTTATTCTTACGCTTCTTCAACCTCCCCCTTTTTTACTAGTTTGCATTTTTCCATTTGAAGTACTTTGTAAAATGTGGAGCATATGACACTGCTCATGTAAAGCTGTGTATATAATTGAAACTGAAAAAAGTTTCAGTATTAAGCTTTTTCCTGGAATCAGGTTTCAGAATTTTTCTCAGATATGAGTGATTTTGACAAAATATATACATCGTGACTTTCAGGCTCAAACGTCTTATCTACAAAATTCTCTTCTGAGGAAATCAAAACAGTTCCTCTACTGAATGACTACATAGTGTATCATCCTGATGAGAAATTAATTTATTGTACTTCTAATCAGAATCCTCTGGCACTGGACTTTTAACCATACCAAAAGTTAGAACTAAGACACACGGGGAGGCGGCTTTTAGTTATTGTAGCCCCCGATTGTGGAACAGACTGCCGGAGAATCTCAGGGCTGTAGAGTCTGTTGATATTTTTAAAAAGAGGCTTAAAACCCACCTTTTTAATCAAGCTTTTAATTGATTTAATCAACTTATTTATTCCTTTATTATTTACTCTTCTATAACTTAATAACTTATTTGTTCTTGTAGTCAAACTTCTTATCATATTTAATTCTCAATTTTTTAAGAATATTTTTTCAGTTATCCATTTTCTGTTATTTTATCTCTCCTCTTTATGTCCCCCTTCTCTTTTACTTTTATTATTGTTTTTTGTGATGGTTTTAGCTCCAGTGCTTCCTCATGGGGGCTCTCCACGCTGGGAGCTGCTCCTGGTCCACTTGTGGGACATCTCCGCCTGCTTGGCTGGAGGCCCCTGCACTGTGGTGTGGGGCCTCGTGTGTGTGAGGGGTGGGGAAGTCTCCGGCTGTGCTCCTCGAGGACCGGGAGCCCTCTTCAGTGTTGATGGCCCCGAAGGGTAGTTTATTCCTTGCCTCAGTCCTCAATGCCCAGCCAGGTCTCTCGCTCTCTTTAATGACAGCTCGTAGGATTGTGTGTGGGTATGTGTGTGAGTATGTGTGTGGTTATTTGTGTGTGTGTCTGGATATGTCTCTGTATTTGTAGGAGGGGGATGGCCGGGTTTTCTGTTTTTTATGTTTTAGCCTCTGTGAGGTACTTTGTGTTGCTTTTAAGTATGAAAAGTGCCTTGTAAATAAAGTTTGATTTGATTTGAAAATGTGTTGAAACCCATTTCTCCACTTGGATGGCACCATAAAATGAAAGATAAACCCTGAAAAAAAAAGATGAGAGGTTTGGCCTGACAGCAAAGATATATTGTTCTTACAGGAACTGATATTTTCCTTTCAAACTTAAGTTATGTGGTGAAGATCACATATAAATGCACAAAGGCTCATTCTGCCAACAAAATGTTCACAAAATGTAACTGATCAACAGTTTTATTGATTTTTAGCTGAAAAGGTGCACTGGGTGTTCAGAGCCTCTATAACACTGCTGGAGAAAACAACAGGAGACATCTGAGGATCATTTCTGTTTTGTTGTGTTAATCTCACTGAGTAACAGCACACACTTTATGATCTTTGCACATACAGGTGTGAGAGAGTCTGCAGCCCTCAGTTAATTTTGTCAGCATTTTTTAGTTTAGTTTTAGTCTTTTGCCTAAAATATATTTTAGTTTTAGTCATGATTTTTCCATCTAAATTGTATTAATTTTAGTCTAGTTTAAGTTGATGAAATTTTACAACATTTTAGTAATTTACTGTAAATTTTGTTGACTTAAATATTAAGTGTAAAGGGTAGGGCTTTTTTTTATGTTTTCATGAAGTCATATTTCACACTTGGATAAAAGGAAACATCTAATAACCCTTTACTGAATGCTATAAAAGTCTGAATGTATAAATTAATAGAGTCGATGTCTCCCCAACTTATCCCGCCACCATAAAGATACAGCATCTCACAAAAGTGAGTACACCCCTCACATTTAGTGCAGATCTGTGGAAATCATTACATTATGACCCGGCTGCAAATTGAAATAAAAGAAGAGAGAAAAACATGACTACAAGACCTATTTGCTCTGCTCAGTTTTCTTTTCCGGTCTGGAGTGGGGGTGCAGCAGAGTGTGAATGAAAACTGTCAAAAAATTAAATGTGAGAAGTGGCTGCAATGTGTAAATAAGAGAGCAGAATACAAATAATTACTGGTGTTCAATAAAAGTCATTTAAATAAACTGAGTGACGCTCATGTCCTCGCAAATGTGGAATTAAAATTGTAGCAGTCTAAAAAAAGAGGAAAAGTATTTCTGCCAGGGAACTGAACATAAAAGCAAAACTATTGTTGGTGTCTTTAGCTCATGAAGCTGTAGACTAAGGGAAAATCCAATTCGAGCAGTGCAGGGGCAGGAGCATCATCTGGTGGGAAAGTTAAAGGTGCTATGAGGAGAATCTGTTTCCGCTGACATAAAGACTCTGCTACCCATGAGCACGCGCAGCGACTGTCGTAATGTTGCGTTCCAGTAACCTCGGAACTGGGAGTGACATCATCTCTGACTTATCAACGTTCCAGTTGAAGTTGGAAAAAAACATGCTGATCTACCAGGCTATTGTTAGCTGTTGCTAGCACGCCCTGCGTTGTTGTATGAAGAATGTGATTATCACTATGGCAGCATTTTTGTAAATATAAGTCTAACAATACTATGTTTACAGCTAATCTAGAGCGACACACCCCAGTCAGAAGTGCAAATAAATTGATTATTACAGGAGCTAAATAACTGTTCACGCTGGGGGGATCCATCTTTGATTGTCAACCCGAGGGTGGCGATGTTTCACCGAGTTCCCAGTAGGAAATTCTGACTTTGGGGGACGTTCCAGTTGTAGTTTCCTACTCGGAACTAATAAAAATTCAGCTCGGACCTTCCTCAGAACTCTGCATTGCTTTACAGCTTCTTTTTTCAACAACTTACAGGATGCAAAGCGACGAGGTAATGTATCTCTTTATAGTTACGTAGCGGTAGTTTTTGATGTGTGGCAACAAGCAATTTTTGGAAAACTTAGTATCGTATTTTTGTAGTCGGCTATATATCTCTACTTACAGCCTGGTGCTCTAAGACGTGTCCCAAGAATATAAATTTGCTCTAGTTTTAATTGTCTTGTTCCCGAAGTTGAGTATCCAGTCCAGTCCTGTCCAACCCGACCACGAAGCTAAGGAATAGCATTTATAGATAACCTATTTTGATGCTATAAAACTCATCTTAAAGTGTGTATTTTGATCAGGCATATATCTAAAAGTGAGACTTTTTTGTAATTACTTAGAAACTCCTCATGGTTCCTTTGAGGAAAGCTCACAACCAGCAAGGGCATAGACACTCAGCAGAAACAAATTTTAGGACAGATTTACGATTGGCACATGTATGTTTCAATATTTTGCTTTGTTTGAATGTTACACTCTACTATGTTTTTAACCTGTGGTTAGTCAGATAAGTCCCACTGAGATCAGAGACCTGATCAATAATGGCAGAAACAAACAGTTACAGCAAACACACAACCTTACACAGCACACATTGAACAGCAAAAGTTAATACTTTTACTTTTTTTTTTGTTTTACATACCAAGGTAATTAAGCCTTTCATTTTAAAATCACTCTGAAGATGAATCACATAAATACTGAATTTGAACCATAGTGACTCTGAAGTGGGACCAAACAGATTCACAAGTTAAGTCACATCCTAACTAGTTTCAACAAAGGCCGTAGGGGAGACTTTAAAAAACTACAGGTCTACAGCGTAATGGTCTAAAATTGTCAGCTGGCTGTTCTCCAGAGAAGAAAGATGTTCATTTCTGCTGTCACAGGGAGAAAAGTCCGACCACATCTTCCCTTCTTCAAAGCTAATGTAAACAAAACCTCCCTCTGCATCTCTAAAGTATGTTTTCCAACATTAAATAAAAATGTAAATGTTTCTTACCGTGTCTCAAGAGGATAAAGAAAACAAATCCACTCAGTGTTGCTGGTAAAGTCATAGCTGATCCTCTGGTCTCTGTCTGATCAAGCTGCATCAAATGTGCAACATTTGTGAGTCAGGTCATCATAAACTACTGCTCTGCATCTGAAAAAAGAGGATGAGGTCACTGCAGACTTTCCACCTTGTTCATGGTGTTATGTTAAAAAAAAATAGAGCCATGCCTGTTTCCTTCCTCGTGGTTAATATGCATGAACAGGCTAATGGCTGTAAATGCCCGGAAAAGAGAAATGATTCTTACTGTTTTGTAATAATAATAATAATGAAACAGCTTTTGAAAAACATTGAATATTGATAGAAAGTGTTATTATGTTGCTTACATCAAGGCCTTTCACAAACTTAACAATGTGGAACAAGTCATTTTGTGGACAAATACATGAGCAAAATTATTAATGCACTTCTTTTCTCTTGACACCAAAAGAGCTGAGATAACAGCTACAAAATAAATTTTTGGTTATAAATCTGCCTAAAAATTTTGTATTTTATTTTTTCTGAACCAAACTAACCTGACACACCAGACAGACAGATAACTATTTATGCAGAAGTCAGGATATTTTTCACTGGTCCACCACGTGGCACTGTACGTGTCTGGTTCAAGTCCCAACTGAATCACGCTTGGAAGTTGATTTGGTGGCTGCTGAGATGCAGACTGACCCACTGGTGCACTGCTGAAGGTTACTTCCATTTGTTGAGGCAACTAAAGGAGTTGGAGCATCCTTTGCCTCAAACGCCTCCGGGAAAAGTGGTTGCACGTTAAACGTATTTCACGTTAACACCTATGAATAAAGTCGGGTTAACATGGTGGTGCAGGTGAGTATTCAGGAGTCATGAATGACTTGTGCTCCCAAACCTGACCTGGACAACAGCTCATAAGAAGTGTTTAGGGTGGACAGAACCTGTCATATCCAGCAGGTGACTGGATAAACCATTTGTCAGTCACATTAAAAATGGACCAATCAGATGTCTGCAGTGGGCAGGAGCTGCTGAGGAGTTAAATAACACAAGTTGGAACATGCATCAAACAGTCGCCAACACCTGTCAGGAGAAGAGTAACAACTTGTTTTCCATTAAGGAATGTTTTAAGTGTTCTTTTTACTTTATATAAAGAAGACATGTCCTCCAGTTCTGATAAAACATGCTAATATCCTTGCAGGCAGCAGGAGACTGGTGCAGGGATGTCGTGTTCTCGAAGGCTAACCCAGAAGTTAGCATCACACTGGTTCCCTCAACTAAAAGCCTTTGAGTCATGAAACTCACAGGTCCTGTTCTTCATTAAAGAGAGGGAAAAAAGATCTAATAACCTAACCAAATGTTCTGATCAGGTTGGTGTCCATGGCTGTGTCTTTGGTGTTTGTATTACTGTTTATTAGAAACAATCAGAAATGACTGCATTAGGTTCCCCAGCCATTTTTGTAGTTTTTGTTAGCAGTTTGAGCCAAACAGGCTTTTAAAGACGCAGTAACACTTAAAAACTCAAAGTGGAGTAATATCAGGTGCATTTCATGCTGCAAAATGGGAGGTTTAATCTTATACAAGTTCATCATGGACCTGATTTCAGGTGTTTATCTGTAAAGCTACACAGATAGTAAAACTGGTGAGGCCGAGATACAGCAATGGATTGTGGTACTAAAGTGGCTCAGATACAGCTGCCAAACTCAAACAACATGTGGGCTGGATCTGAGTGGATGGAGGTGGTCCGGTTAGAACAATGAATTTCAGCCCTGAAGTGGCCCAAGTCTGGTTATTTTCATGTTACAGCAAACTCAGAAAAAGAAGAAGAAGAAGAAAATGGTAATAACAATCGTGATTCCTGGGATGCCTTTAAAGACATGTTCTTTAATGATGGCTGTGCAGTTTTACACTCTCGCTAAAAGTACCAGTTTATCCAGGAAAAGTGCTTTATGACAAAGATGACCCTCTGAACCACTAAGAATGTAAACCCACCTCAAACATGCAGCAGCTCAGTCGGGGAACAGATTGACAGAGCATTGATAAGTCTAAACAGCAGAGTAACAGCAATGAGGGCTGCAACAAGGAGCTGATGAAACTGATATTACTCTGTTAAATGATTTGTCAACAGGGATGTAACTGTATGAAAATTTCATATCACAGATACTGTGACCAAAATTATCACAATATAATTATCAGTTTTGGTGCAATGTCCTGAAAATGTTCCAAAGCTGTCAATAAACACACCAAGATAATTGAACAAAGTTTGATATATTTAAAAAATAGTGTCAATTTCAGAACAATACAACCAAATTTAAACAAATCCGTAGTGCAGGTGTTTCTGCACAACAACAAAAATTATGTAAACTAATCAAATAAAGCACACCAATAGTCTGTTCCCTCCTTTATAAGAAATAAGGTACTGTTGACTGTTCACTAGATTAAAATGTAAAAATGTCGGTGTATTAGCTTTGAGCATGCTCTGCCATACTTTTGCTTTCAGAGGCCAAACACTGCAAACTGTGCACGTGGCCTGAGTCTGAGGGACTGCTGCTGCTTTGCCGAGGAGCACATAGTTCTGTTTTTTCCAGGCTACGAGAAATATCACCATTGTTGGCAAAGTGATGTGATGAAACACAGATTTAACGGTCACTCAAATAGGAACTTGTAATACTAGCCATCTGAAAATTTACAGCAGCTAATCATTTAAAGGAGATATATCATGCTGATGCATGATTTAATACTTACATATAATATAACACATTTGAAAACAAGACCTTACACCCCCTTAATTTTCAAAAAATGAGATATTGTATTTTTTCTGATATCCTAGAACGAGATTTGATGCCTCTGAAAATAGGTCATTGCGAGATGTCCGCGAGATTTCAAACGTCGTGACGACACGAGGTACATTTCTTTTTATTGGAGTAATCTGATAAAACACTTCCTCCTCTGTGATGTCCGTTAGCCACAAAACCGTCATCGAGGAACACATCTGTCCAGCAGGGGTATATAGGTCCCTAGCTCACATTCACTCATTACCAGCTCTGGCCTGTAGGGGGACTCAATACACGGTCGCTGCTTTGAGCCTGCCGGAAAATACAGTAGAAGAAGAAGGACAAGCTGGTTCTACCCCCGATAGAATTGACCAATCAGAGCACAAAGGGCTGTGACATTGCGAGGTTACTTTAGGTCATCCTCAGATCCGAGTGTTTCAACGAGAGCTTGATAATGGCCGAAAATTAGGATTTTGAGAACGCTATTGTGGGGCAATGAAGGAACTAAATGACTTGTACTGAGGGCAGAAATGCTTTACAGGCATCCTAGTCTGGCATAGTGAAAAGGAGAAACAAGCATGATATGTCTCCTTTAACAAAGTGTCGTGAGCAGTGAGCAGAACTTGGTCAGCTCGAGCCATTTATTAAGGCTAAAGAAATCTGTACTGTCGTCCAACAAAATGATGGGATTAATATGACAGTTCTAAAATATGAGGATATCACTTACATGACAGAAACAACACATTGACTAAAACTCAAATAAAACTTCAGTTTTGTTCCTGAACATGACATGAAGAATAAAACCATCAGCAGTGGGCTGTCTGATGTTAAAGAAATGTCCAAAATGTCTCAAAAGTCCATGAAAACACAAGACAAATAGATGAGAAGTCTGAAAATGTGTTTGTCTGTGTGTATCAGTGATAAAGAGCCACTGACAAACACAGTCTGTTCTATGACTCAAACCTCTATATCATATTAGAGAAAATATTTAAAGGACAAAACTTCCCTTCAGATACAGAAGCCTCTGAACATGATAACCTTATCACTTCTCCAAGTCAAATCTTCACTGAAACACAAGTTTTGTTTCATATGAGACAAGTGATTAAATCTTTGCAGAGGGCTGACAAACCATAAGTGAGGAAAAATGTGTGACCTCGAGTGGCCGTGCACGTCTGCATGTGGATCATCAGACCCTCAGAGACTGACTTCATTCTGCAGCTATCACAATATTACAAGGTTATAAAGGCTCATGTCTCACTTCATTATATTTAGAAATTTAAATACAATCACAATGCATATAAATACACACATGTATCATTAACTCTTATCTGTTCTCTGTCTTTGTTTAAACTGAGGTCAGAGTAGTTAATAAAGTACTTTACTCTTTCACAGCTGAGTGTTAGCGTGGCACTTTAACAGAAAGTTATGAGTCAGAAACAATGTCGCTGTGGGCTGAAAAGCTAAAGGCCTAAAGGGTCTCACCTCAAACAATGCTTTAATGTGGGGAGGTGGATCACACTTCTTGTTCTCTCTGAGTCTGTTTCTCTTTGAGGAGTCTGTGGTAAAGGGAGAGGGAGAGAGAACTGTGCATCCCATCTAATTATAGAATTACACAAATATATTACCATATTATTTATCCAACTTACTATATTGTTTATCCAACTTTTATTCTATATTGTTATGTTACTTTATTTATGTATTTACACATTTATTTATCTTACCCTCTAGTACTTTGAGTATTTTTATCTCTGCCAAGGAGGTTATGTTTTCGGGAGAGTCTGTTTGTCCATCCATCTGTGAACAAAATAACTCAAAAAGTAATGGATGAATTTTGATGAAATTTCGGGGAATGTTCAGCATGGGAAAAGGAAGAAGTGGTTCAATTTTGGTGTTGATCTGGATCAATGTCTGGCCGCCATGACGAAAAATGAATGAATAAAAATGTGAATAACTACTGAAATAAAACAGATATTATGAATCCAGTTGCTAATGGTATGTTTTCATGGTCAAGGAATCTAAATATTTAGATGAAAATAAAGGTAGGACTAATATTGATGGTAAAAATCACAAAATGGAAGAGGACTGTGGTGCTAGCAGAGGTCTGTGCTGTCCGAGTGCTTTTCTAGTTATTTTAGTCTTAGCTCCTGAGTTGCCTCATTTTTAAGTCAAGATAGCGTTTCCTCAGTCCTCTAGTTTAGCTTTCTGCCAGAATTTCCTTTTCATGTCTTTGTGTGTTTGAGTAAGTGAGAGTGTATATTGAATGTGGTTTGGGGAGGGGGGATTGTGGGGGTCTTGTGTTTTCATTTTATGCAAATATGCAATTTTCTGCTTTTTAATCCACTTATTTCATTTAATCTTTTTCTCATGTAAAGCACTTTGTATTACAAAGTCCTGTATGAAAAGTGCTATACAAATAAAGTTTGATTGATTGATAAAATAAAAAAACAGACTGCTTCCGTATGAGCTCAATGCATGGGACACACAAATATTACTAAAGAAACAGGTTTCTTCTCTGCAGAGAGGCCGTCACAGTGCACCGTCTGCATCGTAACATCTATACCAGTAGCTACTTGCATGTTTACTCTCTCACACCCACACTCAGACACAAACACTGTTAAGACCCGGCTTGGCCAGGAGAAAAGGGAAGCAACATAAAAAAGCAAATTTAAATGGTTTTAAATTACAGTTATTTATTTATAAACACAAGGAAATACATTTAGAAAATGAGTTAGAGAACAGGGCAAACAAAAAAACCTGGATATACTGAATGACCAGGTTATTCCATCAATAGATTTTTTTCTTCTCTAATGGCACGGGCATATGCCAGGATGACAATGCCAGGATTCAGCTGACTCAGACTGTGAAAGAGTGGTTCAGGGAGCATGAGACATCATTTTCACACAAGGATTGGCCTCCACAGAGTCCAGACCTCAACCCCATTAAGAGTCTTTGTGATGAGCAGGAAAAGACTTTATGCAGTGGTCAGACTCTTCATCAATACAAGATCTTGGAGAAAAATTAATGCAGCACTGGATTGAAATAAATCTTGACAGGCTGTAATCAAAGCTATAACATGAAACAGTAAAACTAAAATAGAAGAACAGAATGGTGAGGAATCCAGTTCATCCTTCATGATGTTATCGTGGTGGCGTGCAGGTGCAGTGTCTAAATACAGTCTAAAGAAACATGATTTCATAAAATTCATGTTTTATGGTAGAAATGTGTCACAGCCACATCTGTGAGATTGAGGTTACCTTCATTTCTAAGGAAAATCTAAAAGAAAAAAAAAGTTTATTTCCCTTAGGAAAGACACTGCCCTGTATTTTATCAGGCCTGTTTGAGAAAAAATTAAATTTGTTTAAGATTTTGGGGCAAACAAACTTCATTTCCCATCATCCTCAAGTGTCTCTGATTGGTGGAGTCTGCTGTCTGT
Source organism: Scarus forsteni (assembly GCA_036419115.1). NCBI lineage: Eukaryota > Metazoa > Chordata > Actinopteri > Labriformes > Labridae > Scarus > Scarus forsteni. The sequence continues at coordinate 1,612,021 of JAZDUH010000216.1, read as the reverse complement.
CGTGGACTTCTGACTTTACTGAATAAGGTCATTTATGTACAACAGAGAATCAAATGAGAAACTAAGAGCATATGAGAATGAAGAAGACAGGTAAAAATGTTTCAACAATGTTTCAGCAAAATGTGTTCATTAAAAAAAGTGAATATCAGAGTTTTGTAGCTGAAGGTAACAGTTCCAGCTCTTCCTCCACAGCACTGCTCTCCGTGGTCAGACCTGCCTCTGGTTCAACTGATTCTGGAGAAAATCACATCAAACTCATTAATGACAGAAGTTTTCTCTTTGTGTTCTGAATGTAAATCAGTTACTGAGAGCAGGAGGCTCTTACCTGCTCCTCTGGCTCCTCGACTGTGCTGAGTTGTTCTCATAAACAGGATCTAACTGATGATCATTAATGAAGACAGAGAGAGACAGATTTAGATATATCACTCAGTTAAGAATGTCAGAAAAGTCTTGACAGAGGTTTGTGCTCCTCCTAGTTGTCACAGTAATGAGGGAAGTTTCACCAGCGTGTCCTCCATCTTTCTTACCTCCATCATCTCTGCAGGTTCATTTGGTTCATCTGAGGAGTTCACAGTTTTCTTCTTCCTAGTTTAAGTCCAAAAACAACACATATACAAATGTTAAACAAGTAAAAGAAGAATGCTCAAGAGATTTGGTTGAACTGATGTCTCTTTATTGTTTTACCTCTTCCACATATTCAGAGGAATCAGAAGAGTGAACATGAAGATCACCACAGTCACTCTGATGATGTTCACTATCAGTGATGAGCTCCCTGGAACTGAAGATGGACATGTGCAGATTGTTAAGTTAAACAGGTGGGTGGGTAGTTAAAGGATCTCACATGCCACTTTATTAAGGTAACAGTGTTATACTCACTTTGTACAGTTACAGAGATGTGTTTGGATCTTGTTGTCCCCAGCTCGTTCTCAGCTTCACAGAAATACTCTCCAGAGTCTGTGGACTTGATAAAGCTGAAGGTAAGCAGAGGTCCTGACTGTAGGTGACTGAGGTTTTGGGGTCCAGGGTTCTTGTACCAGGTGTAATTAGCTGCTGGGTTAGCATCACTGCTACAGGTCAGATTCACTTCAGTGCCCTCCTCTACCTCAGCAGAGGGACTCACAGACACAGAGGGAGGCTTTGGAGCATCTGGAGGAGAATCAGAGCATGTTAGACTTTGTTCATGGACTTCTCCTTTTTTTCTTTCATGCATTCAACAATTTACCAACCTGAATAACAACATGCTACACTCCTGATCAAAATCTTAAGACACTGTTGGATCTGAAGAAGATTCTAAGTAGAGCTTAGAAAAATTTAAGACCGCAGGCTTAAAGGTAACAATATGTATTTAATACACTATAAAATGGCTGTTTTAAAGTCTTTCTAATGGTGGGGGTCTTTGAACAGAGTAAATGTTGTCTGTCCCTGGTCTTAGGTAATTCTTGGCCTCAAGCTGCGGTCATCTCATGAAAAGTGAGAACGCCACACATGAACAGCAGTTCACCTGTGCCAGTGACCCAAAAATAAAGAGGAAAAACCAAGCAACAAGATTTGACCGACTTTAACATGTTGGTGAGAAGTTCAGAAAACAACAGAGTGAAGTCAGATGTTGACCTGGCTCTGCTGCGGTCAGAGGGTGAGTCAAAAATTCTTTAGACTTTTTATTATTCATTATTCACAGAGCAGAATATTTTCAGTCAAAGCATCTTCACCCTGCTTCATCTTCCTCTAAGGCCTTTAGTTTTACCACAGCTCTGGTGTGTAGTGATCATGCTGAACCAGATGAAAATGTTTTTTTTACTCACATTTCACATCAATGATAACAGACTCAGATGTCTTCAGGCTGAACTCGTTCTCAGCTGAACAGTGATACTCTCCTGCATCAGAGAGCTTAACAGAGCTGAAGACGAGCTGTTCTTCATAACTGAAAGGTTGGAAGTCTCCACTCTCATTCTTCTTGAACCAGGTGAAAGTAGCAGCTGGATTAGCATCAGTGCTACAGCTCAGAGTCACAGAGGAGTTCTCCACTATCACAGCAGAGGACTTCAGCAGGACAAAGGGAGTCTTTGGAGCATCTGGAAAAGCCATCAACAAGTATTAATTAAAGAGAATAGCAATGAATCAATATCAGCATTCAAGCGAATCATACAAAATTGTGCCTTCAATGTTTTGTAGATTTTATCATGACTGCTCTAAAGTCCTGACTATGAGGATGTGGATTTTTGCATCTATTTACAGCTGATATTTGGGCTGTAAAAACTGGCCATATAGTCTGTCCCATGTAGTGGCTTTAATATAAGCTGAATGTACAACTGTACCACGATGTTCACCTCATCATTGAACACTTCTTTAAGTCAAAACTTTTTAGTTAACAAATCATATTTTTCTTGCATCACATCTGTTTCTAATTCAAATAAACTGTGATCATAAAAGTATAACAGATCAATTTTAATCAGTTGGAGGTTTTGTGCTCTTGACAGAAATATTGATATCATTGATGAATCGAGAAATTTGAGCTTTTTGTGTATCGGCACAAATCTGTGTCCAATATAAATAAGATATCTGCAAAAGTCCAAAGTTGTGCATCACCCATATTAAAGGTCACATGTGCTGCTAATTCAAATGTCTTTGCTTTAATGTTGTTAGAGGCTCAGGGAGCAGAGGAATATGAGACCTTTTATTAAGCACTCTGCACAGCTGCACAGGGTGGGCCAACATCGTATTAAACCCTCTGGATTAAGAATGGGATGTTACTCCAGCTCTTATGTGTGAGGGCAGAGGATTGAATCATTTTTCCAATACAGTGCATGTCAGTTGGTCATCAGTATCAGTTACGTCCTCTCATACCCATTTACACACCACTGACACAGCAGTAGGAAAACCTGTGGTCTTGCCCAAGGACACATAGTCATGTGACAGCTGGAGCTTGACTCAAACCTGCAACCTTCTGATTACTGACTATTACAGACTTCACCACAGATACCTGGACTTGTCCTTTATCATCCATTTTAATGTGATCAGAGTAATGAGGGATGAACTGCTGAGCAGCTGATACAGGAAGTGAAGAGGAAGGAAGATGTGCCGTGTGACACGCAGGAATAATTAAATGAAGCTGTGATATGTTTAAACTGGACTATATGGTTAAACTGAGCTGCTTGTTGGCTCAATACATTTTTAGTTCATGATTATTACAGCTGCATCTTCTCACTCAGACTCATAAAAAAGGAAGCAGGTCCAGCCCAACTTTACCAAAAGGGAAGGACCTCAGGCCTGGTCCAGCTCCAGGCTGTCAGGTCAGACTGGGCTCAGGCTGAAAATCTAACCCTTGGGCTGTAATTCTAGATGGAATAATAAGGACTTTTTTTTTTTAACAGACTGCCGGAAAAGCATTTTCTGAATGGTGGAGACGTGGGGAAATTGTCAGTTGAAGAGGGGGATTTTCCCAAAGGTGTTGTGGAGACAGGAGACAGGCCATGGACTCATGTTTTGTTTCATGTGAGGTGAAACAGCTGTCAGCCGTAACTTTGAGTCCACATGTTGATGCACTTGCAGCTTGTTTAACTGATGACTTGTTATTGATCTAAATGTCTAATGTGTGTTTCTGAGTTTGTGTTTGTTGTTGAATTGTCTGTTGCTGCCATTCTTGGTCAGGTCTCCCTTGAAAAAGAGATCTCTGATTTCAATGGACCCTAAATAGAGGTAACATAAAAAATTCCTGTGGAAGAGGAAACATCAGAGAGGATTTTGACTGATGTTTCTCAAAAGTCAACAACACTGGATAAGCATTTTGTCTGTCCCCATGTTGGGGACGTTGGATCACTGTCAGAGTGTATGGAAACCATCGACCAAACTAGTCATTTTTTTTTTTTTCAGATGAAGGGGAGGACAGTGAGGAGGAGTGCTGCTGTATAAGATTCAACTGTCCGTAGACAAAGTCATCAGCAGTGCTGACAAAGGCCCGGCTCAAAATCTCAAACCTGCAATGGAGATATAGCGCTAAAGTCATGATGCAGTGATGATTTAGTGATATCATAAAACTTAAATATAATTTTTACAGGGTAAATTGCATTACTTGAACCACAGACTGCACTTAAATGGACCTTGGTGTCTTGGTTGTGATTAGAGTTTTTACGTATCTTCATTTTGTAAACACAGTATCCAGTTTTTATAAACCAGGACACTGCAGTTTCCTGGTTTATAGGAACAAGGTTTTAGTACCTGGAGAACTATGGTAGAAAAGTGATTCTGGAAGACTGTGTAATGTGCTGGTGTATTTGTGTTGTGACATGATAGTGTATACTCACACACTGATGGAGAGGGAAATCCTTCATGACCGTGAAGAGCACAGGATATTTTGTCCTCATGAGAAAAACTGCTTTGATAAGTAGATTTATCAGCTCCTGAAATTTTCTCTGTGTTCTTGAACCAGATGTAAGAAAGATGCTCGGCTTCACAGCAGCTGCATTGACATTTCAGCTCGACCTCAGTGAAATTCTGAGAAGCCTTTATCCTCTTCACCTGCACCTGTAAGTCTATAAAAATAAAAACCATTTCATAATCAGAGAGCTGTTAACACAACCCATTTCAAAGCACAACAGCACCATTACTAAACTCTTCTGTCATCATAACCTCACCAACGAGATTATGTGTTTGGGCTTCAATGAAAAATACATGTGCTCATTTGGATAGCCTGAACAGGAGCTCTTGAATTGTGATGAATTTGTGAATGAGGCCTAAATGAATCCATTCAATCAAAATCAAGTCAATCACAATAAATAAATGGATGAACTGAGCTGCTTGGCAGAGGTCTGTGCTCTCTGAGTGCTTTTCTAGTTACCTCCACAAAGGAAGTCGTGTTTTCACTGGCGTGTGTTTGCTTGTCTGTTTGTCAGCAAGATTGCATTATTTATGATCTGGAAGCTTGGAAGCTGAAAAGTAAGTCACTGTAAATGTTCCTTACAGTGTGTAAACCATCAACATTGTTTTGTATCTTCACCCCAAATTCGTATAATTACACAGAGTCAGTGGCACCATCTGCAGAAATGTAACCCTAGCTTCAATGCTGACCATTTCTACACAGATGCAGAGCTGATCTCTGTCACTGTGGCTGATGTTCAGGCCTATGCAACATGACTTAAAAAAAACAAAAACAAATCCTGAACCAGCCCATTAAGCGAGGCACAGAGCACTACACGAACACTAAGCAAAAGAGATGGAGCAGGAGAATTATCTGTAAGCCATCAAAACTAACAGAAATGAAGGCTTTAAATATTTCACTGTATGTGAATCAATATAACACACAGATATCACCTTCTGAAATGATTCACAATAAACAAATTGACCTCTTTCATGATGTTCATATGCGTATGGAGACGAGCTGAGGCCACAGGACATTTACACACCTGGTGTGAGAAAGCTGTAGTGTCATTTGTTTCACTTGCTTAATTTGGAAAATAAAGTTTAAATTTTTACTTCAGCTTATTTCAGACGTTTTCAAAGAGGGAACAGGAAGTGCTAATTTGCTAAATGAGCTCTGTGTTTTAGACTCATGAATGAAACACTCTGAATACTTTAACAATAAATACACAAAGTGGTTTGTCAATATGTCCAGTGTTTTTCAGGGACTTATTATGGGATGTTTGGTTTGTGCTTATCTTACCTGTAACAGTCAGAGTCGTGCCATAAAGATCGTTCCCCCATTCTCTGTTCTTTGTTCTAAATTTGAAGCGATACTCTGCTGAATCATTCTTTCTCAGGTCAGTGATTTTCAGGATGTAGCGCCTCTTATCATCAGAGACCTGAACACGACCTGTATACTGGGAGTCTTCACTTAAGTCCTCAGGGTGTTCATGATTATTCCAACGGTCTCTACGCTGAGGGCTGAACCAGAATTTGGAGGTGATCTCTTCATGTCTGTTATGAGTACAAGAAATGTGGACTGAAGAGCCAAGAGGGGCACAGATGGTTCTGTCAGCGTACGTCACTTTGTTACAATCAGAATAATAGCCACCTGAAAGATAAAAAGATTAGTTTCAAAATAGACTTGGGTAAACTAAAGAAGTGGTAGCTACATTAAATATACAGTAAAAACACTGTTCTGATCTTTTTAAGATGTGTCTGATACTTTGAGGTCTGTGGTGCAGTTTAAAGAAAACTCACAGGTTGGAGCAGAGGGGAAACTCTCAAAGTCTTTTAAAGCACAGGAGTAGCTGTGGGCGTAGTGATCTCTATGAGTGTTTGTTGATGCTGGAATTTTCTTTCCATCTTTGTACCAGACATATGAGGCAGACTGAGGGACTGGACAACTGCTGACACACGTCACAGTTACCTGACTAGAAACTGAACTCCATTCTGACTTCACCTGCAGACCTGGAATTTTGATGAAGAAACAAGAGGGAAAATTTTACACCAAGGTCAGTGAACACAATCAACACTGATATACACTCAATGGCCACTTCATTAGGCACACCTACTGAATTGTTTTTAACACAAATGACTAATCAGCCAATAACATGGCAGCAACTCAAGCACTTAGGAATGTAGTGTGGCCAGATAGGGGTCTTTTCCTCTCTACCCCAGGGGGCGGTGTGGCTGCCGAGGTCCGGCAGCCTATAAATACCCCCGGTCGGCCCCCTCCTCTTCCTCTCACTTCCTCTTCCTCCTTTACGGAGCTGACGGCGCGTGCTGTGAAGGACGCCGTGCCGAGCTGCAAGGGAGCGTGTCGGGCTCCATTCAAAAGGTATGCGCGCTGGTTTGTAGCGATCCAGTCAGTTGTTTGTGCGGGTGCTTACCCCAGTTTCGCTCCGTTACAGCAGTGTGGTGTGACCGGAGCCGGCTGTCTCGGGGTCTGTGTGGGCGCTGCAGAGCTTCTGCAGGTAGGGCACGGATTGTCTGCCTTCTTTAAGCTTTTGACTGTTGGATGGTGGGAGAATGACTCCGTTTCACCCCCTCCTTCAGGACTCACTGGCGCTGTCGGGCTGTGTGCGCCCCTCCACTACCGCCAGACACGGCTGCCCTGCTCTCCGGTATGAATTTATTTTTTCCATAGCTGCTTGCCTTATCCATTTTAGGGAACATGCCATTGTTTTATTTTGTTTTTTTGTTTACAGTGTGTGGGCTGTTCCGCCACTCCTGAGCCTTGCGGCTGTCCTGGTTTTTAATCTATTATGACTGACTCTAACGCTAATGATGCTGCGGTCTGAGTTTTAACTCCGCTGTGGGACTCCGGGTGGGCTGAGCGTCGGCGGCTCCCAAGGCCCCTCCTACCCCCAGAATATATTGGTGGCTTTCTGGGTTTGGGCCACGTGCCGCTGCCCACCGGACCCTGGCTATTTTACTAGCTGGGCAGACTTAATTACTTTAGTTTATTTCCTGGGTTGAATGATTTCTTTTGTGATTTGTTTAATTATTATATTGTGGTGTTTTCTTTTGTTTTCTTTTTTTGAGTATTTGGTTTTATTAGAATTTTTTATTTACAGGAGTATGAGGACTGCCATTTTTGTGTTTCTAATTATTGTTTCCTTTTGTTAACAGGTGCTGTGGGGCCTCGGCAGTGGTCCCCTGGTGGTGGTCCTGTTTTTCACTTGTTTTGTTTGCAGTTCACAGTGGTGTGTAGTTTTGGATTCCTCCCCTTTTCGTTACCGCTGTCGTGGTAAGCCCCCAGCCCTGGTTTTGGTTAACTTTTCTTTTGGCAGGTCCCTTACTCCTGATTATTATGATTATTATTATGATTATGATTATTATTAGTATTATGATTTTTGTCTGCTGCTCATTTTAACTAGTGTTAAATAAAGAATTGTATTTTAATGGAAATCACGCTCTCTGCCTGTGGACTTATTTGAACCTGTGTGTGCCTTTTATGGTTGGTAAAGATACATTTATATCCTGGGGTGCAAGTCCCCAGGTGGCGTTGTCAGCATTCAGACCTCCATTACCCACATTGCCACAGTAGACAAGGTCAAGAGAATCTGCTGGGGTTCAAACCAAGCAGCAGAATTCAGGAGAAAGGTGGTTTAAGTCACTCTGAATGTGGCATGGTTGTTCATGCTAGACATTCAGTCTAAGTGTTTCTGAAACTGCTGAGCTGAACTATTAAATGATCTTAAATTCCCACAAGCTCACCAAAATATGACAACATAGGATTGTTGTCTGGTCTAATGAGTCTGACTTTCTGCTGCAACATTCAGATTGTGGGGTCAGAATCTGGTGTGAACAACATTGAAGCCTGGATCCATCCTGCCTTGTAACAACAGTTCAGGCTGATGGTGGTGGTGTGATGGTGTGGGGGAGGTCTTTCTGTCACACTTTAAGCCCCTCAGTACAAAATGAGCTTCAACCACCACAGCCTACCTGAGTATTATTGCTGAGCACAGTGTGTCCATCTCCCGAGGGCTAAGCTGAGCAGAATAACGTGCCATGTCACAAAATTAAATAAAATAAAAATAATCTCAAACCTACAGTCACCAGATCTCCATCTTCATCATGGATGTGCTGCGCTGAACAAATCTGCAGCAGCTGCATGATGCTATCATGTCAACACTGAGCAGAATCTGTGAGGAAAGTTTCCAGCACCTTGTTGAATACATGAAGAATTAAGACAGCACAGTGGACCTGATGAAGCAGCCAGTGAGTGTATTTTTGTTTTAGTTTATAAAAGAATCAAAAATCATGACACCTTACCTCTGATGGTCAGAGTGACTCCACCTGCACCAGTATAACCTTCCTTTTTGTTTGTTATGAATCTGAATTTGTACACAGTCGAGTCGCTCTTTCTCACATTTGTGATTCTCACTCTGCGATTTCCATCAAAGTATGAGACACGATTTGCATACTGTGGGTCATCTTTGAGATCAAGAGGCTCTCTAATGAACCAGAATGATTTTACAATTGTATAACCTGTGGATGGGTATCTGTAGGTGCATGTTAGCTCCACTGTTTCTCCTTCCTCAGCACAGACTTTAACAGGGCTGTAAGTCACTCCCCAGTCAGACTGACTCTGTACCACTGAAACAGAGAAAAACATGAAGTCCAGATCAGACTGACAACAACAGGACTCAGACTTTGATATACAGCAGTATTCTTGTTTTAGTGAGTGAAAATATAACTCCCTTTGTGCCAACAGCTCACTGCAGACTGTCTGCATGTAGAGTTTGTGTTTGTGTCCACAGCCTGTGGCTAAAAACGATTTGGAGAGGCTAATTCATCACATGCTAGCTGGGATACTTTGAATAGGTTCACAGTAAAAAGATAACAACTTAAAAACATGACAGCAGAGCCAACAAATGGGACAAAAAGCTTGAAAAGACCACCCACTCACCTAACATGGACAACTCTGCCTCAATCAAATCTCATCTACATGAAAAAGACTGTCCAATATTTACTCCAGGTCTTTCTCACTCACTTGGTTTTGTCAGTAAGTTAGAGATGAGAGTTAGTCTCATCTCTGAGTAACAAAGACGTCAGTCTGTGCCTCAGGTTCAAGTCCAGGATGTCCTGACAGGCAGAGCCGGCTCCAGAGTCGCTCCCTCAGCACACACACCTTGAAACTTCTTCAGGGCACAAACACTGGATTTCTGTCTCCGAATGAACTACACTCACTTTAAATGATCTGAATACAGTTACGTAAATTCATAATTCATTTCCATCCATCGTCTGAACCACTGATCACTTTCAGAGTCACTAGGATCTGGATCCCATCCCAGGTGACATTAGGCAAGACCTGGTATATACACTTGACCTTTTTGCCAGCCAATCAAAGGGCCACATAGAGAAGCAAACAACCATTCATGCTCAAACTCATACCTAACAGTATTTTGGAGTAACCATTTGACCAAATAAGCATGTTTTTGGTCTGTGGGAGGAAGCTGGAGTGTCCAGGCACAGGGAGAACCAACAAACTCCACACAGAAAGGCCCTGACTGACACAGGGATCAAACCAGCAACCTTTATGCTGTGAGGGACGTGCGCTATCTGCTGCACCGCCTTGCCAGCATTTATTCAGTTTATTTATATTTAACTCTACAGGGCAGATGAGGCTCAATGACTGGGCCCTATTCTACGAAGCAAGTTCAGCCTAGCGAGATAGCCTTGGAGCTACCTCGCTGAACTGAGTGCGGTAGCCAGCGGTCTCGCTACACGGTTCAACGTTCAACTTCATAAGTAGATCCAGCTTTGCAATGAGCGCGTGCACACATATAAGGCAGAGCCCGCCGCATCTGACCAATCGCGAACATGGACCAGTCTGGAGCGTCAGTGCAGGCCAGAGAGCGAAGGACCGCATACTTCACACACGAGGAGCAGGAGGCGATCATGACTGAGTATGAAGAATTAAAACATGTAACTAGAGAATTTGCATTTCCATGAAGGAAATGCGTTGAGATTCTGAGCATGACTGCTGAAACTGTGAAATGAAATTGCTCAAAGTAATGCAAAGAAAGTTGAAAATGTGACATGAATAGTTGTAAGCAGTAAATCAGGGCTGAAAATGTGTGAAATGTGCAATAAAAATGTTCGCAGAACATTATAGCTACTGGAGGTCAGGTGTGCAGGTCATGTGACCACGCTCTAACTTCAAAGAAATGTGCAAAAGTAGATGCTGCTTCAACAGTCACAACTCAGAAACTGTAGCAGATAGTGAAAAGTGCACGAAAAACTGTTTGCAGTTGTGAGAGAAAGCAGAAAATGACTGTTTTGTAACATGTTTCAATGTGGTGATATTTGTAGATGCACCTAATAAAGTGGCCAGTCAGTGTAATTTATGTGAAATGGGGTCGAGAGTGCAAAGAAAAGCATGAATATGCTATTACAATGAAGAATCTGTATCAGATGGAGAATAAGATAATACAGTTCCTGCCTGGATTCATACCCGTGAGCTCTGAGTCCATAGTCTGCTGTTCTGACCACTCGGCAATGGGGCCAAATTTGCTGACTTATCGAAAGCACGGTATTTCTTCTAGTTGTATTGTGCGCATGTATAGTGTCATACAGCAGGCTCATAATGCTCGGTACTTCCGGGTAAACGAACGCTCGCTGTGCCAAAACCGTGGTAGATATCAGAAAAGGGATTGCACTGTGAGTATCCCAAGAACTTGCTGAAGCTATGGTTGTAATTTCACGTCTGTACTAAATGTCGACACAGTGGCGGGTTAAAAACGGGCTTCAAAGTGAAGCACTCAGCATCCCGGAGCTGAAAAATTGCATAACCACAGATGGAAGCTGAAGCTCACTGAGACAATTTGATATCAGATTAGACTTTGAAGCCGATTTCACGTGTAAGAGGAGAAGATTGTCTACGTTTTGATGCATAAATCATGTCTGTGGAGGACAGTTTGACGAAGTTATGACAAGATAATTCTGCTGAAGTTTTTGTGTGTGTGAAGGAGGGCTACGGTATAATGAGTCACGTGACACGCTCTAAGTCCAGAGCAAACCACAAAACTCGGTGTTGCTCGAAAATTCATATTTAAAAAACTGTTGAAGCCAGCAAAAAGCTGAGGATATGTAAAAATAGCTAAGAAGTCAGTGCAGCTTTTAAAGCACGAATGAAGTCTGTAGGTGGAAGCATACCCAATCTATGGAGCTTCAAAGTTGCTGAAGTTTTCAGCAGACCTGCGGAAATGTCCCATTGATTTCAATGTAAAAATAGATGCCGAAATTATTTTTTACTGTAAAAAGTATAGCTGTTAAACCTGTGAAAAATACAAGCGCACTTTTCCTGAACATGCTGCATATGTCAATTTTTTTCTGTGAAAATCTGTGCAAATTTGAAGCCTGTGAAAGGTGGCAAAATCTCAGGAATAAGAAGAAGAAGAAGAAGAAGAAGAAGAAAAAGAACAAAATGGAGTTTAGGGATAACAATATGTTGAAATGCTGACTCAGCATTTCAACATAATAAACGTCAAAAGCAACACTGTCGCCGCTGCATTAGCACGGAAGGAGTGCTAGCAGAAAATTGCTGACAGTCTCAATGCTTAAGTATAGCGTGCAAAAAATCTTTTGTGCCATTATCATCCTGAAATAGCACTG